>KN195678.1:79642-138216 GCA_000164785.2 Choloepus hoffmanni | reverse complement strand
GGGAGTTGCACTGGCAACGGGGAGTGTCCGGGCAAGATAAGGGGGTGGTGAAAAGGCGGTTCCCTCCGGCAAGCCTCCCCTAACAGTGGTATTTTGGGTGAGGAAATGGGGCCTGCCTCCGGCCTCACTTTCCCAGGCCCGGGGGGCTGTGGAGGGCGCTGTCACCCGTACCCACTACCCTCCCCAGGGGTGGATCCGGTCCCCCAGTCCAGGCCCGCCAAGTTGAAGCACGTAATCAGTGTCCCGCAGGTAAGCCTGTGGTCCTGGCTGCCCAGGGGACCCTCTGTGCCTGAGTGCTTTGTGTGTGGAGCTCAGCCCAGATCAGCCCTGGAGTGGGAGCCTGGGAGCATCTTGCTCCTGTGTCTTCATCCCTTTATCCCGGACCTGATTCCAGGTCCCCAGGGGCAACCTCTTCCAAGCCAGGAGCCTCCAAGATGTGAAATGCCTTTAGCACATGTGCATACTCAGCATGGTTTATCTCCCTGAGTAGTTCTCATTTTCCATTTATTTTTATTTTTCTTTGCCATCAATTTTGTATATAGTCTTATATGTCAAGACACTCCAGTCACTCCTGCTACATTTCTGGATGGATTCTGGGTTAATCTATTCTCTTCCCTGGACCCATGACCCCATTGCCCCAGCTGATTTAGCATCTTCCTCTCTGAGCCTCAGCCCTGCTCACCAAACAGTGGGAAAACCAAGTTCCCAGGGCCTGATATACAGTCCCCTCCAATCACCAATTCCCAATTTTACTGGACATCCATTGTGAACTCCCTCCACCACCTCCAAGGCCCCTCGACCCCTTCGCAGCCTTCATGTATTTGAGCTGACCCTCTGGTTCAGTGTCCCCTCTCCTCCTTGGTCCATGTCCAATCCTCAAGGGCTGGCTCCTTTTCTCCTGGGGGACCCAACTTTGGAAGCTCTTACTGCAATTGTTGTCCTTGGCCTTCTTTGGCTCACTTTCCCTCCAAGCTTGATGGTGGTTTCCAGCCATGGCTGTGGTGCTCTCTGACGAGGAAAGGCAGTGATGTCTTTGTGTTTGGGGTGGGGGTCAGGGTGGTGGGCTGGAGCAGCAGGGCCACCAGGAACCAGAGTCTTGCATGATGCACATTCACTTGCGGCAGCTCCTTACGACCATTCCCACCCCTTCCTCTTGGAGGGTCCTGGTCCTGGTCCCAGTTTAGACCCTGCTTGATTTTCTACAGAGAGCTTCCCATGATATGGCACAACACAGCATTAGGGGGTAAGTTAAATAAAGAAGTCTTCATCATCCCTGAAGTAGTGGTGGTGTTGTGGGGTGTGCAAGCAGCAGCTGGGAAACCACACCATGCATGAGATTTTAAATAAGGTTCCAGCCCAAACAGTACAGCAAATGCACCTGTCCAGGTTCTCGGCTGCCCCTCCAGATGGGGCCCTGCAAACAGCCTCCCCCGAGGAGTCCTGGACATCTGCTCACAGCCATCACAACCTCCAATTCCCACATCCTACCTGTATCTAAGTGGAAGCCTGCAGGAGTTTTCACTCAAAACCTTGGCAAATAAATATATTATTGCTCTACTCCGTTGCTCTCAAGAGTAAATCTCATGCCCTTGGGAAGCAGGGTGAAAACCATCCCGAGAGTTAGCTGTGATATCCCTGATCCCAACATCTGTACCTGAACCTGTACCTGAACCTGTACCTGAACCTGTACCTGTACCTATACCTACACCTATACTGAACCTGTACCTGTACTTATACCTGAATCTGTACCTGAACCTGTACCTGTACCTATTCCTACACCTATTCCTATACCTATACATAATCCTATAACTATACCTATTCTTATACCTCTTCTCTGTATCTTCTATGTATACATAATTTTTGTTTATTGATATTCTTTCTTTCTGGAGTCATTATTTTCCTCATTTCCTTCCCTTCATATCCAGTTTGCTTTAGTTCTTTGAGCATATTTAAGATAATTGATTTAAAGTCTGTCTAAAAAGGCAAAGGTCTTTGTTTCCTCAGGAAAGTTTCTCTTAATTTTGTCCGTCAATTCACATATTTTCTTTGTTCTTTGAATGATTCGCAATTTTTTTGTTGGTAACTGGGCCTGTGGTTGTGGTAATGTGGTAACGGGGAAACTGATTCTGCCACTCAGGACCTGTACCTGCTGCTCACCGTAGGCTGGGGCTGATTGGCTGTTTACTAACTATATTAGATTTGGTCTGTCTTTAAAAACACCACAAACTGGGAGGCTCAGAACTAGAGGAGTTTTTTCTCTCATGGTTATGGGGCTGAAAGACTAAAATCAAGTTGTGGGCTGCGGCAGCTCCCTCCAATGTCCCTGGGGAAGGGTCCCTCCTGCCTCAGCTTCTAGAAGTTCCCTTCTTGGGCATCCTTGTCTGTGGCAGCAGAACCCCAGTGTCTACACGGCCTCTGTGTGTCCTGCCTCTCTCTCTCTCTCCTTATGATGACACACGGAGTGGAGGTGGGAGCATCCTAAGCCATTAAGACCTCAACTTAACTTTATTATTTTGTGGACTGTGTTCCAAAGAAGTCCCATTTGCAAGACTGTGGGTTAGGACAGAAACACGTCATGGGGGACACAGGTACATAGATTAGGGCAGGAACATGTCCTGAGGACACAGATACTGTGGGATAGGACTGGAACGTGTGTTTTGGGGGACTTAGGTACTGCAGGTTAAGATGGAATACATTTTTGGGGTCACCATTTTACCCAGGACAGTGACTTTTCTATACAATTTATCTGAATTCTGTATTTGTGCTGTGTGTTCTCTTATGTCTCTGTCCCTTTATCTTGTGATAAACTAGTGTTGGACAGAGACATCCTTGAACACAAGGAGCTGAGAGAGAGCAAGCGATGCCCCCCAGTCTTTGCAGCATGTCTCTATGCTGGGCTCCTCTTCAAGGCTCAGCAAGGCCATTTACAACTCTGCCTTAGCCTTCACATCCTGCTGACACCCAGCCTAGAGGTAGCCAGAGGTGGAAGCCCTGCATCCTAGCTCTTTTCGGAGCATGTGTCCTGATCTGAACATCCACTTGGCTTTCTAAATTCCCTAATATTTGCAGGTCAATTTTGAGTATCCTAATTTCCCAAGGAAACTCTCTCCCCAGCTTTTCCTGCAAGGTCTCAATGCTCCAATGCGTGTCTCATGCACAATCCTTTGCCCCAGGCACTGAGGGTTTTTAATTTGCCATATCATGTTTCAAGGAATGTCTCCCACTTTTTTGTAATGGGTTCCAAATTGGGGCAAACATAGACCAGCGCCTTGTGTCAGTCCCTCAGGTACATCCCAGACAGGTTAGACACACCAACACAATTCTTGGTGAATAAGGTGTGTTCTGTTCCCTCCAGAACCAGGGACCAGGTCCCACCCTGGGAATCAGATGCCATCTTCAAGAGCACTGTGGAATTGGGGAGGGAATGGGGCAAGTGTAAGCAAAATCCTCATAAAGCTCTCTTACCATTTGGAAGCTGCCTTTATCTTGTCTCAGTGTTAGCTTGTTTACTGTAAACCTTTTCTGTTTTTCAGAAATCTGAGGGAGATGATTCTTACAGCTTTTGCTTGATTTTTCTGTGGAGGGACAGGAACTTGCAGCCTCCTACTCCACCATTTTTGCTGCTGTCACTCAGACTTTTACTCTTGTACAATGATGTTTTGCAGACCCACAACTCCCAAGCACCCAAGAATGAGGGGAGAGAATGTCACCAAGGTCAGCGCGTTCATCCTGGTGGGCTTCCCCACAGCCCCCGGGCTGCAGTACATGCTCTTCCTCCTCTTCCTGGTCATGTATCTCTTTGTCCTGGTGGAGAACCTGGCCATCATCCTCACCATCTGGAGCAGCAACTCCCTCCATCAGCCCATGTACTACTTTCTATGCTCCATGTCTTTCTTGGAGATCTGGTATGTATCTAACATCATCCCTAAGATGCTGGATGGATTCCTCCTGCAACAAAAACACATCTCTTTCATAGGATGCATGATTCAGCTCTACTTCTTTATCTCTCTAGTATGCACCGAGTGTGTGCTCCTGGCGTCCATGGCCTATGACCGCTACGTAGCCATCTGCCACCCCCTGCGCTATGTGGTCATCATGTCCACTGGCCTTTGTGTCCAGCTCGTGGGCTTTTCCTTTGCAAGTGCCTTCACTGTCTCCGTGATCAAGGTCTACTTTATCTCCAGTGCCACGTTCTGTGGCTCCAATATCCTGAACCACTTCTTCTGTGACATCTCCCCCATTCTCAAGCTGGCCTGCACAGGCTTCTTGACTGCAGAGCTGGTGGATTTCGTCCTGGCCATTGTCATCCTGGTGTTCCCACTCGTGGTCACCGTGCTGTCATATGCACACATCGTACTGGCTGTTCTGCGCATCCCCTCTGCCACCGGCCGCTGGAGAGCCTTCTCCACCTGTGCCTCCCACCTCACTGTGGTCACTATCTTCTACATGGCCATGATCTTCATATACGTCCGGCCCCAGGCCATTGACACCCAGAGCTCTAACAAGCTCATCTCTGCTGTTTACACAGTGCTCACTCCAAACATAAACCCTCTCATCTACTTCGTGAGGAACAAGGAATTTAAGGATGCCTTGAAAAAGGCTCTGGGCTTAGGCCAAGCTCCTCAATGGGACATGGGACTGTTATAGAATCTAATTTCTGATGATGATAAAATAGCTTATACATTACAACTTAAGCTTTTTAATGTCAATTTTTAAATGAAGTTTAATGTACATACAGAACTGTGCCCAAGTAATAACTTTCATATGTATATGTTTTCCCAAAGAGACCTCATGAAACCAGCAACCAGATCAAGGACTCCCTGCTCCCCTCGCGTTCCCTCCCAGTCACCATCCCTGCCCCCTGCTGACCACTCTCCTGTGTTCCCACATCAGATAGTTTGATGTTTTTGAGGATTTTGTAAGTAGAATCATAATGCATTCATGCTTTTATGTTCAGCTTCTTTCATTCAATATGCCTGGACAGATTATTGCTGGTTTTGTACATAACAATAATGCATGCACTGTCATCACTGTATAATATTCCATTGTATAAATATATCACAATATAGTTATGCATCCTACATTGATGGACAGTATTATGGATACTGTCAGTTAAGATAGTGCTTCTAGAAACATTCTGGTTCATATATTTTGATGAATATACATATACACAATCTTGTAGGCTATGTACTTTTGTATAGCATCGCTGCAACATGAGGTTTGTGTATGGTAAGCTTTAGTACAAACTGAAAAACTGTTTTCCAAAGTGGGTACAATGATCTTCACTCCTATGGGCAGTGTATGAGAATTCCAGTAGCTCTGTATCCTTACCAACACTTGGTATTATCAGTTTTTTTCAATGTAGCAATTCTACTGAGGCTGTAGAGAAATCTCATTGTGATTTTAATTTGCATTCCCATGATGACAAATTGAGGTTGAACATCTTTTTAAAATAGTATTTAGTGGCTTATTGTCTACTTGGAAATCCTTTTTATGAATTGCTCATTCAAGTCTTTTCCCGATTTTATACTGGGTCTCTTTCTCTTTCTGAGTCCTTATATCTTCTTGGATACAAGTTCTTTGTTGGTTATAAACAAAAAACAGAAAATTTTCTCCTGGTTCTTGGACTTGCTTTTTCTTTCTCTCGATTTTGTCTTTTTGATGAAGGGACATTCTTTACTGTAATGATGTCAAATTTGTTCATATTTTCACTATATAGTTTTTTTTAATTTTCTATTTAAGAAAATGTTTGCCTATACCAAGGTGATGAAGATACTCCCATTTCATTCTAGCTTTATTGTTTTGCCTTTCATATTTCAGTTTAAAATCCATCCATTGATTTTTATTTACAGTACATAATATGGGGGTCACAATTCATTCTTTTCTATATGGATATCATATTGACTGAGTCCCATTTATTGAAAAGAACATGCTTTCCCTTCTGCAATGTCACCTTCTTCATAAACGAAATGATGACATATGTGTGTGCATCTGGTTTTGGTTTCCTTATTCTTTTCCATTTGTCTATTCCTGTACCAATACCACACTGTTATAATTATTTTAGAATTTTTTAAAATCTTGCTGTTTCGTAGTAAGTTCTCCACCGTTGTTCTTTTTCTCATGATTGCCTTGTTTATTCTTGTCTCTTTGCATTTTCATATATATTTTAGCATCAGCTTGTCAATTTAAAAACAAACACAAAAAAAGTTGCTGGGATTTTGATTGTGGTTGCATTAAATCTATAGACACATTTGAGGAGAACTGCCATATTTACAGTTTTTGAGCCTTCAAATCCAAAAAACAGGTATATCTCACTGTTCATTTATTATTTCTTCAATTTCTCAATGCTGCTTTGAAGTTTTCAGTGTGGGATCTTTAACATCTTTCTGGATATTTGGGTTTTCTAAAAAAGTTCTAACACAAATGGTATCCTAAATTTTTTCATTCTCTGTTTCTATGTTGTTAGTATATAGAATATATTTTTTGAACTTTATTTTTGACATAATTAGAAATGTACAGGAAGTTGCAAAGATATATACAGGGAAGTTCCATGCACTCTTAATCCAGTTTTCCCCAATGGTAACACCTTATATAACTATAATTTAATATCAATACCAGGAAACAGACATTGGTACAATCCACAGAGCCTGCTCAGATTTCCTTGCACTCTTGTGTGTGTGTGTGTGTGTGTGTAGTGTAGTGTAGCTCTATGTGATTTTATCACGTGTAACTTCATGAAGTACCACTATAATCTAGAGAACATTTCATCACTACAAGACAGCTTGTGATACACCTTTATAGCCACACCCACTCATTTCCCCTCCTTCCTGCCCTCTGGCAACCATTTATTGGTTCTGCATCTCTGCATTTTTTATTTCAAGAATGCTATATGTTTGGAATCATATGGTGTGTAACTACATAACCTTTCACTTAGCATCATTTTCTTGAGTCTATCCAAGTTGCTACTGTGTGTTTCAGTGGTTCATGCATTTTTATTGCTGAGTGGCATTCCATGGTAGGATGTATCACCATTTATTTAACAATTCAGCTGTTGAAGGACAAGTAGGTAGTTTCCACTTTTTAGCTACTAGAAATGAAGCTGCTGTGAACATTCTAGCACACACTTCTGTGTGAACCTAAGTTTTCATTTCTTGAGTTGTATGGTGTTTTAGTTTCTTAGGCTGCTTAAAGCAGATACCATGAAATGGGTTGGTTTAAACATAGGAATTTATTAGCTTACAGTTTGAGGCCAAGAAAATGTCCAAATTAAGGCATCATCAAAGTGATGCTTTCTTCCCAAAACTGGCTGCCAGAGATCCTTGGCTCCTCTATCACATGGCAGCATCTGCTGGTCCCTCCCTTCTCTTCTGGGTTCACTGCTTTCAGCTTCTTGCTTCCATAGCTCAATCTCTTGCTCACTTGTTTTCTCTCTCTCTCTCTCTCTCTCTCTCTCTCTCTCTCTCTCTCTCTCTCTCTCTCTCTCTCTTTCTCTCTCTCACCTGAATCCATTTATAAGGGACTCCAGTAATAAGATTGAGACTCATCCTGAATGAGGTGGGGCACACCTTAAGTGAAATAACCTCATAAAAATTCCTACTTGCATTGGGGTTACACCCAAGGAACGGATTAGATTTAAGAACATGTTTTTTCTGGGGTACATACAGCTTCAAACCATCAACTGGACATCTGTAGGAAAAAAAACTAACCTTGATATAAATCTTACACCTTATATAAAACATTAATTCAAAATAGATCACTGACTTAAATGTAAATAGTTTCACTTCAAAACATTTCAAGAAAAAAAACAGAGGGGAGAAGCACTGCACACCTTTAGACTGGCTGAAATCCAAACAGACAGCACCACATACTGCAAGGATGTGGGGTGCCAGGAACTTTCACTCATTGCTGGTGAGAAGGAAAAATGGCACAGTTCAGCAATTTCTTTCAAACTCAACATGGTCTGAACATATGACCAGCCAATAGTGCAGTTATTATTTACTGAAATGAGTGGAAAACAGTTGCCTATGCCAAAAATTGCCCATGAATATTTGTAACAGCTTTATTCAGAAATAGCAAAAATTGGTAGCAACTAAGATGTCGCTCAATAGATAACTGGATAAGCAATATGTGTCACCTGCCCACAATGTAATATTATTCAGCAATAAAAGGAACGAGCTATAAAGCAAGGAAAAGACAGAGGTACCTTAAATGCATATAGTTAAGCAAAGGAAGCTGTTCTGAAAATATCATGTACTGTGGTACTATTGTACCAAAAGCAGACTCATCTGCCCAGTGTGCACTGAAGTCAGTGGTGTGACACCAGGAGTTCAAGAAGAGAAAGAGTTTATTGTGTAGTTGATCAGCAAAGATACTTGAGAAAAATAGCTCAGTCACCCTGAACAAAATGGGATCTGGGATTTTATACTGTCTGGGGAGGGTGGGCTAAAGGGAGTGGCTGAGGACAGGGTGAGAGAAGAGCATGCACTCTTCAAACCATGCTTCATCTTAAAATGGAATCTTCGCATGCTCTGTGGCTCAAAGCGGTCACAAAAGCCTTAGCAGATGCTGCAAAGAGAAAGGAAATGGTAACTTTTTGGCAGTGAAGCAAGCTTTCTCTGAGTAAATCTGAGGTGATGGGAGCTCAAACAAAAGAAATGGAAACTTTCAAACTGCTAGGGGAGGGGCTACATCAGTAGGAAAGTTGGGGTTGGTAAGTGGCAGTCTCAGTCCCCCCTTTTTGTTGTTAGATTCCTCAGTCTTGAGGGGTGAGGGATGATGACCTCGCTAGCCCGTTCCTGGGATTGAGGTAGGTTGGGATTCGAGGAATAGAGCACCTTAGCATGCAGTTGGAGGTATGCTCAGGTCCCAGGCTGAGGAGGTGGCTCTGGGGTATCCATTCTCCTATTTCAGCTGGTTGCTCCAGCACACACTGGGTTGCTAGGTGTGGAGGGAGGCTGTGTAGAGCAGGGGGTGAGCAGAGTAGACCCTGTATGCAATCAGTGTGCTGCATTGTTTCAGGGTTTGCAGTGGGAAAGCCTTGTTCTAAATCAGGACACTGTCCACAGAGAAATTGCTGGACCATGAGGAAAAGCCACAGAGAGCAGGGGGCCCTTGATCACACAGCTCTGACCCGAGACTGCCAGGGAGCCCTGCCCTAAGAGCAAACCCTGGACAGAGCCCAAGTGACCAGGCAGTGGGTCCTACATCTCAGTGTCCTGAAGCAAGTGCATCTGTGTGTCAGGTGTGAGTGAGGTTAACACATGAGCTTTTTCTTTACAAGAACAACAGTTTCTGGGATGGAAGGAGCGTGGGAAATGCTGGCTACCCGGCCTCAGACCAGTGTCCCTCCTCTGAGCTCCACCCTCCTTTTTCCAGCAGCCATTTCTGCAGGAGGGTCTCAATGATTAGACCCATCAGTGACCTTTAGGAGGGGCTGGGCCAGGTCCTGGCTGGACCCAGGAGACGTCCTGAATGGGGACCAGCCCCCATGGTGGAGAGCAGTTGGCCTCACCTGTGGGTGGATCATGGATGGAGATGGGCACGGCTCAGGACTGGAGAAGGGCTGGGACAATCCCATTTCCAAGCCAGGTCCATTCTCATACCTGACTTCACCTGTTCCCTCTGTGTGGATGGGGCATGAGGGATTACCCTTTCTAATAATGATAGAGAATGTAACATCAAGGATAGGTGAAGTGTCTTCATTTCCTCTGCTCACTACACCCAGCTGCTAACATCTCTCCAAATAACTCCCCATTGGCCTGACTGTGCACTGAAAATGGTTTTACTGGACATGTCTAGGTAAATAAATGATGTTTTTCATTATACTGTGTGTCAAATTCTATTCTGAACTTTAACTGCTAAATGTACATATACAGTTTTCTCTTTGCATTCATGTTTTATTTCCCAGATCCTTCCATATTCTATTTCATATTGTTTCAAAGATCCCATGAATGGACCTCAATTTTTTGGGACATTCTGCTGTTCTAGGATTGTCTTTTTCTAGAATTGTCATAGCAAAATGCCACAAATTAGGCAGATTCAGGAAAGAGACGTTTATTCTTACAGATCTGGAGACTAGAAGTCTGGAATCAGTGTCACAGGGCCGAGCTCTCTCTGGACCCCATGGGGGAGAATCTGAGCTGGCTCCTCCAGCTCCCAGTGGTTCCACATCCTGGACCTTTCCTTCTTGCAGTTGCAGCTTCACTAAATGTGTCTATCATCCTGTGGCCATGTCTGTCTGTCTGTCTACGTGTATGTTCCCCTTCTTATTAGGACAGAAACCATATTACATTAAGGCACACCCTTATCCAAGTATGACCTCATCTTAATTTCCTCCATCTGCAGTGACCCTTTTTCCAAATAACAAAACTGACACTTAGGACTTCATGAGAATGTTAGGTTGTGGGGAGAGGAGGGGATGCATTCCAATCTAGAACAAAGACATTTTGGTCATTTTCTAAATGCTGCTTTTTACAATGATTATCAATACAGCAATGAATAACCCTCTTTTTTCTTCTGAGGTATAGATCTAGAAGTGGGTTCTGGACTAGAAAGATAGATACATTTTTCTTAAGCTCATAAATTTTCATATTAATCACACAGCATGGAGACTCCATGCATCTTTCTGCACTTTTCCTTCCAATTATAGGATTGTCCAGTCACTTCCGCAAACTGGAAGAACATATTTAATAATTATATAATTTAAAAAGTGCTCATATCTAGAGTATATTTCAGAAAAACATGAATCAGTAAGGAAACTACCAACATAGTTAAAAAAAGAGGGGGGGGGGCAATAGAAACACCAAAATAGAACTTCCAGAAGGTTAATAAGTTTTTGAAATGAAGCTCAACCTCATCAGGCAGAGGGAAATCAACAAGAAACACCATGGAATGTGGGAAGCCTGAGGTCCCTCGGAGCTGTGTCTTGTGCCAGGAGAACTCACCTGACTCTCATCCATCTTCTCCATCTACTCTCTCCTGCAGGTACGTAGAACTCAGTCCCTGTTCTGAGAGGCCTGTGGTGGCAAAGCAGGATTTGTTGTGGTTATGAGTAGCTGGGATGCCATCTCCTGCCAGCTGGGTTAAAGGTTCAGCTGAACTTTGAATACCAGGCACCCATTACCTGTGTCTGGGGTTCCAGAGCCAGCTGGCATTTAGGGAGAATCCCAAGACAAGCCTCAGGACAAACATCTGAAGCAGGAGAGCATGCTTCCTCTGTGGGCCTGTGGAAGGGCTTTAGGGTCACTTACAGAAAGAAAGGGTGGGGAAGACGCAAATGTGGGGCACTGAGGCAGGAGCAGCATCTTAGCCAACTCCCCACTGAGCACTATGGTGAGAAGAGGACTGTGCTTCTGAAGGCCCTTACAGGATGCCAGGGTCAGTTCCTGACAACACTGTCACATTAGGTTCCTACGAATGGAAAGTAAGAAGGCCACAGAGCACGTGTGTTCAACACAGCGAACCTGGCAGGTGGGGAAAGTGCTTCCCACACCTGGCTCACGTTCTGCTTATCGCTCTGCCCAGTGTTTGCTCACACGTCCAGTATTTGAGTCATCATCATTCCAAAAAGGATCGTTCACTTTCTGGTGGAAAGGACACCACTTATCACTGTGCATCTCATGTAAATTCCTGTCCCTAATGCTGTCAAGGGGGTGCAATGAATGGATGGACTCCTGAAAGCACACCCTGTGTCTGCTGAGCCTCCCTCCTGCCCTCGGGACACCGTCTCTCCCTGGACACCTTCCATCAGGTGGCCACGTGCTTCTGTCCCAGCCTCCACAGGGCCTCCTTCACGTCCTTGTTCCTCAGGCTGTAGATGAGGGGGTTCAGCATCGGGATGACCAGGGTGTAGAAGATGGACACCACCTTGCCCTGCTCCATGGACTCCACAGCTCCTGGCTGGGCGTACATGACAAAGACGGTCCCATAAAAGAGAGATACTGCTGTCATGTGGGATCCACAAGTGGAGAAGACCTTCTGTAGCCCAGCCACAGAACGCATCCTCAGGATGGTCACGGTGATGTAGCCATAGGACACCAGGACCACGAGTGTGGTGCCCACAATGATAAGCCCACAGAATCCAAACATGACCAACTGGTTGAGGGACGTGTCTGTGCAGGCGAGCTGGAGCAGAGGGGGCACATCGCAGAAGAAGTGGTTGATGTGGTGGGAGCTGCAGAACGGGAGGTGGAATGTGAGGCTGGTCTGCACGATGGAGTTGAGGCAGCCTCCACAGTAGGAGCCCAGCACCAGGCGGGTACAGGCCATGGGGTGCATGGTGACGGGGTAGCGCAAGGGGCTGCAGATGGCCATGAAACGGTCATAGGCCATGACGGCCAGCAGGAAGCCTTCTGTGGTGACCAGCAGGGAGAAGAAGAAGAACTGGGTGGCACAGCCTGCGAAGGTCATGAGCTTTGTGGAGGAAAAGAAGTTGGTGAGGGCTTTGGGGGCAATGACGGACGAGTAGCACAGGTCCAGGAAGGACAGGTTCTTGAGGAAGAAGTACATGGGGGAGTGGAGGTGGGCATCCAGGGTGATGACCACGATCATGGTGAGGTTCCCCAGGATGGTGACCATGTACAGGACCAGGAACACCATAAAGAGCAGGGCCTGGGTCTCAGGGCCACCCTCAAATCCCACCAGCACAAACGCCTGCCAGGAAACCCCTGAGATGTTTCCATTTCTGTAGGGTGGCATGGCCCTGAGCCTGGGCACAGGGTGGCAGGGAGGAGGTGGGGGGCAGCAGGAGGGAGGAGGTCACAGTTGAGTGTCCTTGTTGTCCTGGAACACAGGAGACTTCAGGGCCATGCTTCTCACTGACCAGGAGGGACAAGAGCATCTGTTCTGCTTCCACATGAGCTCAGAATGGCCTAAAAGGGATCACGTTTTGTGAAATAATTAAATCGTAAATATACACTGGGCCCTCACTCCAATGGAGTCTTAGATATTGCTCTGAAGACGCAGGGACACCATGCAGAGAGGAGCTTATGGTGTAAGGAAAGCTTTAATTCTCCTCCCTCTTTCTTCTGCCCTAAATGTTCTCCCTTCCCCAGAAGTGAGGCCCCTCCTCAGGTCTGTACTGCGCTTGCACAATATTTGATTGTGCATAATCCACACCATGCTCCTAGTTCATTAACTAAGGGGATGTGGATGGAGACCTTCTCTCTACCAGCGTCATGCCATGTGTTAACTATACCATGAAGCCAGGCTGCCAAAGAGGAGAACCTGCCCTCACCAGGCTAACATGCTGCTCTCTATTTGTCCATCCGTATCTCCTGCAGGGCTCTAACTCCATCTCAGTATCTGTGACTCATGGCTGAGCATGGTGCACTCCATCAACAAGCTCCTTGCCTCCTTGTGGACTTGGGGGTGTTTCCCCCAATTTCCACAGCTGGAAAGATCATGTGTAAGGGTCTGGCTCCCCTGGTCTTAGCAGCAGCAGGAGAGGGAGCTGTGGGACACAAGGTGGATGGACAGCCCTCCTCTCTTCCACCCATCAGCTGGTTCCCACTCTTTCCAGATTTCCCCTCTTACCCTGGGGGCTTTAGGCAGGTCCCACCTTATCTACTGGTAACCGGAGTCTCTCTTCTGCCTGGTTCCATCTGGGCTCCACTGAACTTTTTCTCCTCCTGGGTCTTGTCACAGCAGAGACCACACCTGAGGGCTGTGAGGGGGTCTGGGCATTGTAAAGTGTGCTGGATCCCAGGTGATTGATGGAATCAAGTAGGAAAGGGAAGGGAATGAAAACCCTGTCAAACATGGGATGGGAAAAGGATCGGGGTGAAAGGGAGCCAGACCTCAGGGCATAACAAAGACCCACTAGTGACTGAGCTCCAACATGGAGAGGCTGCCTGGGAGGAGAGAGCTCCCAGTGAGTGGAAGGAGTGGAGTTTGCATATTGCAGGGGATGCCCTCTGTCTCCTCCAACCTGCATTCTCTCAGATGATGATGCTGTCTCCAGGCTGTTCATGAGAACCCAGATATTCCAGCAGAAGTGGTTGCAGAGGAGAGAAAGGTTCAACCCATTTTCATCCCCTCAGCCCCTGAGCACAGGGAATGGGGGTCTCAGAGCCACGCTTCTCCGACCAAGTCACCCTGGACACTGGATCCTGCCTGGACATGTGAGGCAGCTGGGCTGCAGGTGTGGAGGGGGCAGTGAGCGGGGGTCTGCCCTGCACACCCCTGGCAGTGACCTGGGATGCTTTTGGGGCTGGTGGGCTCAGAGTCAGACCCTCTTGTACACCCCCACTTCCCTCTCACACACAGTGGGATTCAGGGTCCTCTCTTTCCAGCACCATCACTATTTTTCAGATTTCTGCATTTGGACCACATGGTCTTCAGTTTCATTATTTTGTCATCAATTCTCAATGATTACTCTTGACAAACACTTAGCATATCAGTCTAGTGTTTACCTAAGTTTTCTGTGTGAGATGCAGAATCTGTGTAGGAATCTCTATCCATGTGAAAAGAAGCTGGGATCCCACTGGCCAGCTGAGTGCTGTCCCCAGGATCCCTCAGGACAGCAGCCTGCAACTCAAGCCTGAGTCCTGCGTGAATGTGATGAAGGGATGCCAGGATGCTCAGTCTTGAACTTGTCACCTGTCCTTCTTCCCAAGAGAGTGATGTCCAGGTTCTGGCATCTTCACCATCAGGTGGGAGCTTGTTGGAAAGGCAAAATCTCCC
This sequence comes from Choloepus hoffmanni, assembly GCA_000164785.2. NCBI lineage: Eukaryota > Metazoa > Chordata > Mammalia > Pilosa > Megalonychidae > Choloepus > Choloepus hoffmanni. The sequence goes on along the minus strand of KN195678.1, from coordinate 123,534 downwards.
ACCCAAACCCACTAACTCAGGACTTGCATTTAAACTACCCACAAAGGGTTTGTGCCAAGGGGAGTGTGGGGGCACTGCTCCCTGTGGCCCTGATGCCCAAGGTCAGGCTTCCAGTCACCTACAGAGCAACCCCTGAATGCCTACTGCCCAACCCAGCCCTGACACCTCCCCACATGCAGGGTCTCTTTCTACCCTGGTAGCCCTGAATGTGGGTGCCTTGACCTTACCTTCTCCAAATGATGGTCAGGACTCCTGCAGGGCCACAGCCAGGACCTGTGCTCCAGGGTCACTCATGCCCCAGATACCTGGTCTGGGTGATGATAATGCAGCTAGCACTGAGGACCATTAGTCTCTCTGGGTTCACCCTGGCTCCTCAGCAGTGAAGTGAGAGTGGGGAGACGGTGGGAGGTGGGTTCCTGGGTCTCAGTGAGAATTGGGTCTGGGGGCTCCAGCTTTGACTGCAGGGCACCTGCCTCGGTCTCCAGTGGCAGCAGATTGGACACAGCTCAGCTCAGCTCAGCTCTGCAGCTCCATCTCCTCCCTCTTGTTCTGGTGTCTTGTTAAGATGTCTGCAGGCCGGGGTCACCCTGCAGGGAATTTTTTGTCCATGCATGGCTGGGACTCGGGCCTCAGAGGGCCAATTAAGGGGGACCTGGGCCCCTGCAGTGCCCTGGGGCTGATAACTCCCTGGGCCCCAGAATCTACAGTCCCATGGACAAAGTAGTCTGATTCTCTTGATGTCCAAGCTGAAACCTGAAGCCCTCAGGGAATCTGGAGGTGCCACAGGACAAGGCGGGGACAGCTAGGAGGGGCCCAGAGGCCCCAGTGTGGAGCCCTTGCTCCCTCCCCTCCCCCTGCTCCATCTCACCCTGCTGGTGTGAGGAACGGGGGCTTGGGTGCGGGATACTGATTACGTGCTTCGACTTGGCGGGCCTGGGCTGGGGGACCTGATCAGCCCCTGGGGAGGGTAGTGGGTACGGGTGACAGCGCCCTCCACAGCCCCCCGGGCCTGGGAAAGTGAGGCCGGAGGCAGGCCCCATTTCCTCACCCAAAATACCACTGTTAGGGGAGGGTTGCCGGAGGGAACCGCCTTTTCCCCACCCCCTTATCTTGCCCGGACACTCCCCGTTGCCAGTGCAACTCCCGTCACCACCAGTGAGCATACATTGTTGCCAGACACCGTTACCGGAGCAACTCTCGCCCCTTTTCAATCAACCTCCGCGCCCTCTCAGAACCAATCCTAACCTCCGCGTCCTCTCAGAACCAATCCTAGCCTTTCTCCCCTCAGCATTACCATTTAAGGCTCTTACACCCCCACTCCGACCCCGCCCTTCTTACCAGCCTATATAACCTGTGCTCACCCCTGAATAAAGGCCCTTTTGTTCTACCCCTACTGGAGGAAGAGTGTCTTGTCTTTCCCTTCTCGCCGCCCTCCACACCTTGCACGCCACCGCCGGGGACCTGGCCAAGTCCCCCGCCTCGCCCTCGCCTCCGGGAAAGAGCCCCCGCCGCCGGTACCCTCCGAGCAGCGCCGAGAGCCGAGGGTTCAGCAACCGGCTGCCCCCCCCCCCGAAACAGTAGACGGGACCGCACTTGGGGACAATTGTCCTGGGCAGCAGGTCAGCCTTTTCACCCCAACTGAGTGATTCTGCCTCCTTAACTGCTGTCCTGGGCTAATTATTCTCTTTTGTGTAATTTGGGAATTGTGTAAGACATCCATAACATAAAGATAACAAGCCACTCCACCCAAACCAACCCCCAAGAAAATTTGCTAATTAATCTATACTCCTCTAAGAAAGTCCTCGGTCAAAAAATTATCACAAGAATTTAGATATCTTTGTACTAGAGAGTATAAAAATAATGCAAAATCCATGTGTTGAAATGCAGTTAAGATTGAGTTGGAGTGAAATTTATGTTTTTAATTGCACAGGTTGGAAAGAAGGATGGTTGAAATTCAATGATCAGAACTTCTATTTCAAGAAGCCAGGAATATAACAGCAAATGAAACACAAAATACAAAGAAGAAAACATTGAAATCAAGGGATTAAAAGATTTTATACCTATCAAGTTTTATTACCCGTAAACAAATCAACTTATAATACCTGTAAATCTATGCTTAATGGATTTAAAACTGTTTTATCCATCCTATCATGCCAAGTGTTCCAGTTTGCTGATGTTGCCAGAATGCAAAACACCAGAAATGGATTGGCTTTTACAAAAGGGGATTTATTTGGTTACACAGTTATAGACTTAGGGCCATAAAATGTCCAAGGTAAGCATCGACAATTGGGTACCTTCACTGGAGGATGGCCAATGGCGTCTGGAAAACCTCTGTTAGCTGGGAAGACACATGGCTGGTGTCTCCTTGCTCCCAAGTTGCATCTCAAAATGACATTCTCTAAAATGTCTGCATCAGCTTCTAACTGCAGTCTTCAAAATGTCTGACTCAGCTCCAACGAGCTATGAGCACCTTCTGTCTGAGCATGTATAAGGCTCTAGTAAACTAATCAAAGCCCTCGCTAAATGGGTGTGGCCACACCTTGATGGAAATACTGAACCAATAGGTTCCAACCTGATCCACACTAATTAGTCTTCCCCTACAAGAATGCATCAAAGAATATGGCTTTTTCTGGGGGACATATTACATACAATGCAGCACACCAAGGATATGTCTTTTCTGTAACATCTTACATGTGATCCATCCTACATTCCACACTCCCTGGAAAGGGGGCTCAACTCCTTGTAATTATTTGTAAGCGGGATCTCAGCTTGAGGAGGAAGGCTGTGTTTATGTGGGGATAGAGGCACGAGTGAGCAGGTTTGGGGGAGGCTGGTCAAGCAGCCCAGAAGAAATGTATTCACGTAAGGGCTGAGAAGTCTCCTGGGAAGGGCTCAGCCAAAGGGAATGGAGTGGAGGAATGCAAACTTAGTCCAAACTCTTCCTGTGGTGCCTGCCCGTACGGCCTTTTCTTAGAGATGTTCTTCACCCCAAGCACTGCTCACACTGCTTAGGAATCCTACTACTGTTTCTGCTAATAAGGCAGGAACCACATGATCTATGGCCATAGCTGACACAACCAGGGGTGGACACCTGGCCCTAAGGTGGCTAGAAAGTCATTGTCAAGATAGAGCAGCCATTCTCTCTCCTGTACACAGAGAAATAGGGAAAGGCGGTTTCAGAGGAAAAGAAACATGAAGCAAATTGCCGCGAGAGCCCGTGGTTCTATAAATAGATGGAGTGGAGCTGACATTTTTGCAGCTCCTGGCTGCATCTCCTCATAAGGCTTGAATATCTGACCTTGAAATACCTCTGCCTCTGTGCAGTGCATTTACCATTTCCCCCTTAATCACACTGGAGTCAATTTTGGTTATTTTGTGAATTCCTGGGGAGAAGGACTGCAGAGTAAGTTAAGGGGAAAAAGAGAAAGAGATTTAGAGAGACAGAGAAAGACAAAGATAGAGAGAAAAATAGGGAGAGGCACTTCACTAAAATATCATAAAAATGTTGAGAGCACTAGTCTGTAATGAAGAGTGACGTAAGTTGTCCTTGCCTCATTGGAGTAACTGTTGGATCACATTTAGCCTCAGATGGACCCAGCAGGCTGAGCAGCAAGGGAACCACACTCATTGGAAACCAAGGACATCGTAGCTCCTTACGGCAGAGACTTCACAGTGGATTGCTGAGGGTGACGAGGACAGTGGCCCCTTTTGGTGACATTAGCAATTGCTGCCAGAGAAGGAAAATGACAAGTTTGTCATGAAAGTTTAGAGACTAGAGCTAGTTCTAGTCTAGTTCTAGTTCTAGTCTAGTCCTAGTCTAGTCCCCAAGGAGTGCAACATCTAGGAGATGTTGCACTCCTTTGGGGACCCTGAGAAACATTTGGGGGAAAGAGGCTTGGATTCTCACACATCATATTGTGATGTTTCTCTCGAAATACTATTTTGTTGTTGCTATTTGAATCCCATTTCTAAGCCCTCAAGCTGAAATTTGGAGTAACTTGGGTTATGTGTGTGTGTGTGTGTGTGTGTGTGTGTGTGTGCAATTTCTGGGGAGTTCCTGCTGGCCTAAAACATCTACACTTTTGTTCATTCTGTATAATCCAGAGGGTAGTCATATGATAACCCTCCCAAATATCTGTAGCTAATCATGAGACTTTCCCTGAATCTGAGATTTCACAAAGTATGCCTACCTTTCATGTCAGTAATTTGGTTGTTTTCTTATCTGACTGGTTCCCATACGTCAGGCTTGTCCTGTGCACCAGAAGCACCTGGGGGCACTAGTTACAAATACAAAATACTTATTGTTTGTCCCATCTCCAGAGATGTTGATTCTGAGTCTAGAACAGGCACCAGAAATCTGTTTTGTAAATCTTCCCCCAGGTAATTCTTATGCCCTGGGTTTGGTAATGAGGACTTTATATTATTGGTCCCTCTATTTTGAAAATGTGTGATGAGTTAGCTGTATGATGTTCCAAACAGAACACTGTACCCCATATATTTTCTAATCAGTTAGAGTCTGACAAAATTATCATTTCTTTACCAGATTCTATCAATGCAGCTTTTGATTAATTGCATTAGCTTTTTTTAAATCAACCTTGGTTGATTTATTGTGATTTTGTAAAAAATTAAAATTCATGCTTTGTCTTGCAAGAAAAAAAAAAAAGCCTTTATAAAAGAGAATGTCAAAAAAGCCAAAATTGAATTTCAGAAAATTAGCAAAATTGATAGGCATCTTAGAAGACTGATGAAAAGAAATTAGTGTATTAAACAATATTTGTGAACAGCTTTATACTAATAGTTTTGACATACTAAGTATAATGGATACCTTCCTTGAATAACAAAAGTGTCAGGAACTAATGATAGCTGGATAAGTAGAAAATACTCAATATACATCTTTAGCTGGAAAATGCTAGTACAGTCATCAATAGCCAATAGAGAAAAAAAAAAAACCTGTTCATTAAGATCACTTCACTCCAGCAGCCTCGAGTTATTCTAAGCATAAATAGCCCTTGTTTAAGTAATTTGCTGCTGCTCTGACCTCAACAACAACAAAAAATGTATTCTCTTTTCACATGAACTTTCTCAGCATTGCCCACAGGAGGACAACCATATGGTCTGATAAGCAATACCTTCTTGAAAAACAAGCCTGAGTGAGGGGAGGACTTCAAGATAACTTGAGACACAACCAGACAACTTCCTGTTTTCTAGTTTTTTTTTTTTCCTTTTTTCTTTCTTCTGGATTCTGGCCATTTCTTTGTCTGTTTTGGGTTATAAAAGCCCAAACAACCCTTCTCACTTTTAACTGGTCTTGGAAAGTTTTTTTTTTTCCACCTTTTTTTCCCTTGTTGATGCATCTTCAATAAACTCACCTTCTCACGAAAACAAAGAGACTTGTTTCTCTGTCTGATGTGGGATCGGGTATGCCTATTTAAAACTGTGTTTTCTAATGGTAACTCTAACACAAGATAAAACAGAAAATCTGAATATTCTTAAAACCATAAGATCAATTCAGTAGTTAAAAACTTTGCCACACAAATCAAAACCAGCATCATTTTTATTGTTTTAAAAATGCATTTTGCAATCAAATTTGTATTTCATTAGTGTTATTTAAAATGGTTCCAACATATAGGAATGGTTATGAAAGCTATGACATATACATGCAACATTATGCAGCCATTGAAAATGTTTATAAAGACCTTATCATATCATGACAATATGTTTATTTTAATGGTATGTTTAAAAAGCAGAATCCAAATTCTACACATGATATAACCACAGCTTCACTTAAAGCACTACCCACAGGAAAAATTATTAGAAGGAAATGTACCAAAATATTGATATTGAAAATCTTGGGCCATGGGGAAAGGGTTTCTTTTTCCATTTTTTCCCTCTTTTACTGTATCTTCATGAGCATGACTTTTATAATGGTGAAGTATAACATTAACCTTCTAATGTTCTTTATAAAGATAAATTCCTAAGATTTTCTAGTCAGTTAGTTTGGTGTTTCTACTACTGAGGTATGGTAGGAAACCAGTAAACAGATCGTAACAATGTGAAAAAAAAAAAAAAACACCACAAGCCAAGCCACTAAGCTATCACATATATCTTTTTAAAAATATAAAGAAGTGTGAAATTTGGTAAAAGTTGGAAGAAACCAGACAAAAATTTTCACCTCAAGCCTGATTATTTTATTTCCCTATCAAAGTCAAAGAGAAGATAACCACTCCAGAAAAACACAGAACCAGAAAACAATCTAATATTAAGTTTGTATTTTCCAAATCATATGTGTGAGTTAATTCACCCAATAAAGGCTGCCAGCATTATTAAAAAAAACAACAAAACAACTTTGCCACATTGACATAACCTCAGTATTATGCTAAATTCCTCTGGAGGAAACAAAAAGAGGTAACACTCCTCATCTCATGTTGTAAGGATGGTATAACTTTGATAACAAATCTGGCTAGGATATTTCCAAAAAAAGGAAGTGTACAGGTCAATATTTCTTATAGAGAGAGACAAAATATCTTAAATATACTATTAACAAATTGGGATAAAATTTAAAAACATACCACCTCAAAACCAAATTAGATTAGGAATGCAAGATTAAATTATTTTCCAAAATTATAAAAATTTTTGACAATTCTCAGTCATTAAAAATCAAAATTTTTTCAAGATTTTCAAGAAAATTATATAATTTTAACTATATTAATGTAGAAAACCTATCACCAAGCAGTGAATATAAAGAATCATTCTTTATTTGATAATAGGTCTGATAAGGAATGAATGAATGAACAAAGAAATGAATGAATGATTAAATAAATAAACAAAGAAATGATACATACCCGACAGCACACTTAGTGCTCGTGTGTTTATAGCGTTCATCCTCAGGTTGGGAAAAGAAAAATATATTCATTTTCAACCCTTCTATTCAACATTTTACTGAACTGGATGCATGCACTAAGGCAAGATAAACACAGAAAAGATACATCATTTGGAAAGGACGAGTTAAATCATCTTATCAAATATGACGTGCTTATGCCAATAGTAAGCACCAAAGAACCTACAATGAAGTATTGGAATTAAGAAATCACTTACAATCTTCAATATACAAAAATCAATTGCATTACCGAAAGAACATGATAGTATTAATTCTAATTACCACTGAAGATAACTCCTAAAATACCAAATACCAGGATTAAATTGAACAAAATACATTTAAGATCTGTGCATAAAAACTATAAAACAGAGGTGAAAGAAAATAAACTTAAATAAATGAGGCAAATACCTTGTTTATGAATTGGAATAACCAATTGTGTCAAGATTTAAAATCTTTCCAAATTAGGATATATGGATATTACAATTCCAGTAAAATTCTAGGCAGTGTTAATTTTATTTTTTTCAATGTGTTTTGAAAAGCAGGTGTAGGTTTACTGGAAAATAACTCAGTAAGCACTGAGTTCCCATATACACCACCCCTCTTACTCAGTTTTCTCCATTATTAACAGTTTGTAACTGTGTGACACTTTTGTTACAATTGTTGAACCAAGATTATTATACCTATATTATTAATTAGTGACCATAATTTACATTAGGGTTCACTCTGAGTTGTTCAATGCTGTGGTTTTTCTCTTTTCTCTCTCTTTTTATTTAAGGGTTGGGAGGTTTACAGAAAAGTTCTATGGTTTCTTTAAATTAATTTTTAGTGGTAACATATATCTACACAAAATTTCCTATTTTAACCACTTTATGTATACAACTCAGTGGTGTTAATGACATTTTCTGTGTTGTGTTACAATCAACATCATCCATTGCCAAAACTTTCTCATCAGTCTCCCCACAGAAACTGAGCACCAGTTAAGCTTTAACACCCACTTTCCACTCTCACCTCTGTCCTTGTTAACCTGTATTCTAATTTTTGACCACAAACTTGCAAATTCTGATTATTTGATATGAATTCGTACAGTATTTGTTCTTTCATGTCTGGCTTATTTCACTCAACATGATGTCTTCAATTTCATCCATTTTATCACATGTGTCAGAATTGAATTCTTATTTACAGCTGAATAATAACAGTCCACTGTACATGTACATCACATCTGGATAATCCATTGCACTGCTGGTGGACACGGTTTCAGGTTGCTTAAGCTGCTGGAATGCACTAGACCAGAGATGGGTTGGCTTTTACAATGGATATTTATTAACTTACAACTTACAGTTATAAGGCCATGAAAATATCCACCTCAAGGCATCCATAGGATGATTCCTGGACTCTGAAGACAGGCTGCTGGCACCTGGGACACCTCTGTCACATGGGAAGGCACTGGTGGTGTCTGCTGGTCCTTCTCTCCTGGGTTTCATTGCTCTCAGCTTCTGATTCCAGGGGCCTCCTCGCTGAGCTTCTGTGGGTCATTTTTACCTTCTCTGGAAATTTTCTCAGTGCTTCTCTCAGCTTCCTCTCTTAGCTTTTATATGTGTTTTATCCTCTTATAAAGGACTCCAGTAAAAGGATAACGAGTCACCTTTGAATGGAGTGGGTCACAATCAATTGAAATAACCTAATCAAAAGTTCCCTCCCACCATAGTTCTGCACCAACAGGAGTGGGTTACAGAGCATGGCCTTTTCTTGGGTACACGAGCACTCAAAACTGCCATGGACACTTTGGTTGCGTTCATGTTTTGGCTACTGTGAACATTGCTGTGATGAGCATTGGTGTACACGTATCTGTCTAAGTCCCTGCTTTCAATGTGTTTGGGTAGATTCCTAGAAGAGGGGTTGCTGAGCTATATGGTATTTCTATGCTTGGCTCAGAGGACAACCAGACTTTTTCTACAGTGGATGCACAATTATACATTCACATCAGCAACACACAAGGATTTCTATTTCTATACACCCAATACTTGTTCTTTTCTGCTTTTTAATAAGAACCAATCTAGTGTGTGAGAAGTGGTATCTCATAGTGGTTTTCATTTTTATTTCTCTAATATCTAATGATATTCAGCATCTTTTCATGGGCTTATTAGCCATTTGTGTATTTTCTTTGGAGAAATGTCTATTGAAGTCCTTTTCCAACTTTCAAATTTTTTTCTGACTTTTTATTGTTGATTTGTAGGAGTTCTTTATATATTTAGAATATTAAACTCTTATGAACTACATGGTATCCAATTATTTTCTCCCATTTTTTTTTTCATCATCTTTGGTGTAAGGTCTGAGTATCTGTTGCCAAATCCAAGGTCCTAAATATGTACCCCAAAGTTTTCATCCAAAAGTTCCTTATATTTTTTATTATGTTTCTGTTTTTGATGCATGTTGAGTAAATTTTTGTATATCGTATATGGGAAAAGTCTACCTTCATTCTTTTGCATGTGGATATCCAGTTTTCCAGCACCATTTATTCTACTCATTCTCCATTGAGTTTAGTGGCATCCCTATCACAAATCAATTGACCATAGATGTGTGAGTGTATTTCTGAACACTCAATTCTGTTCCATTGGTCTATACCTTGCCCCAGTACCAGGCTGTTTTGATCACAGTAGCTTAGCAACAAATTTTAAAATAGGGAAGCATGAAACCTCCAAGTTTGTTCTTTTTCTGATAGTTTTGGCTGTTAGAAGCACCTTAACCTTCCAAATCAATTTGATGTTTGGCTTTTCCATTTCTGAAAAGAAGACTGTTGGAATTTTGACTGGTATTGTATTGAATGTAAGTCACGTTGAGTAGACTTGACATCTTCACAATACCGAAGTGCTGTGCATTTAGCCCCTAGAGAGGAAAGAGACTGAAATCCAGAGGCTGTGTGCTTCTGCGGGAGGCGAATGTTGAAATGTCCATGGATGTGCAGGATGTGCTGGAAGGACCTGGAGGATCCAGGGTCTGAGTGCAGGTGCACACAGGGACATGTGACAGCCTGTGCCCGGGGAGCTGTGAAGGGGAGTGTCCGGGCTCCGCTGAGGAGCTGTCACAGGAGGAGCTGCCTTGAGGGTCCAGGAGGGGCAGGACGGCCCCAGAGGGCACCACATGGCCAGAGGCTCTGGGCTTGGGCTTTGAGCCTCGCCCTGAGGACCAGCCCCTCTGAGACTGAGTGAGAGGCAGTGGTGGAAGCTCCTGACCTGGTCTCCCTGTAGAGAGGGAGCCTGGGGCCCCAGGGGTGGAGGGAGGCCGTGCAGAGCAGGGGGTGAGAGGACAGGCCCCACAGGCCATCAGTGTGCTGGGTTATTACAGGGCTGGCATTGGGAAAGCTCCGCAGGGTTAACCTATCCTTGGTGTTCTTAATCTAGTCATTGTTCAGAGAGAGATTAAATTAGTTAACATAATTTAATTTAAAATAATTAAAGTCTTCAACCATCAGGGAAAGCCACACAGGACGGGGGGCTCTTGATCACCCAGCTGTGGCCTAAGCCTGCCAGGGTTTCCTGCCTAAGAGCAAACCCCAGGAGGAGCCCAGGTCACAGGGTGGCCTGTCCCACGTCTCAAGTGTCCTGAAGCGAGTGCCTCTGTGCATCAGGTGTGAGTGAGGTTAATGCATGAGCTTTTTCTTTACAAGAACAACAGTTTCTGGGATGGAAGGAGTGTGGGAAATGCTGGCTACCCGGCCTCAGGCCAGTGTCCCTCTGAGCTCCACCCTCCCTTTTCTAGCTGCCATTTCTGCGGGGGGGGGGTTCAGCAATAGACCCATCAGTGACCTTTAGGAGGGGCTGTGCCAGGTTCTGGCTGGACCCAGGAGACGTCCTGAATGGGGACCAGCCCCCGTGGTGGAGAGCAGGTGGCCTCACCTGTGGGTGGATCGTGGGTGGAGAGGGTCACGGCTCAGGACAGGAGAAGGGCTAGGACACTCCCACTTCCAAGCCCGATCCATCCCCATACCTGACTTCACCTGTACCCCATGTGGGAGGGACACAGGGCTCTTTATTTCTAATAATAATACAAAATAGAGCATCACACACAGGTGAGGGCCCTTGTTCTCTTTGTCCCTAAGCCCAGCTCCTGACCTTCCTCCAGAGCCCCCAGGAGCAGGGCTGTGCTCTGAGAGTGGTTTCCCTGGACGCGTCTGTGCCCACAAATGAGGCGTCATATTGTGAAGTGTGGGCTTAATTTGACACTGAACATTCGATGCTGACTGTATTATGCAGCTTCCTTTTTCCACACTACCTTTATTTCCTGATATTTCCATATTCTAAATCATATTTTTCAATCGTTTTAACACCCTGTGAATAGTCCTTAATTTGTTGGGGAATTCTGCTGTTGCAGGATTGTCTTTTCCTAGAGTTGTAACAAAGTGCCACAAATTAGGCAGATTCGATCAAGAGACACTTATTCTTACAGCTGTGGAGACTAGAGGTCTGGAATCAGTGTCTGCAGAGCTGAGCTCCCTCTGGATCCTGTCTGGGAGAATCCGAGCTGGCTCCTCCAGCTCCCAGTGGTTCCGCATCCTGGGCCTTTCCTTCTAGCAGCTGCAGCTTCAGTCTCTGTGTCCATCACCCTGCATTCATGTTCCTCTGTCTGTCTGTCTGTCTGTCCCTCTCTCCCCTTCTCAGTCAGGACACAGTCAAATTGGATTAAGGTGCAAGCTAACTGCAGCATGACTCATTCTAAACTAGTTATCCCTTCCACACAACAGCTTTCCCCTCACAGTTTTGATATATGGTGGGTTGGATAAGAATTAAATGGGAATTTGGGGGGAGTTTTGCAGAAGCCAAAGATGACACAAGGAGGCCGGCAGTGACACACAAGGGCTGCAAATGTAGAGGTACGTAAAAGGTTTAGTAACTCATAAATCCATAAAATGCATATGCTATTATGTTTACTATCTCCTGTACAGTATGTATTTTAATAATTAATAACATTAATGAACAGCTATACAATTTTTTTCTGAAAATTAAATTTATAGCAAAAGAACTCGATTTTTATGCCCTGGTTTGGGGATGCCAAACATGTTTACAGCAATCTCTCATGTGACATTTTGCAGTGATCTCACAGTGATCTTTGTATCTCGAGTTTCTCATATGTATTGTTTTTTAAATGCCTTAAACTCTATTAAAATCATGGGTCCAACCTTAGTATTCCTAGTGGCTTGCAAAGTGCTCCCAGGAAACAGAGGATAGTGGTGAATTGAAGGAAAGAGTAGAACTGTTAGATTCGCTTCCTTCTGGCAGGACAGCTGCTGTGGTTGGCTGTCATATGGTGTTAATGAGTCAATTTTAAGGGATATCAAGAAAAGAGAGAAGGAAATCCAAGAAACCATTGCTGCAGCTACACCTACAACTGTAGAGCATTTGCATAAACCATGGGATCTACATCTGTTTCATGCAGAAATTGCAACTTTCTTTGGGTGCATGATTGTTGCAAAAACAGCACTTGGGTAGACTCTGGCATCTAGAAGAAAAGGCTATATGAATCCCTGAAGGAAAATGAAGGTAAAGAATTTTCAGGCCAGCAAAGGCTGGTGTGAAAATTTTAAAAAAGGTTTTAGCCTCTAAAATGTAAGTAACAGGAAAGGCAGCATCTGCTGATCAAAAGGCAGATAGAGATTTTCCCGGAACCCTGAAAAAAATTTTTATGTGGATTTTAAAGATTGTGGGAGCTCTGCACCCCTAACTCCCACAGTGTAGAAGGAATAACTGTAATTGCATCTTCAATGATCCTATTTCCAAATATGTTCAGTCAAAATATTGCCAGTTATGACTTCAACATAAATCTGAGGACATGACAAGGACATTTTGGTTGATTTCTAAATTTTAATTTTACAATTCTGAACAATACAGCAAAGAATGATCTTTTCTCACTCTGGAGTGTGTATCTAGAATAGATTTCTGAGTAGAAATATAAACACATTTTCTCAATCTCATAAATTTGTATTAATCACACATCACTGGGGCTCCATGCAGCTTTCTGCACTAGTTCAATCCAATAATACTCAAGGCCGACCCACTCCACAGTGAGGAAGAAGACACTTGAAAGTTATTGTTAGTTATAGGGCATTTGTATTCCTGAGCCTTTCTGATGCTTCAAGTTGTGGAGGCCAGACTAATAAGTGGTCTTTTAAAATATCTGCTTCCTTTTTTCCTGAGATAAGAAGGTTTGTTTATTATTTTCCCTTTAAAATAACATACTTTACAAGCCCCTCTCATAGTTCTGTCCTGACAGAGGATTATAAAAGTTGGACATGTGGAATTTCAGAATATTTCCCTTTTATTTTGCAAAAAAGATTTAATTGGTGTATGGTGTTAAAACCAAAGTGCCATTTTGTGGTCATTGTTCCCTCCCTTCCAATTTGTACTGGGGCCAAGCATTGTTACAATAAAGGGTGCAGCTCACAGCCTGCCTGTGGAAAATCTCACTAAATAGAGTATAAATAGCTTCCAATAACCTAATAAACCAAGAAAAGCTGTTAACTGAGTACTCATGTCCTGCAACAAGGTAACTATGTTCAGCACAGCTGCAAACAGAGGAGGAGTTACTATATTAAACTCACTATAATTAATAGTCATTTGCTAAGTACCATCAGGTTTCCTTAGTGACTTGACAGGGCTATTAAATGGCCCTGGTAGTTTATGCTGATGTGTTTCTATAATACATTTGGGAGGAGGCACCTTTGGATTAGGAGCTACTGCTGGGGCAGGCGCAGCTGCCCCACCCTCTTCCTGCCTTGGGGGATTTCTCCTGTTTTATTCTGTTGAATTTCTTCTGTTTTCACCCTTTTGTTGGACCAGAGGTTGAACTTGCTAACTTTGTAGAGCTAAAACTACTTTCCCTTTCCTTTCAATAAAAATATATCTCATACCCTCTACATTCAAGTCACGAAAACAATCCTGGAAACTGTTCTTAGGCAAGCATTTCACAACATACTATTAGAATTAAAATTAAACTTGTTAGAATAATGCTAAATACTTAAAACACTTTAGTTAATGCATTAGTGAAACAAAAATACAGAATTTTTTTAAAGAAGAATTTCAGAATAGGAGTGGGACATTTTGGGATTATTCAGGAGTGAGAGAAAGGTATACTATGGAGGGCATAAGGCAGTGGAGGGGTTTTCAGGGGCCTAGGGATTATACCATTTATTCCCATATTAGAGACTGAGGAGCAGGTTAGTGGTCCAGAGAATTTAGGCATAGCAAAGTCAGTGGCTTCTGTGTTTAAAAGGAATGAAACACTTTTACCTGTGACTGAGGGCCTTACCCTGGTTTCACCAGCACGATGGTGGTGACTGGAGCCTCCTCGGTACTGGGGCACTTTCAGTTGTCCGTGACGAGCCCCAGGAGATTGGAGAGCCTGAGCCGTGGATTGGATTCTCTTTGGGAGTTTGGTGTTCTCTGGCCTGGAGGGGCCTTTGGGCAGTCGGACTTTCAGTGGCCTTGCTGTTTCCACAACCGACAGCCCTTGAGGGTGTTTTTTTCTTTTAAGTCTTTCACTAGTAATTGATACGCCTGCTTTCAGAGTTAGCCTTCAGTTTTGTTTTCTTCTGCTCCTGCCGAGCACAATCCAGGTTTCTATTATTAAACACCTTGAAAGTTAGGTTTTTAGAGTATGAGCCTAAGCCCTGTTTAATTTGGGAAAGGTCAGAAAGAGAGAGAAGGGAACCTGGATCAGATGGGCCCCTCCAGTCCAGACACTTCTCGCAAGGGGAGGACAGGCTGAGGTCGAGAGACGGGGGTCACTTGCTGGGAAGGAAAGGAGGGTTGAGACTCAGAGGTGGATCTGGAGATGAGGGAGGGTTGTTTATGGGCTGTAGTTTAGCAGCATGTTCAGCATGGCCGGGGGGCTGCATAAGGAGGACAAGGAGGGGAATTGAAAAGAAGGTTTTTGGCAGGATTGCAGAAAGAGTTGGGAGGAGGAGGAGGAGGAGGATTTGATGAGTGGAACAAGTTTGGCAGGGAGACCAGGAGAGAGGAGGGCCATCTGTGCAGGTTGAAATAGGCCTGGACACGTGGGACTTCACTCCACTTGCCGAGTCGCTGACAGTAATTGTCAAGGTTAAAGAATGTGGGGATCAGGGGTTCCGTTTCCTGGCCAGGTGGATCCATTTTCTAATTTGTATTGTGGCCATGCGGCCCATGATTAGAATGAGGGTGTAAAAGGTGAGGAGAAACCCCAGCTCTCAAGCTTAGGAACAGTTGAGAGGGCCTCCGCCCTTGAGAGTTCTCCAGCCCCAAGCCAGAGGGGGAGTGGATGGAGGCTACCACTGTCTCATTCACCCCGAGGGTTCAGGACCTGGCAGAGGCCACTCCCACCTAGCGCCAGGATTCCCATGTGTGTTGTCCTGGACACCAGAGAAAGACAGAGCCAGAGGGGAAAGAGAGGGCACTTTCTCCTTACCCAGCGATGATTTCCAGTGTTGGTGCTGAAGTCATGCAAGTGGGTTCCAACCCTTCTTATAGAGATTTTGCATCTTTTCTCAATTCCCAGGTTTTGATTGGGAAGAGAGAGATGAAAACTCAATCAAAGGAGCTTTATTGTCTGGCAGTGCACAGGCAGACTGAAGCCTAAGAAAATGGCGCCAGTCCCAAGCCAAGGGAACGGTGGGGAATTTAAAGGATGGTTGGCAGAAGTTCTTCCAGGGATGGGGAGGCTGGCAGATGTAGGCTGGCAGTCCCTCAATGGCTACTTTGGTGAAGGAGGGTAGCTGGCAAGTTTCCATTGGCTGGTTTCAGCGTGGGAGCTTGGGAGCAGGACCAAGGGAGTGGGGCTTGGGAGCAGGAAAGTTTAAGATTTTAAACATTGCTACAAACTGCAGGATACCTAAGGTTGGTGGAGCAGTGGCTCTACCCCAAACTTGCAGAATTCCTAAGGGTGGGGATGGGGTGAGGGCCCAGAGCCAAAATTTAACAGTTATGTAATCAATAAAGTGCTCAAATGAAGAATATATAATGCTGTCTGACAAATCAATATAGAAACAATGAAGAACAAAGTAAAACCAAATGTGCAAACCACAGACGACACCCACAAGTGAATATTGAGGTGGCAACAGAATCTATGGAAGGAGGATGAACCTCATCAGACAGAAGGGAAATCCACAAGAGGGAGATGGAAAGTGGGGAAGCCTGGGACTCGGGGGGCTGAGTTGCAGCCAAGAGAATTCAGGTGCCTCTTACACCCACCTTCTTCTCCTTCTTCTCCCTCTTCAATTACCCAAAACTGGTCCTTATTCTGAGCTGCCTGTGGTGGCAAAGCAGCATCTGTGATGGACTCAAGTCTCTGAACATCGTCTCCTGTCCTGCTGGGTTAATGGGTTCCATTCAACGTGGAATGCAAAGCCCCCACAATATTGGTATTCAGATGACAGCTGGTCTGTTTAGGGAGTATCCCACAGCAAGCCTTAGGACAACACATGGGGCAGGAGGACAGACTCCTTCTGCAGGATATGGGAGGGCATCAGTGTGACTAAGGGAAGGGGGAGAAGCAAATCAAGGAGGTGAGGAGGAAACACTGTCAGCATCTCCCCAGTTATCACTACAGCCACAGCAGGCCTTCCCTCTGAAGACCCCATGAACTGAAGGTAGAAGGGCACAGAGCACGAGCATGTATCCAGTGACCTAGTGCATGAGGAGAGCATTTCCCACACCTGGCTTCGCATTCTTCCTATTTCTCTGCCCACTCTGTGGCCAAACCTCTGAAGATTTCCATTATTTCTTCAGAGATGGAGCTTTCATTTGCTGGTGGTAAAGAACATCCCTTATCACTGTGTATCTCCCATAAATTCCTGTCCCTAAAGCTGTGAAGAGCATGGAATGAATGGATGAACTCTTCAATGTCCACCCAGTGTCTGCTCAGCCTCCCTCTTGTCCCCGGGACACCGTCTCTCCATGGCCACCCTCCTTCACGTGGCCACGTGCTTCTTTCCCAGCCTCCGCAGGGCCTCCTGCATGTCCTTGTTCCTCAGACTGTAGATGAGGGGGTTGAGCATCGGGATGACGAGGGTGTAGAAGATGGACACCACCTTGCCCTGCTCCATGGACTCCACTGCTCTTGGCTGGGCATACAGGACAAAAAGTGTTCCATGAAAGAGAGATACTGCTGTCATGTGGGAGCCACAGGTGGAGAAGAGTGTCCGTCGCCCAGCTGCAGAGCGCATCCTCAGTGTTTGTGGTTATGTAGCCATAAGACACCAGGACCACGAGCATGGTGCCCAGAGTAATGAACCCACAGAATCCAAACATGATCAGCTTATTGAGGGAAGTGTCTGTGCAGGCAAGCTGGAGCAGTGGGGGAACGTCACAGAAGAAGTGGTTGATACAGTGGGAGCTGCAGAATGGGAGGTGGAACGTGAATCTGGTCTGCATGATGGAGTTGAGGCAGCCTCCACAGTAGAAGCCCACAACCAGGAGGGTGCAGGCCATGGGGTGCATGGTGATGCTGTAGCATAGGGGTTGCAGATGGCCACGAACCGGTCATAGGCCATGACACTCAAAAGGAAGCCCTCTGTGGTGACCAGCAGGGAGAGTAAGAAGAACTGGGTGGCACATCCCATGAAAGTGATGAGCTTTGCAGAGAAGAAGTTAGCAAGGGTGTTGGGGGTGATGACGGACGAGTAGCACAGGTCCAGGAAGGACAGGTTCTTGAGGAAAAAGTACATGGGGGAGTGGAGGTGGGCATCCAGGGTGATGACCACGATCATGGTGAGGTTCCCAGGATGGTGACCATTTATAGAGCCAGGAACACAGCAAAGAGCAGGGCCTGGGTCTCAGGGCCACCCGCAAACCCCACCAGCACAAAAGGCTGCCAGACCCTTGAGAAGTTTCCATTTCTGTAAGGTGGCATGGCCCTGAGCCCAGACACGGGAGGCAGCAGGAAGGATGAGCTTACAGGTGAACGGTCCACGTCATCCAGGGCACAGGTGCCCTCAGGCCACGCTTCTCAAGAGCCAGAAGGGCAAGAGCATCTCTTCTGCTTCTGAATGAGCTCAGAGTGGCCTGGAAAAGGACATTTTCTGTGATTAATTTAATGGTAATATGCACTGGGCCCTCACTCCAGAGAAGTCTGAGATGTTGCTCTGGGGATGCAGAGAAGCCATGCAGAGCTGAGCTCATGGTGTAGGGAAGGCTTTTAAGTCTCCTCCTTCTTTATTATTATCATTTTTAATGATTCCCTGATTTTTAAAAACTGATCCCCTGATGTTTGTTTGATAAAAATAAAGCAAAACAAATAAAAGAGAACATCAAATTTTACTAATATCATGGATTTCCCCAGAGACTTATTGAATCAACAGCCATACAGTGATAAATCTCTGAGTACCAATAATGGCTCTGCACTAGAAATGCAAATTTAAATAAGACAGTTATTTTCTTGAACAGCTTATCATAAAATGAGTAAAGACAACATATAAACAATTAGAAGCATGTTCACAATAAGTATGGGATAATAATGTGGGATTACAGAACAAAAAATTAGGAATGCTTAATTTATGTATGTGTCAGGTTCTAAGTATGAATCTAGATGGTTTTACTCTATTAAACAATTAAAAAGGTATTTTGGGGTTTATAGGTTTAGAGAAACCAGGCTAATAGGTATAAAAACAAGCAAAGATTTTATTATGATAGAGAAGCTATGATGAGAAAAGAGATATTCTGGAGGAACCAAAGATATGCTAAATTCAAAACATTTTCCTCTGGTTATGTGTGATTATTTGTGAAGTTTTACCTGGTGTCCCTCTCTTTTTCTTCCTCAGCTATTTTCAAATTTTCTGACTGCTAAAAAAGTTATATTCCACTCTGCAATCTATGCTTTTCTTTTTTTGTGAGAGAAGAGATTTTTGATACATTTGCCATGGCTAAGATTGTGCTGTAGGCACAGTTTCCACTTACATACATTGACACTACTTCAGTATTCTCTCATGATTCCATGAAATGCAAGACTCCAGTCGGTCTTACAAGCAGTGATCTGTAAAGCCTCATTCAGTCTAGTTACTTATGAGGCTGGCAGCTGTCAGTTAACAGAAGTTTCAAGTGCTTTTAAAATCACAACAGCTGGGAAAAAAAGGCTAAAATTGGATTCAGCAGACCTATGCTCAAATGTTATTCTATTGTCAATAATTATATCAACTTTACTCTTTGTGGAAGTCCTGAGGCTTTTTGGAAAACTTATTTCCCCTTCATTTTTCCCCTTGCAATTTTTTTGAGATATATTCACATATCATACAATTATCCACAGTGTACAATTAATTGTTTACAATATAATCATACAGTTGTGCATTCATCACTACAATCAGCCTTTGAACAAATTCATTACCCCCCCAAAAAATAAGAATAAAAATTTAAAAAAAGTAAAAATGAACACCCAAAATGTCCCATATCCCCTATCCCTTCCTATTATTCACTCACTTTTTGTCCCCATTTTTCTAGTCATCTGTCCATACACTGGATAAAGGGAGTGTGATCCACAAGGTTTTCACAATCACATGATCATACCATGTAAGCTATATAGTTACAACATCATCTTCAAGAACCAAGGATATTGGATTGCAGTTCAACAGTTTCAGGCATTTCCTTCTATGGGTATTTCCTTCTAGCTATTCAAATACACTAAAGACTAAAAAGGGCATATAATGCATGAGAATAACCTCCAGCCTGACCTCTTGACTCCATTTGAAATCTCTCAACCAATGAAACTTTATTTTGTTTCATTTCTTTTCCCCCTTTTGGTCAAGAAGTCTTTCTCAATCCCACAATGCTGGGACCAGGCTCGTCCCTGGGAGTCATGTCCCACGTTGCCAAGGAGATTTACAGCCCTCGGAATCATGTCCCACATAGAGGGGAGGGCGGTGAGTTCACCTGTTGAGTTGGCTTAGAGAGTGAGAGAGGCCACATCTGAGCAACAAAAGAGGTTCTCTGGGGGTGACTCTTAGGCACAATTATAAGTGGGCTTAGTCTCTCCTTTGCAGTAACAAGCTTCATAAGGACAAGCCCCAAGATAGAGGGTTCAGTCTACTAAACTGGAAGTTCCCGATGCTTGCAAGAATATAAGGAATTCCCCAGGTGGGTAAGTTTAATACTTGCACACTTTTCCCCCAGTCCCTCAAGGGGGCTTTGCAAATACTTTTTATTCTCTTCCCAAATCACTCTGGGATGAATTGGGGCTTCACATTAACCTGCACAAACCAACCAGATCTCACCCTGTTTTCAAGGTTCCATGTAATTATGGTGTTTGAATAAACTGGCTATACAAGTTAAATTATATAGTGTGCTGCAGAAAATACAGATTTTCACCAAATAAACATCTCTTCCTTTGGTTTAACACAGAAGTTGAAGTTTTAAAACACTGTCAATATCAACCTTTACTCTTTAGTCTTATTTACCTTATTTCTAACCAAGTCCATTTTGTTCATATCTATAACTGAAGTATGATCTCTTTATCAGCCCCTTTAACATTAGCTATGTGGGATAATTCTCCTCCCTGTTTCTTCTACCTAAATGCTCTCCCATCCCCACAAATGAGGCCCCTCCCTCAGGTCTGTACTGCAATTGTACCTACATTTGATCCTGCATGGTCCACACCATGTTCCTAGATCATTAACACAGGTGATGTGGATGGAGGCCTTCTCTCCACCACCACCATGCCAAGTGGTAACTATACCATGAAGCCCGGCTGCACAAAGCGGGGAACCTGCCCTCACCAGGCTAACATGCAGCTCTCTGTCTGCCCATCTGTCTCTCCTGGAGGTCTCTGAGCTCCATCTCAGTATCTGTGATTTGTGGCTGAGCACAGTGCACTCCATCAGCAATATCCTTTCCTCCTTGTGGACTTGAGGGAGTTTCCCCCAATTTCCCACCTTTGGACAGATCACGTGCAAGGTCTGGCTCCCCTGGTCTCAGAGCAGCAGGAGAGGGAGCTACAGAACATATGGCAGATGGAAAGCCCCCCTCTTTCCACCCATCAGCTGATTCCCACTCTCTCCTGATTTCCCCTCTTGCCCTGGGGGCTTTAGGCAGCCCCTGCTCTTGTAACAAGAGTCTCTCTTCTCCCTGGTCCCTTCTGGGCTCCACTCAACTTTTTCTCCTCCCGGGTCTTGTCACAGCAGAGACCACACCTGAGGGCCGTGATGGGGGCTGGGCACTGCAAAGTCTGCTGGATCCCAGGTGATTGATGGAATCCACTAGGAAAGGGAAGGGAATCAAAAGCCCATCAAACAGGATGGGCAAAGGATCAGGGTGAAAGGGAGCCAGACCTCAGGGCATAGCAAAGACCCACTGGTGACTGAGCTCCGACACGGAGAGGCTGCCTGGGAGGAGAGAGCTCCCAGTGAGTGGAAGGAGTGGAGTTTGCACATTGCAGGGGATGCCCTCTGTCTCCTCCAACCTGCATTCTCTCAGATGATGATGCTGTCTCCAGGCTGTTCATGAGAACCCAGATGTTCCAGCAGAAGTGGGTGCAGAGGAAAGAAAGGATCAGCCACTTTCTTCCCCAGGAGACCTTCCCTCAGCCTCTGAGCACAGGGAATGGGGCCCCTGGAGCCACGAGTCTCATTCAGGTCACCCTGGACACTGGACATTGTGTGGACACATGAGGCTGCTGGGCTGCAGGTGTAGAGGGGGTATGTGTGGGGGTCTGCCCTGCACACCCCTGGCAGTGACCTGGCGCACCCTTGGGGCTTGTGGGCACAGTTGTTGAGCCCTCCTGGGGTCCCCCATCACCCTCTCACACACAGTGGAATACAGGGTCCCATCTGTTCAACACCATTGCTGTTTTTCAGATTTCTCCATTGTGACCACAGTGTTTTCAGTTTCATTATTTTGTCATCAATCCTTAACAATTACTCTTGTTAAAACCTTAGCATATCAGCATAGTGTTTACCTAAGTTGTCTGTGTGAGATGCATAATTTTTTTTATTAAATTCAATTTTATTGAAATACATTCACACACCATACAATCATCCATGGTATACAATCCACTGTCCACAGTATGATAACATAGTTATGCGTTCATCACCACAAGCTATCTCTGAACATTTTCCTTACATCAGAAAGAACCAGAACAAGAATAAAAAATAAAAGTGAAAAAAGAACACCCAAATCATTCCCCCATTCCACCCCATTTGTCCTTTCGTTTTTATCCCCATTTTTTCTACTCATCCATACACTAGATAAAGGGGGTGTGATCCACAAGGTCTTCACAATCACACTGTCACCCCTTGTAATCTACATTATTATATAATTGTCTTCAGGAGTCCAGACTGCTGGGTTGGAGTTTGGTAGTTTCGGGTATTTACTTCTAGCTATTCCAATACATCAAAACCTAAGAGGTGTTACCTATATAGTGCATAAGAATGTCCACCAGAGTGACCTCTCGACTCCATTTGAAATCTGTCAGCCACTGAAACTATTTTGTCTCATTTTGCATCCCCCTTTTGCTCAAGTCCCACAATGCCAGGTCCACATTCATCCCCAGGAGTCATATTCTGCATTGCCAGGGAGATTTACAACCCTGGGAGTCGCATAATTTTATAGGAATTTCCTTCTATGTGTAAGGGAGCTGGGATCCCACTGACCAGCTGAGTGCTGTCCCCAGGATCCCTCAGGACAGCAGCCTGCAACTCGAGCCTGAGCCCTGAGTGAATGTGATGAAGGGACCCGGGGACGCTCTGCCTTGAACTCGTCACCTGTCCTCCTCCCCAGGAGAGTGAGGTCCAGGTTCTGGCAGCTTCACCCTCGGGTAGGAGCTTGTTGGAAAGGCAGAATCTCCCACCCAAACTCACTGACTGGGGACCTGCATTTAAACCACCCACAAAGGATTTGTGCCAAGGTGAGTGTGTGGGCACTGCTCTCTGTGACCCTGATGCCCAAAGTCATGCTTCTGGTCACCTACAGAGAGCAACCCCTGAGCACCTACTGTCTACCCCATCCCGGCCACCTCCCCACACACAGGGTCTCTGTCAACTCCTGGCAGCTCTGAGGGTGGGGGCCTTGACCTTACCTTCTCCAGACGATGGTCAGGACTCACACAGGGCCACAGCCAGTACCTGTGCTCCAGGGTCACTCGTGCTCCTGTCCTTGGTGTGTGGAACGGTAATGCAGCTGACACTGAGGACCTTTAGACTCTCCAGGTTCACCCTGGCTCCTCAGAGGAGAAGTGGGATTGGGGAGGGGGCAGAAGGTGGGTCCCTGGGTCTTAGTGCAGTCAGGTCTTGGGGCTCCAGCTTCTGGCTGCAGGACACGTGCCTGGGTCTTCAGTGGAAGCAGGAGGGACACAACCCTGCTCGGCTCAGCTCCTGAACTTCATCTCCTCCCTGTAGTCGTGGTGCTTGTCGAGGAGCCTGCACTCTGCTGGGAAGTTTTTCTCCCTGCGTAGCTGGGACTCGGGGCCTCACAGGGCCAGTTAGGGAGAGCTGGGTCCCTGCAGTGCCCTGGGGCTGCCAACTCCACGAGTCCCAGAAGCTGCAGTCCTGTTGCCAATGCTTGTCTGATTATCTCCATATCCGAGCTGGAGTTCTAAAGTCCCCAGGGCATCCTGGAGGTGCCACAGGATAGAGAGGGGACAGCTAGGAGGGGCCCAGAGGCCCCAGTGTGGAGCCCTTGCTCCCTCCCTTCCCCCTGCTCCACTGCACCCTGTACGATGATTGTCCTGGGCAGCAGGTTAGCATTTTTACCCCAGTTGAGTGATTCTGCCTCCTAAACTGCTGTCCTGGGCTAATTACTTTCCTTTGTGAAATTAGGGAATTGTAAGACCATCTCTAGATTCCCTTTCAGTTCTTATCTTTTTGTTTCCATCTGTTGAAATTTCTTTGTTTTTGAAAGTTCATAAAAATGCATGCTTCGATAAATTAAATGAATTACAAAATGATAAAATGAAAAGGAAATGTTCCTACCTTAACTCCATAAAATCCTTCACCTTAGCAAAAAGATGTATTGTTTCCCAAATGTGTGTCTGCAGGCTCATGAGTTGGGTTTCATGTGCTTTTGAGTAACCTGGATCACAATATCCATCAGCTCTGCATTTGGAGTTTCATTTGGCAACACTCAGTGCTCATCTTTCTAAGTTAGTTCTTCAGTTTTGATGTCTCCACATGCGTCTTTGCATGGGCACACTACAGTTTATCCTCAATCCACTAACAGGAACGTTTCATAGTGCAAAATCGTAGGCTCAACTGAATGAAGCATAAATCTCAAACTTGTTAAAACTAATAACAGAGATTCAAAGTGTAACAAGCAAAAACTGACAGAATTAAAGAAAAAATGCATACATCTAAATCATGATTGAAATATTAGACCTATTTCAGTAATTGGTAAACCTGGCAGTCAAGAAATAGTGCCCAAATGTTAGATGTGGAAACAACTATTAACAAACAAATGGACCTAACCAACATGCTGAGAGCTCACCCCAGAACCACAGGACACACATTCATCAGAAACACAAGGAGCATTAGTAAACTATAGCAGAGGAAATGTCACAAGACATTTAAGCGTGTCAAGTATGTTTTCTGACACAATGGAATTATAGTAGACATCAATAACGTGAAGACAATAAACACCTACCAACAGAAGTTTGCCAATTAAGCAAATCACTTTTAAGAAACCCCATAAGTCAAAAATCTATCACAAGAATTTAGAAATCTTTGAACTAGTGACAATACAATAATATAAAATCCGAGACTTTGAAATGCAGTGAAGATTGTGCTGGAGTGAAATTTATATTTTTAATTGCACAGTTTTGAATGGAGGATGGTTGAAATTCAATGATCAAAACTTCTAGTATAAGAAGCCAGGAAAAGGACAGCAAATAAAACACAAAGCACATAGAAGGAAACACTGAAATCAGTGAATTAAAAGCCCTTAAAAAAGAGAAACTCAAAAAAGGTAAAAATGAGTCTGTGAAATTTAAAATTGAATGACATCTTACAAGAGTGATGAAAGAAATTAGTGTATACAGCAAAAATTTCCATATCTTATAGACATTAAAAACATAATCAGTATTGTGAACAACTTTATACTAATAATTTTTACATGCAAAATATACTGGACACCTTCCTTGGATAACAAAAGTGTCATGAACCAACACACAAGATGGAAAGGAAAACATGAATATTCTTGAAACCATTCAGTAGATCATTTCAATAATTAAAACTTTGCCACAGTGAATTAGCCTCAGTATTTTACTGAGCTTCTCTGGAGGATGTAAAAGGAATAAACACTCTTCAACTCATATTATAGGGATGGTATAACTTTGATAGCAAACCTGGCTAGGATATTTTAAAAAAAAGGAAATTTACAGGCCAATATTTGTCATACGTAGGGAAAAAATATCATAGATATACTAATAGGAAACAGGGATAAAATTTAAAAACATACTACTTCAAGACAAAATTAGATTTAGGAATGCAAGATTGATTTATTTTTACAAACTTAGAGAAATTTTCATTATTTTCATGCCTTCAAAATCAAATTTCTGTCAAGAATTTCCAAAAAAAAAATGATAAAATTCAAAATGTATTAATGGTAATTCCTCACCAAAAAGTGAATAGAATCAACTATCTGTTAAAAGACCTCTGACAATGAAGGAAGGAGGAAGGAAGGAAAGAAGGAAGGAAGGAGGAAGGGAAGGAGGGAAGGAAGGGAGGAGGGAAGGAAGGGAGGAGGGAGGGAGGGAGAGAGGGAGGGAGGGAGGAGGGAGGGAAGGGGAAGGGAGGAAGGAGAGAAGGAAGGGAGGAAAGGAGGAAGGGAGGAAAGGAGGAAGGGAAGGAGGGAAGGAAGGGAGGAGGGAAGGAAGGGAGGAGGGAAGGAAGGGAGGAGGAAGGAAGGAATGTTTAAATAAATAAACACAGAAAAGGAAGGATTCCTAGCTGACATCACACTTAGTGCTCGCATGTTTATAACTCTCATCCTCAGGCTGGGAAAATAAATACATATCTATTGTAAACCCTTCTATTCGGTATTTTACTGCAGAACAGGATGCATGCTCTAAGGCAAGAAAAACATAGAAAAGATATATCATTTAGAAAGGAAGAATTAAATCATCTTATTTAATATCATAAGTACCAAAGAACTTACGATAGTAAGTACCAAATAACCTACGATGAAGTGATAGAATTAAGAAATCGATTTTTAACCTTCATCATAGAAAAATCAGTTGTATTTCTCTGTTCTAGTGAAAGAACATGATGGCATTAATTCCAATTACTGCTTAAGACAACCCCACAAAAATCAAATAGCAGGATTAAATTGAACAAAGTGTGGTTAAGATCCATGCACTGAAAGTGTAAAATGTAGCTGAGGGAAAACCAACTTAACCAAATGAGGCGAATACCTTGTCTATGAACTGGAAGAACCAGTTGTGTCAAGATTTAAAATCTTTCAAAATAGGATATACAGTTATTACAATTCCAGTTAAAATCTAGGCAGTGTTAATTGTGTTTTTTCTCAACGTGTTTTGAAGAGCAGGTGTAGGTTTACTGGAAAATAAGCAGTGAGTTCCCATATACACCACCCCTCTCACTCAATTTTCCCCTTTATTAACAGTTTGTAATTGTTTGATGCTTTTGTTACAATTGTTGAACAGAGATTACTATATCTATATTATAAATTAGTGTCCATAGTTTACATTAGGGTTCACTCTTTAAGTTGTTTAATTCTATGGTTTTTCTTTCTTTTTTTTTATTAGAGTGTTTGTAGATTATCAAAAAGTTCTAAGGGTTTTTTTTTTAATTTAGTGGAAGCATATTCTGCTTTAAATTTCCCATTTTAACCACCTCTGTATACAACTCAGTGCTGTTAACTACATTTGCTGTGTTGTGCTGCAATCAACACCATCCATTGCCAAAACTTTCTCATCAATCTCCCCACAGAAACTGAGCACCAGTAAGATTTATCTCCTCATTCCCACTCCCACCGCTGCCCCTGGTAACCTGTTTTCTAATGTCTGACCATGAACTTACAAATCCTGATTATTTGACATAAATGAGTTCATACAGTATTTGTTCTTTCATGCCTGACATATCTCTCTCAACATGACGTCTTCAAGTTTCATCCATTTTATAGCACGTGTCATAACTGAATTCCTTTATATGGCTGCAGGTGCACACCACATAGTGATGATCCTCTCCACTGCTGACAGATACTTCCCTTTCATGTTTTGGTTATTGTGAACACTGCTGTGATGAACACAGGTGTGCATATGTCTAAGAATCTGCTCTCAATTCTTTGGAATTGCCAGGCTATATGGTAATTCTATACTTGACTCTCTGAGGAAGAAACGAACTTGATTCACAGTGGCTGCACCATTTTACCTTCCCTCCAGCGACACACAAGGATTTCTGCTTCTACATATCCTTTCCAATGGTTGTTCTTTTCTGCCTTTGAATAAGAGCCATCAAATTGGTGTGTGATTTTCATTTTCATTTCCCTAATAGCTAATGATGTTGAGCATCTTTTCATGTGATTATTGGCCACTTGTGTATCTTCTTTGGATAAATGTCTAGTCAAGTCCTTTGCCAATTTTTAAATTGGATTGTTTAATGCTAAGTTATAAGAGTTCTTTATATAGTCAGGAAATTACACTCTTATGAAATATATGGTATCCAATTACTTTCCCTCATTTTATAGGAGGTTTTTCTTCACTTTCTTGATAATGACCTTTGATGCACAAGGTTTTTAATTTTGATGAAGTCCAAATTATGCATTTATTCTTTATTTACTCATATTTTATGTTACGGCTGATTATCTGTTGCCTAATATAAAGTCCTGAAGCTATTCCCCTGTGATTTCATCTAGAAGTTCTTTACATTTTTTTAAGTTTAGGTTTTGATGTATGCTGAGTTAATTTTTGTATATAGTGTCAGAGAAAGTTCCACTTTCATTCTTTTGCATGTTGATATACAGTTTTCCAGCACCATTTATTGAAGAAAATATTCTTTCCTCATTGAGTGGGGTTGGCATCAGTGTAAGAAGTCAATTGATCATAAAGGTGAGAGTTGGTTTCTGAACACTCAGTTCTATTCCATTGGTATATATGTTTGTCCTTGTCCCAGTACTATGCTGTATTGATTATTGAAGCTTAGCAATAAATTTATAAATACGGAAGTTTGACACCTCCAACTTTACTTTTCTTTTTCATGATGGTTTTGGCTATAGGGTAACTTTCCAAATCAATTTGATGATTGGCTTTTCCATTTCTGAAAACAGCTATTGGATGTTTGACTGGTGGTGTATTGAATCTGTAACTCGTGTTGTGTAGACTTGACATCTTCACAATCCCTAAGTGCTGTGCATTTAGCCCCTAGAGAGAAGAAACAGACTCAAGTCCAGAGGCTGTGTTCTTCTGTGGAAGGGGAATGTTGAAATGTCCATGGATGTGCAGGATGTGCTGGAAGGACCTGGAGGACTCCAGGGACTGAGTGCAGGTGCACACAGGGATGTGTGACAGCCTGTGCCCGGGGAGCTGTGAAGGGGAGTGTCCGGGCTCCATGGAGGAGGTGTCACAGGAGGAGCTGCCTTCAGGGTCCAGGGAGGGGCAGGATGGCCCCAGAGGGCACCACATGGCCAAAGGCTCTGGGTTTGGGCTCTGAGCCTCACCCTGAGGACCAGCCCCTCTGAGACTGAGTGAGAGGCAGTGGTGGAAGCTCCTGACCTGGTCTCTGATAAACTCCCTGTAAGGAAGGAGCCTGGGGTGCTGGGGGTGGAGGGAGGCCGTGCAGAGCAGGGGGTGAGAGGACAGGCCCCTTGGCCATCAGCATGCTGGGTTGTTACAGGATCTGCATTGGGAGAGCCCTACAGGTGTCCTACCATTTATGTTCTAAATTGGGCCGCTGTCCAGAGAAAAATTAACTTGGAACATCAGGAAAAGCAGAGCAGGGGCCCTCGATCACCCAGCTGTGGCCCAAGCCTGCCAGGGTGTCCTGCCTAAGAGCAAACCCCAGGAGGAGCCCAGGTGACGGGGTGGCCAGTCCCGCATCTGGGTATCCTGAAGCGAGCGCCTCTGTGCATTAGGTGTGAGTAAGGTTAGCACCTGAGCTTTTTCTTTACATGAACAATGGTTTCTGGGATGGAAGGAGCGTGGGAAATGCTGGCTACCCGGCCTCAGACCAGTGTCCCTCCTCTGAGCTCCACCCTCCCTTTTCCAGCCACCATTTCTGCAGGAGGGTATCAAAGATTTAGACCCATCAGTGACCTTTAGGAGGGGCTGAGCCAGGTCCTGGCTGGACCCGGGAAATTTCCCAAATGGGGACCAGCCCCTGTGGTGGAGAGCAGGTGGCCTCACCTGTGGGTGGATCAAGGATGGAGAAGGTCACGGCTCAGGATACGTGAAGGGCCGGGACACTTCTGCTTCCCAGGTGGGTCCCTCCCCATACCTGACTTCACCTGTTCCCCCATGTGGGTGATAATAATTTAAAATAGAGCATCACACACAGGTGAGGGCCCTTGTTCTCTTTGTCTCCTTGCCGAGCTCCTGACCTTCCTCCAGACTCCCCGGGAGCAGGGCTGTGCTCTGAGAGTGGTTTCCCTGGAAGCGTCTGTGCCCACAAATGAGGCATATCATATATGATGTGTGTGCTTAATTTATTACCCAATGTTAATTGCTGAATGTATATATGTAACTTACTCTTTCCATTCTATACTGTATTTCCTGATCCTTCCATATTCTTTTCATTTTTTTTTTCAATTCTTTTAATCCTCCTGTGAAGATACTTCAATTTGCCAGGGCATTCTGTTGGTGGATTGTCTGGTTGCCTTAGGAGTGCCATAACAAAGTGCCCCCAACTAGGCAGATACAACAAAATATGTTTATTCTTACAGATCTGGAGAGTAGAAGTCTGGAATCAGTGTCACATGGCCGAGCTCCATCTGGATCCCATGGGGGAGATTCTGAGCTGGCTCCCCCAGCTCCAGGTAGTTCTGCATCCTGGGCCTTTCCTTCTTGCAGCTGCAGCTTCAGTCTCTGCATCCATCACCCTGTGACCATGTCTGTCTGTCTGTCCCTCTCTCCTGTTCTCAGTAGGACACAGTCATATTCGATTAAGGTGCAACCTTACTCCAGTATGAGTCATTCTAACTACAGTTATCCCTTCCACATCACAGCTTTCCCCTTCATGGTTTTGCTATATCACAGGCCAACATAAGAATTAAATGGGAATTTGGGAGGACTTGTGTGGAAGCCACAGATGACACATGAAGGCCAGCAGATGACATGAGGCTGGAAGGGTAGAGGTATATTAAAAGTTTAGTAACTCATAAATGCTTAAAATGTATATACTGTTATGCTTATTATTTTATGTATGATATCTATTTTACTGTTTAATAGCATATAGGAAGAGCTACACATCTTTTGAAAAATTAAATACGTAGTAAATGAACTGCATTTCTACACCATGGTTTGGGGATGCCAAGTGTGTTTACAGCAATCTCTCAGATGACATCTTGCAGTAATCTCTCAGTGGTCTTTGCATCTCGAGCTTCTTGTATCTTGTATCATATAAACCTCATAAACTCTATTAAATTCATGGGTCCCAACCTTAGCATTCCTTGTGGTTTGGAAAATGCTCCCAGGAAACAGAGGACAGTGGTGAATTGAAGGAAAGAGTAGAACTGTTAGATATGCTTCTTTCTGGCAGGACAGCTGCTGCAGTTGGCTGTCATATGGTGCTAATGAGCCAACCTCAAGGGATCTCAAGATAAAGGGAGAAGGCAATCTGTGAAGCCATTGCTGCAGCTACACCGACAACTTCACAGCATTTTCATGAACCATGAGCTCTGCATCTCTCTCACTTAGAAAGTGCTGCATTCTTCTGGGTGCAGGTTTGTTATCCAAAAGGCATTCTGGTAGACTCTGGCATCATTCAAAAGAAAATGATGTTAAGTCCTCATATGATTCCCTAAAGAAAAATGAAGGTGAAGGGTTTATCCCTGTGGATTTTTGGGTCAGCAAGGCTGGTTTTAAAAGTTTTTATAAGTTTTATCCTAATCAATGTAAAAGTAACAGAAGAAGCAGCATCTGCCTATCAAGAGGCAGGTAGGACATTTCCTGAAATACCAAAAAAATTTTTTACTCTGATTTTACAGATCGTGGGCGCTCTGCACACATAGTCCCCACAACTTGGAAGGAATAACAATAATTCCACCTGCAACAATCCTATTTCCAAATATGTTCACAGTCAAAATATTGCCAGTTATCACGTCAACATAAATCCAAGGGACACAATTTACCCCATAGCAAGGGAATTTGCGTTGATTTCTAAATTTTTCTTTTTACACTTATGAAAAATACAGCAATGAATAACCTTTCTTCACTCTGGGGTCTATATCTAGAGTGGATTCCTGAGTAGAAACATAAACACATTTCCTCAATCTCATAAATTTCTGTATTAATCACACATCACTGGGGCTCCATGCATCTTTCTGCCCTAGTGCAACCCAATAATACACAAGGCCAGCCCATTTCACAATGTGGAAGAAGACACTTGTAAGTTATATAATCAATAAAGTGCCCATATGCAGAATATATAATGACATCTGACAAATCAATATAGAAACGATGAACAACAAAGTAAAACCAAATGTGCAAACCATAGATGACACCCACAAGTGAATATTGAGGCGGCAACAGAATCTATGGAAGGAGGATGAACCTCATCAGACAGAAGGGAAATCCACAAGAAAGAGATGGAACGCAGGGAAGCCTGGGACTCGGGGACCCGAGTTGCAGCCAGGAGAATTCGGGTGCCTCCTACACCCACCGTCCTCTCCCTCTTCTCCCTCTTCAATTACCCAAAGTTGGTCTTTATTCTGAGCTGCCTGTGGTGGCAAAGAAGCATCTGACATGGCTTCCAGTCTCTGAACATCATCTCCTATCCAGCTGGGTTAAGAGGTTCCATTGAACGTGGAATGCAAAGCCCCCACAGTATTGCTTCTGGGTTTTCAGGAGGCAGCTGGTCATTTAGGGATTATCCCACAACAAGCCTCGGGACAACACCTGGGGATGGAGGGCAGGCTCCCTCTGCAGGCTGTGGGAGGGCATGAGCATGACTCAGGACAGGGGAGGGTGGGAGAGCATCAAATCAAGGAGGTGAGGAGGAAGCACTGTGTTAGCATCTCCCCAGTTATCCCTACAGCCTGAGCAGGACTTCCCTCTGAAATCCCCATGAGTGAAGGTAGAAGGCCACAGAGCACGTCCATCTATCCAGCAACCTAGTGCATGAGCTGTGTTTCCCACACGTGGCTTCACATTCTCCCTGCTGCTCTGCACACTCTGTGGCCAAGCTTCTGAAGATTTCCATTATTGCTTCAGAGACGGATCTTTCATTTTCTTGTGGCAAAGAACATCCTTATCCCTGTGTAGCTCTCATAAATATCTGTCTCTAATGTTGTCAAGAGCATGGAATGGATGGATGGATGGACTCCTGAGTCCCACCTAGTGTCTGCTGAGCCTTCCTGCTGCCCTCGGGACACCGTCTCTCCCTGGACACCTTCCATCAGGTGGCCATGTGCTTCTGTCCCAGCCTCCTCAGGGCGTCCTTCACATCCTTGTTCCTCAGGCTGTAGATGAGGGGGTTCAGCATCGGGATGACCAGGGTGTAGAAGATGGAAAGCACCTTGCCCTGCTCCATGGACTCCACAGCTCCTGGCTGGGTGTACATGACATAAAGAGTTCCATAAAAGAGAGATACCACAGTCAGGTGGGAGCCACAGGTGGAGAAGACCTTCCATTGCCTGGCCGCGGAGCACATCCTCAGGATGGTGATGGTGATGTAGCTGTAGGACACCAGGACCATAAGTGTGGTGCCCACAACGAAGAGTCCACAGAGTCCAAACAACACCAGCTCATTGAGGGACGTGTCTGCACAGGCGAGTTGGAGCAGAGGGTGCACATCACAGATGAAGTGGTTGATGTGGTGGGAGCTGCAGAAGGGTAGATGGAACGTGAGGCTGGTCTGCACGATGGAGTTGAGGCAGCCTCCACAGTAGGAGCCCAGCACCAGGCGGGTGCAGGCCGTGGGGTGCATGGTGACGGGGTAGCTTAGGGGGCTACAAATGGCCATGAAGCGGTCATAGGCCATGACAGCCAGCAGGAAAGTCTCCGAGGTAGCCAGCAGAGAGAGGAAGAAAAACTGGGTGACACAGCCTGCAAAGGTGATGAGCTTGGTGGAGGAGAAGAAGTTGGCGAGGGTGTTGGGGGCGATGACAGATGAGTAACACAGGTCCAGGAAGGACAGGTTCTTGAGGAAGAAGTACATGGGGGAGTGGAGGTGGGCATCCAGGGTGATGACCACGATCATGGTGAGGTTCCCCAGGATGGTGACCACGTACAGGGCCAGGAACACCACAAAGAGCAGGGCCTGGGTCTCAGGGCCACCCTCAAATCCCACCAGCACAAATGGCTGCCAGGAGACCCCCGAGAGGTTTTCATTGCTGTGGGGTGTCATGGCCCTTATCCTGGACCTGGTGGGCAGGGCGGAGGTGGGAGGCAGTAATAGGGGAAGGTCACAGTTGAACTGGTGTGTCTGTCTGGAATGCACTTGCTATAGGGGCCACGTTTCTCAATGAACCAGAAGGAAAAGAGCATTTGTTCTACTTCCAAATGAGCTTAGAGTAGCCTGAAAGTGGATATGTTTTCTGATTAATTAAATTATAAATGTCCACTGGGTCCTCATTCCAGGGGAGTCTGAGATGTTGCTCTGAAGATGCAGAGATGCCATACAGAGCTGACCTCATGGTGTAGGGAAGGCTTTTAAATGCTCTCCATCTTTCTTCTGCTGTAAATGTTCTCCCTGCCCCACAAGTGAGGCCCCTCCCTCAGGTCTGTACTGCACTTGCACAGCATTTGATCATGCACGGTCCACACCATGTTCCTAGTTCATTAACCAAGGGAATGTGGATAGAGACCTTCTCTCCACCAGCATCATTCCATGTGTTAATTATACCATGAAGCTGGGCTGGATGAAGAGGAGAACCTGCCCACAGCAGGCTTACATGTTGCTCTCTATCTGTCTGCCCCTTTTGCAGGACTCTGAGCTCCATCTCAGTACCTGTGACTCGTGGCTAAACATGGTGAACTCCATCAGCAAGCTCCTTGCCTCCTTGTGGACTTGGGGGTGTTTCCCCCAATTTCCCAACTTGGAGTACATCATTTGTAAGGTCTGCTCCCCCTGGTCTTAGCAGCAGCAGGAGAGGGAGCTGTGGGACACAAGGTGGATGGAAAGCCCTCCTCTTTTCACCCATCAGCTGGTTCCCACTCTTTCCAGATTTCCCCTCTCACCCCGGGGGCTTTAGGCAGGTCCCACCTTATCTACTGGTAACCAGAGTCTCTCTTCTCCCTGGTCCCATCTGGGCTCCACTGAACTTTTCTACTTCCAGGTCCTGTCACAGCAGAGACCGCACCTGAGAGCCCTGAGTGGGCTGAGCACTGTAAGGTATGTTGGATCCCAGGTGACTGATGGAATCAAGTACAAAAGGGAAGGGAATGAAAACCCCATCCGACACGGGATGGGCAAAGGATCAGGGTGAAAGGGAGCCAGACCTCAGGGCTTAACAAAGACTCACTAGTGACTGAGCTCCGACAAGGAGGGGCTAACTGGGAGGATGAGCTCCTGGCGAGTGGAAGGATTCGAGTCTGCAGGATGCAGGGGATGCCCTCTGTCTCCGCCAACCACATTCTCTCAGATGATGCTGTCTTTAAGTTCATCGTTGAGAACCCAGATATTCCAGCAGAAGTGGGTGCAGAGGAAAGAAAGGATCAGCCCACTTTCCTCCCCAGGAGAGCTTCCCGCAGCCTCTGAGCACAGGGAATGGGGCCCCCGGAGCCACGAGTCTCATTCAGGTCCCCCTGGACGCTGGGCCCTGCCTGGACAGGTGAGGCCGCTGGGCTGCAGGTGCCAGGGGGGAGTGAGGGGGGGTCTGCCCTGCACATGCCTGGCAGTGACCTGAGATGCCCTTGGGGCTGGTGGTCTCAGATTTGGGATCCTCCTGGGCACCCCCACTGCCCTCTTGCACACAGTGGGATACAGGGTCCCATCTGTCCAACACCCTCACTGTTTTTCAGATTTCTCCATTGTGACCACCAGGTTTTCAGTTTCATTATTTTGTCATCAGTTATTGACAATTACTCTTGACAAACCCTTATCATATCAGACTAGTGTTTACCTAAGTTTTCTATTGAGATGCAGAATCTCTACAGGAATTTCCATCCATGTGTAAGGAAGCTGGGATCCCACTGGTGGGCTGAGTGCTGTCCCCAGGATCCCTCAGGAAAGCAGCCTGCAACTCGCGCCTGAACCCTGCATGAATGTGATGAAGGGACCCTGGGACGCTCTGCCTTGAACTCGTCACCTGTCCTCCTCCCCAGGAGAGCGAGGTCCAGTTTCTGGCAGCTTCACTCTTGGGTGGGAGCTTGTTGGAAAGGCAGAATCTCCCACCCAAACCCACTGACTCGGGACCTGCACTTAAACCACCCACAGAGGATTTGTACCAAGCTGGGTGTGGGGGCACTGCTCCCCGTGACCCCGATGCCCAAGGTCAGGCTTCTGGTCACCTACAGAGAGCAACCCCTGAGTGCCTACTGTCTACCCCAGCCCTGACACCTCCCCACACTCAGGGTCTCTGTCAACTCCTGGCAGCCCTGAGGGTGGGTGCTTTGACCTTACCTTCTCCACACAACGATCAGGACTCACACAGGGCCACGGACAGGACCTGTGCTCCAGGGTCACTCGTGCAATGACCTTGTAGTCTAGGTGATGATAGCGGAGCCGACACTGATCCTTTCTTTCCTCAATGTCGCCCTGGCTCCTAGGCAGAAAAGTGGGAATGGGGAGAGCAGGGAATATGGTTTTCTGGGTCTCAGTGAGAGTTGGGTCTGGGGCTCCAGCTTTAACTGCAGGGCACCTGTCTGGGTCTCCAGTGGAAGCAGGACAGACACAGCTTAGCTCAGCTCAGCTCTGCAGCTCCGTCTCCTCCCTCTTGTCCTGGTGCCTTGTTGAGATGACAGCAGGCTGGGGTCACCTTGCTGGGAATTTTTGTCCATCACGGCTGGGACTCGGGACTCAGGACTCACAGGGCCAATTAAGGGAGAACTGGATCTCTGCAGTGCCCTGGGGCTGCCAACTCCCTGGGCCCCAGAATCTGCAGTCCTGTAGCCAAACTAGTCTGATTCTCCTGACATCCAAGCAGGAAGCCTGGAGCCCTCAGGGAATCTGGAGGTGCCACAGGACAAAGAGGGGACAGCAAGGAGGGGCCCAGAGACTCCAGTGTGGAGCCCTTGCTCCCTCCCCTACCCCTGCTCCATCCCACCCCCTTGGTGTGAGGAACGGGGGCTCGGGGATGATCATCCTGGGCAGCAGGTCAGCCTTTTCACCCCAATTGGGTGATTCTACCTCCTCCTACACCACTGATCTTGGGTAATTATTTTCCTTAGCGAAATTTTGTAAATTGTGTAAGACATCTATAACACACAGATAACATCCCCCCCCCAATAAAATTTGCTTATTAAGCCATACTCTTCTAAGAAAATCCTTGGTCAAAAAATTATCACAAGAATTTATAAATCTTTGAACTACTGAGTACAAAAATAATGTAAAAATCTATGTGTTGAAATGCAGTTAAGATTGGGTTAGAGTAAAATTTATATTTTTAATTGCACAGGTTGGAATGGAGGATGGTTGAAATTCAATGATCAATACTTCTATTGCAAGAAGACAGGAAAAGAACAGCAAATGAAACACAAAGCACATAGATGAAAACATGGAAATCAAAGGAGTAAAAGCCTTTATATAAATCAAATTGTATTACCTGTAAACAAATCACCTTGTAATACCTGTACATTTAGGCTTGATGAATTTAAAGCTCTTTTCTAACCTACTATACCAAGGATATGTCTTTCCTGTAACATCTTACATGTGATCCTTCCTACTTTCCATACTCCCTGGAAAGGGGGCTCAACTCCTTGTAATTATTTGTAAGTGGGATCATAGCTTGAGGAGGAAGGCTGTGTTTATGCAGGAATAGAGGAATGAGTGAGCAGGTTTGGGGGAGGCTGGTCAAACAGCCCAGAAGAAATGTATTCACGTAAGGGCTGAGAAGTCTCCTGGGAAGGGCTCAGCCAAAGGGAATAGAGTGGAGGAATGCAAACTTAGTCTAAACTCTTCTTGTGGTGCCTGCCCGTACAGCCTTTTCCTAGAGATGTTCTTCACCCCAAGCACTGCTCACACTGCTTAGGAATCCTACTACTGTGTCTGCTAATAAGGCAGGAACCACATGATCTATGGCCATAGCTGACACAACCAGGGGTGGACACCTGGCCCTAAGTTGGCTAGAAAGTCATCGTCAAGATAGGGCAGACATTCTCTCTCCTGTACACAGAGAAATAGGGAAAGGCAGTTTCAGAGGAAAAGAAACACGAAGCAAATTGCCAGCAGAGGCCCGTGGTTCTATAAATAGATGGAGTGGAGCGGACATTGTTGTAGTTCCTGGCTGCATTCCCTTATAAGGCTTGAATATCTGACCTTGAAATACCTCTGCCTCTGTGCAGTACATTTACCATTTCCCCCTTAATCGCACTGGAGTCAATTTTGGTTATTTTGTGAATTTCTGGGGAGAAGGACTGCAGAGTAAGTTAAGGGGAAAAAGAGAAAGAGATTTAGAGAGACAGAGAAAGACAAAGATAGAGAGAAAAATAGGGAGAGGCACTTCACTAAAATATCATAAAATGTTGAGAGCACTAGTCCTTAATGAAGAGTGACATAAGTTGTCCTTGCCTCACTGGAGTAATTTTTGGATCACATTTAGCCTCAGATGGACCCAGCAGGCTGAGCAGCAAGGGAACCACACTCATTGGAAACCAAGGACATCGTAGCTCCTTATGGCAGAGACTTCACAGTGGATTGCTGAGGGTGACAGGGCACTGGCCCCTTTTGGTGACATTAGCAATTGCTGCCAGAGAAGGAAAATGACAAGTTTGTCATGAAAGTTTAGAGACTAGGTTCAATTTCTGGGAAGTTCCTGCTGGCCTAAAACTTCTACACTTTTGTTCATTCTGAATAATCCAGAGGGTAGTCATATGATAACCCTCCCAAATATTTTAGATAATCATGAGGCCTTCCCTAAATCTGAGATTCCACAAACTACACCTATTTTTCACCTCAGTAGCTTCGTTGTTTCCTTACCTGACCTGGGTCCCATACATCAGGCTTGTCCTGTGCACCAGAAGCACCTGGGGGCACTAGTTAAAAATATGAAAAACTTATACTTTGTCCCATCTCCAGAGATATTGATTCTGATTCTAGAACAGGCACCAGAAATCTGTTTTGTAAATCTTTCCCCAGGTGATTCTTATGCCCTGGGATTGGTAATGAGGACTTTATATTATTGGTCCTTTACTTTGAAAATATGTAATGAGTCAACTGTATGATGTTACAGACAGAAGACTGTACTCCATATATGGTCTAACCAGTTAGAGTCTGACAAAACTATTTATCATTTCTTCACCAAATTCTATCAATACAGCTTTTAATTAATTGCATTATCTTTTTAAAATCAGCCTCAGTTGATTTATTGTGACTTTGTGATAAATTAAAATTCATACTATGTGTTGCCAAAAAAAAAAGCCTCTATAAAAGAGAAAGTCAAAAAAGCCAAAATTGAATTTGAGAAAATTAGCAAAATTGATAGACACCTTACAAGACTAATGAAAAGAAATTAGTGTGCAAAATTTGTGAACAGCTTTATACTAATAGTTTTGACATATTAAATATAATGGACACCTTCCTTGAATAACAAAAGTATCATGAACTAATGATAGCTGGATAAGTAGAAAATACTCAATGTAAATCTTTAGCTGGAAAATGCTTAGTACAGTCTTCAATAGCCAATAGAGAAAAAAAAACTTTTTATTAAGATCACATCACTCAAGCAGCCTTGAGTTATTCTAAGCATAAATAGTTCTTGTTAAGTAACTTGCTGCTGCTCTAATCTCAACAACAGCAAAAAACTTATACTCTTTTTCCACGAACTTTCCCAGCATTGCCCACCGGAGGACAACCATGTGGTCTGATAATCAATACCTTCTTGGACAACAAGCCTGAGTGAGGGGAGGACTTCAAGATAACTTGAGATCCTCACCAGACAGCTTTCTCTCTTCTATTTTTTTTCCTTTCTGCTTTCTTCTGGATTCTACCATTTCTTTGTCTGTTCTGGGTTATAACTTTGAACTGGTCTTGGAAAGTTGTTTTTTTTTTCCTCCAGTTCCTTGTTGATGCATGTTCAATAAACTCACCTTCTCACCAAAACAAAGAGACTTGTGCCTGTGTTTGATGTGGGATCAGGCGAGCCTGAGTATTTAAACTGTGTTTTCTAATGGTAACTCTAACACAAGATGAATCAGAAAATCTTAGTATTCTTAAAATCATAAAATCAATTCAATAATTAAAAACTTTGCCACAATGACATAGCCTCAGTGTTATGCTGAACTCCTCTGGAGGAAACAAAAACCGGTAACACTCATCTCATATTACGAGGATGGTGTATCTCTGTGAGCAAACTTGGCTAGGATATTTCCAAAAAAGGAAGTTTACAGGTCAATATTTCTTATATAGACAGCCAATATATCTTAAACATACCATTAGCAAATGGGGATAAAATTTTAAAACCTACCATCTCAAAACCAGATTAGATTTAGGAATGCAAGATTGAATTTTTTTTCCAAAAGTATAAAAACTTTTTAATACTTTCAGTCATTAAAAATCAAACATTCTTCAAGATTTTAGAAAATTTTGTGCAATATAAACTACATTAATGAGAAACATATCACCAAACAGTGATAGAAAAATTAGTCTTTATCTGATAATAGATCTGATAAAGAATGAAGGAGTGAACAAAGAAATGAATGAATGATTAAATAAACAGAGAAATTACACATAGTCAACAAACACTTAGTGCCCACATGTTTATAGCATTCATCCTCAGACTGGGAAAAGAAAAATATATCCACTTTCAGCCCTTCTACTGAACATTTTACTGCAGAACTGGATGCATGGATTAAGGCAACAAAAACACGGAAAAGATATATCATTTAGAAAGGAAGAATTAAGTCATCTTATTGAAGATGACCTGATTATGCTGATAGTAAGTATCAAAGAACCTGCAATGAAGTATTGGAATTAAGAAATCTCTTAGAATCTTCTATATACAAAAATCAATTGCATTAGTGAAAGAATATGATAATATTAATTCTAATTTTCACTTAAGACAACCCCCAAAATACCAAATACCAGGATTAAGTTAAACAAAATATAGTTAAGATCTGTGCATGAAAACTATAAAACATAGGTGAAAGAAAATAAACTTAAATGATGTAAATACCTTGTTTATGAATGGGAAGAAACAACTGTGTCAAGACTGAAAATCTTTCAAATTAGGATATATGGGTATTACAATTCCAGGAAAATTCTAGACAGTGTAAATTTTGTTTCGTCCATGTGTTTTGAAGAGCAGGTGTACGTTTACTGGAAAATAACTCAGTAAGCACTGAGTTCCCATATACACCATCCCTCTCACTCAGTTGTCTCCATTATTAACAGTTTGTTATTGTGTGACATTTTTGTTACAATTGCTGGACCAAGATTATTAGACCTATATTATTAATTAGTGACCATAATTTACATTAGGGTTCACTCTTTGAATTGTTCAATTCTATGGCTTTTCTCTTCTCTTCTCTCTTTCTCTCTCTCTCTCTCTGTTAAAAGTTGGGAGGTTTACAGAAAAGTTCTATGGTTTCTTTAAAA
Organism: Choloepus hoffmanni; assembly: GCA_000164785.2. NCBI lineage: Eukaryota > Metazoa > Chordata > Mammalia > Pilosa > Megalonychidae > Choloepus > Choloepus hoffmanni. The sequence continues at coordinate 82,849 of KN195678.1, read as the reverse complement.
AAAGTTTTGGTAGTAACATACATTCTACACAAAATTTCATATTTTAACCACTTCATGTATGTAACTCAGTGGTGTTAACAACATGCTGTGTTGTGCTACAATCAGCATCATCCATTGCCAGAACTTCCTCATCAATCACCCACAGAAACTGAGCACCAGTGAAGCTTTAACTCCCCATTCCCCCTCCCACCCCTGCCCTGGTAACCTGTATTCTAATTTCTGACCACAAACTTGCAAATTCTGACAATTTGATGAAAGTGAGTTCGTACACTATTTGTTCTTTTGTGTCTGGCTTATTTCACTCAACATGATGTCTTCAATTTCATCCATTTTATTGCATGTGTCAGAATTGAATTCTTATTTACAGCTGAATACTAACAGTCTACTGCATGTGTACATCACATCTGGATAATCCATTGCACTGCTGGTGGACATGGTTTCAGGTTGCTTAAGCTGCTGGAATGCACTAGACCACAGATGGATTGGATTTTCAATGGGTATTTATCAATGTACAATTTATAGTTCTAAGGCCATGAAAATATCCACCTCAAGGCATCCACAGGATGATACCTGGGCTCTGAAGACAGGCTGCCAGCACCCGGGACACCTCTGTCACATGGGAAGGCACTGGCAGCATCTTTTATAAAGGGAAATACTCTCAGTATTAACCTCAATAAAATCTTTCCCCGCAGCAGTCAGATGTATAAGACCCTGGAGGTGGTCTCCATGCTGATGGGCTTTGTTTTATGCCTCTTTGTATAAACAGGCTCAGAACGCTCCTCTGCTTTGCGTCTGGAGTTTCCCTGACAGCACTCGGTGCTCGTCTTTCTAAGCCAGAGCATTGTCCTGACGTCCCCACATGTGCCTTTGCCTGGGCACAAACTATTTTCTCTATCATCCAAATGACAGGGACATTTCATAGTGAAAAACAGCTAATTCTACCAAATGCTGTAGAAAAATTAAATTTGTGTACAACTACTCAGATTTCAAATGTATTAAGGATAAGCAGACAGAATGAAGGAAAATGTACACATTCAAATCATGGTTGAAATATTAGCACACCTAGTGGTAAAGCAAGCAATAAAGAGAACTCATCTGTCAGATTTGAACACAAACAGTAACCACATGGCCCTAAGTGGCACACACAGAGCACAGCATCCAGACACTGCAGGATACACATTCCCAAGAAGCACATAAAGCATCACTAAGCTACAGCCTGAGAAAGTTCAGAAGGTATTTATTATCACACGGGGTATAGACTAGACACAGACTAGACATCAGTAACATAACCCCACCCAACAATTAAGCAATTGTACACACTAAGGGACCCCATGAGTCAAAAAATTATCACAAAGCATTAGAACTATTCGATCTAGTAGTGACAATAAAAATAATATAAAATCCCAATCTTGAATGCAGTTAAGTTGGAGCTAAGTGAAATTTACATTTTTACATTTTTAACTGCAATTACAATGGAGGATGGTTGAAAATCAGTAACCAAAACTTCTATTACAAGAAGCTAGGAAGAGAGAGGCAGGGCCAGATGGCGGACTGGTGAGCTGTATGTTTTAGTTACTCCTCCAGGAAAGTAGGTAGAAAGCCAGGAACTGCGTGGACTGGATACCGCAGAGCAATCTGACTTTGGGCATACTTCATACAACACTCATGAAAACGTGGAACTGCTGAGACCAGCGAAATCTGTAAGTTTTTGTGGCCAGGGGACCCACACCCCTCCTTGCCAGGCTTAGTCCCGTGGGAGGAGGGGCTGTCAGCGCCGGGAAGGAGAAGGGAGAACTGCAGTGGCAGCTCTTATCGGAAACTCATTCTACTGATCCAAACTCCAACCATAGATAGACTGAGACCAGACACCAGAGAATCTGAGAGCAGCCAGCCCAGCAGAGAGGAGACAGACATAGAAAAAAATAGCACGAAAAACTCCAAAATAAAAGCAGAGGATTTTTGGAGTTCTGGTGAACATAGAAAGGGGAAGGGCAGAGCTCAGGCCCTGAGGCTCATATGCAAATCCCAAAGAAAAGCTGATCTCTCTGCCCTGTGGACCTTTCCTTAATGGCCCTAATCGCTTTGTCTCTTAGCATTTCAATAACTCATTAGATCTGTGAGGAGGGCCCTTTTTTTTTTTTTTTAATCCTTTTTTCTTTTTCTAAAACAATTACTCTAAGAAGCCCAATACAGAAAGCTTCAAAGACTTGCAGTTTGGGCAGGTCAAGACAAGAGCAGAACTAAGAGAGCTCTAAGACAAAAGGCAATAATCCAGTGGCTGAGAAATTTCACTAAACACCACAACTTCCCAAGAAAAGGGGGGTGTCCACTCACAGCCATCATCCTGGTGGACAGGAAAAACTCCTGCCCATTGCCAGCCCCATAGCCCAGAGCTGCCTCACAAAACCCAGTGTGACAGAAGTGCTTCAAATAACAGGCACACTCCACAAAACTGGGTGTGGACATTAGCCTTTCCTGCAACCTCAGCTGATAGTCCCAGAGTTGGGAAGGTGGAGCAGTGTGAATTAACAAAGCCCCATTCAGCCATCATTTCAGCAGACTGGGAGCCACCCTACACAGCCCAGCAGCCCAGAACCACCCTGGGGGGATGGCACTCACCTGTGACATAGCACAGTCATCCCTCAACAGAGGACCAGGGGGTGCACGGCCTGGAAGAGGGACCCACTTGCAAGTCTCAGGAGCCATACGCCAATACCAAGGACTTGTGGGTCAGTGGCAGAGACAAACTGTGGCAGGACTGAACTGAAGGATTAGACTATTGCAGCAGCTTGAAAACTCCAGGATCACCAGGGACATTTGATTGTTAGAGCTAACCCCCCTCCCTGACTGCCCAGAAAGATGCCCCTTATACAGGGCGGGCAACACCAACTACACACGCAAGCTTGGTACACCAATTGGTCCCCACAAGACTCACTCCCCCACTCACCACAAAGGCAAAGCAGGGGAGAACTGGCTTGTGGAGAACAGGTGGCTCGTGGACGCCACCTGCTGGTTAGTTAGAGAAAGTGTACTCCACGAAGCTGTAGATCTGACAAATTAGAGAAAAGGATTTCAATTGGTCTACACATCCTAAAAGAACCCTATCAAGTTCAGCAAATGCCCAGAGGCCAAAAACAACAGAAAATTGTAAAGCATATGAAAAAACCAGACGATATGGATAACCCAAGCCCAAGCACCCAAATCAAA
>KN195678.1:33663-65569 GCA_000164785.2 Choloepus hoffmanni | reverse complement strand
CAGGAACATTTCATAGAGCAAAAGTGTAGGTCACAATGATGTATAGATCTAAATTTTAGAACTGATAACTGAGATTCAATGTATATAAGCAAAAACTGAAAGAATTGGAGAAATGCATACATCTGAATCATGGTGGAAATATTAGACCTATTTCAGTAATTGATAAACCTGGCAGTCAAGAAGTAGTGCCCAAATGTTAGATGTGAAAACAACTATTAACAAATGGACCAAACCAACATGCTGAGAACTCATCAAGGAACACAGGATACACTTTCATTGGAAACACAGGGAGCATTAGTACACTATGGCAGAGGAAATGTCAGGAGATATTTAATCATGTGGAGTATGTTTGCTGACAGAGTGGAATCACCATAGGCTTCAGTAACATAAAGATAACCAAGAACCCCAACAAAAGTTTGCCAATTAAGGAAAACACTACTAAGAAACTCCAAGGGCCAAAAAATACCTCAACAATTTAGAAATCTTTGAACCAGTTACATCAAAAATAGTGTAAAACTCATGTCTTGAAATGTGGTGAAGACTGAACTGGAGTGAAATTTATATTTTTAATTTGGCAGGTTGAAATGTAGGATGGTTGAAATTCAATGATCAAAATTTCTACTGTAAGAAGCTAGGAAAAGAACAGCAAATGAAACACAAAGCACAAAAAAGGAAACATTGAAATCAGTGAATTAAAAGCCTTTATAAAAGCAAAAGTCAAAAACCCAAAATTGAGTTTGGGAAAATTAAAAAAATTGATAGGCATCTTACAAGACAAATATAAAAATTATATATTTATAGACATTAAGAACATAATCAGTATTTGTGAACAACTTCATCCTAAAAATTTTGACATGCTAAATGTAAGTGACACCTTCTTTGAAAAACCACAGTGTCATGAACTAACACAAGATGAAACAGAAAATGTGAACAATCATGTAACCATTCAGAAGATCAGCTCAATAACTAAATCCTTGGCCACAGTGACATAACCTCAGTATCATGCTAAACTCCTCTGGAGGAAATGAAAAGAGGAAACACTCCTCAACTTGTATTATAAGAATGCTATAACTTTGACAGCAAACCTGGCTAGGATATTTCTATAAAAGGAAATTTTCTGGTCAACATTTCGCATATATAGAGACAAAATATCTTAAGTATACTATGAGCAAACTGGGATAAAATTTTAAAACATATCACCTCAAGACCAAATTAGATTTAGGAATGCAAGATTGATTTATTTTTCCAAAATTAGAGAAAAATGTTACTACATTCAGGCATTAAAAATCAAATTTTTTGCCAAGAATTTCAGAAAAAAAAGTTATGAAATTCAAATTTAATTAATAAAAAAACTTCTCACCAGTGAATAGAATCATTCTTTCTCTGATAAAAGGTCTGTAATAATGAATGAATGAATGAGCAAACAAATGAAGTAATGATTAAACAAATAAACAAAGGAATGATGTGCAACTGACATCATATTTAGTGCTTGCATGTTTATAACTTTTATCTTTAAGTTGGGAAACCAAAAATATATCCATTTTCAACACTTCTATTGAACCCTGTATTGCAGAAAATAATGAGTGCAGCAAGGCAAGAAAAAGACATAAAAGATATATCATTTATAAAGAAAGAATTAAGTCATGCTATTGAATATAACCAGATTATACTGATCGTACCAAAGAATGTACAATGAAGTAATGGAATCAAGAAGTCACTTAGAAATCTCACTATATACGAAAATCAATTACATTTCTCTGTACTAGTGAAAGAACATGATAACATTAATTCTCATTACCACTTTAGATACCCCCAAAATATCAAAAACCAGCATTAAATTGAACAGTTAAGATCTGTGTATGAAAATTGTAAAATATAGCTGAAGGAAAACAAACTTAACCAAATGAGGCAAATACCTTGTTTATGATTTGGAAGAAACAATTGTATCAAGATTTAAAATTTTTCCAAAGTAGTATACACGGGTATTACAATTCTTGGAAAATTCTAGGCAGATTTAATTCTATTTTTTTCAATGTGTTTGAAGAGCAGGTGTAGGTTTTCTGGAAAATAACACAGTAAGCACGGAGTTCCCATATATATCCCCCCCCAGTCCATTTTCCCCTTTATTAACAGTTTGTATTTGTGTGACACTTTTGTTACAATTGATGATCCAAAATTATTATACCTATGTTATTAATTAGTGTCCACAGTTTATTAAGACTTAACTCTTTGAGGTTTTAATTCTATGGCTTTTTTTTTTTCTCTCTCTCTCTCTCTGTTTTTTTATCAGAGAGTTTGTAGGTTTATCTAATTCCATCTGCAACAATCCTTTTCCCAAATATGGTCACAGTCAAAATATTGGCAGTAATAACTTCAACATGAATTTGTGGGACAGAATTCAATCCATTACTAGGATATTTTGGTTGATTTCTAAATTTTTCTTTTACAACTGTGAGCAACGCAAAAATGAAAAACCTTTCTTCACTCTGAGGTATATATCTAGAGTGGATTCCTGAGTAGAAAGATAGACATATTCCACAACTCATAAACTTCCATATTAATCACACAACATTGAGGCTGCATGCATGTTTTTACACTATCGTAATCCAATAATATTCATAGCCAGTCCATTCCACAATGTGGAAGAAGATATCTGAAATGTATATAATCAATAAAATGCTCCTATCCAGAATATAAAAAAAAATGTCTTACAAATCAATAAGTAAATGACCAAAGACACAGTAAAATAAAATGCGCAACCCATAGATGACACCCGCAAGTCAATACCCAGGGGCTGCGGAGTCTATGGAGAGAGGAGGAACCTCATCAGACAGAAGGGAAATCCACAGAAGCACGTGGAACGCAGAGAAGCCTGGGGCCCGGGTTGCTGAGCCTGCGGCCAGGAGAGTTCAGGTGCCTCCTACACCCACCGTCCTCTCCCTCTTCTCCCTCTTCAACTACCTAAAGTTGGTCCTTATTCTGAGCTGCCTGTGGTGGGAAAGCAGCATCTGTTATGCTCTCAAGTCTCTGAACATCGTCTCCTGTCCAGCTGGGTTAAGAGGTCCCATTGAATGTGGAATGCAAAGCCCCCACGGTATTGCTTCTGGGTTTTCAGGAGGCAGCTGGTTGTTTTGGGGGTATCCCACAACAAGCCTTGGGACAACACCTGGGGATGGAGGGCAGGCTCCCTCTGCAGGCTGTGGGAGGGCATGAGCATGACTCAGGACAGGGGAGGGTGGGAGAGCATCAAATCAAGGAGGTGAGGAGGAAGCACTGTGTTAGCATCTCCCCAGTTATCCCTACAGCCTGAGCAGGACTTCCCTCTGAAATCCCCATGAGTGAAGGTAGAAGGCCACAGAGCACGTCCATCTACCCAGCGACCTAGTGCACGAGGAGAGTGTTTCCCACACCCGGCTTCACATTCTCCCTATTGCTCTGCCCACTCTGTGGCCAAAACTCCAATAATTTCCAATATTGCACCAGAGATGGATCTTACATTTTCTGGTGGCAAAAAAACATCCCTTATCACTGTGTATCTCTCATAAATTCCTGTCCGTAATGCTGTCAAGAGCATGGAATGAATCGCTGCAGTCTTCAAAGTGCACCCAGGGTCTGCTGAGCCTCCCTCTTGTCCCCGGGACACCGTCTCTCCCTGGATACCCTCCTTCAAGTGGCTGTGTGCTTCTGTCCCAGCTTCCACAGGGCCTCCTTCACATCCTTGTTCCGCAGACTATAGATGAGGGGATTCAGCATCGGGATGACCAGGGTGTAGAAGACAGACACCACCTTGCCCTGCTCCATGGACTCCACAGCCCCTGGCTGGGTGTACATGACATAAAGAGTTCCATAAAAGAGAGATACCACAGTCAGGTGGGAGCCACAGGTGGAGAAGACCTTCCATCGCCCGGCCGTGGAGCGCATCCTCAGGACGGTCACGGTGATGTAGCCGTAGGACACCAGGACCACGAGTGTGGTGCCCACAATGATGAACCCACAGAGTCCAAACAAGACCCGCTCATTGAGGGATGTGTCGGTGCAGGCGAGCTGGAGCAGGGGGGGCACGTCACAGAAGAAGTGGTTGATCCGGTGGGAGCTGCAGAACGGGAGGTGGAACGTGAAGCTGGTCTGCATGATGGCATTGAGACAGCCTCCACAGTAGGTGCTCACAACCAGGCGGGTACAGGTTGAGGAGCGCATGGTGATGGGGTAGCGCAGGGGGCTGCAGATGGCCATGAAGCGGTCATAGGCCATGATGGCCAGCAGGAAAGTCTCTGAAGTTGCCAGAAGGGAGAAGAAGAAGAACTGGATGGTGCAGTCCATAAAGGTGATGATCTTGGTGGAGGAGAAGAAGTTGGTGAGGGCATTGGGGGCGATGACGGACGAGTAGCACAGGTCCAGGAAGGACAGGTTCTTGAGGAAGAAGTACATGGGGGAGTGGAGGCGGGCATCCAGGGTGATGACCACGATCATGGTGAGGTTCCCCAGGATGGTGACCATGTACAGGGCCAGGAACACCACAAAGAGCAGGGCCTGGGTCTCAGGGCCACCCTCAAATCCCACCAGCACAAACGCCTGCCAGGAGACCCCCGAGAGGTTTCCGTCACTGTGGGGTGGCATGGCCCTGAGCCCAGACATGGGACGCAGGAGGGAGGTGGGAGGCAGCAGAAGGGGGCATGTCATGTTTGGACTGTCCCACATCCTCCTGAATGCAGGGACCACTGGTGTCACGCTGCTCTCTGATCTAGAGGGATAACCATGACCGTTCTGCTTCCAGATGTGCTCAGAGTGTCCTGAAAGGATACATTTATTATGCTTAATCAACTCACCCATGTGCACTGGATCTTCACTCCAGGGGAATCTGGGAGGTTGATCTGGAACGATGAGAGCCTTGAAGAGCAGAGAAGCCACAGTGTAGGGAGAGCATTAAAGGCTCCCCTATCTTCTTTTGACCTGAATGCTCTCCTGTCCCCTCATGGTCCCTTAGGGCTATTTCTGTTCTTCATGCACCTGATCTTGGACTGTCCATGCCACGTTCCTATTCCACTAGCTCCAGCAATGTCTATTTGCGGTCCTCCTCCACCAGCTTCATGCCAAGTGAAGATTGTATCATCAGGCCAGGCTGGATGCAGGGGTCACCAGCACTCAGGAGGCTAATGCAGTGCTCTCTGATTGTCTATCTGTATGTCCTGCAGGACTCTGAGCTGCATCAATATGTCTCTGACTCTGTGCCAGAGCACGGTGGCACTCCACCAGCGAACTCTCTACACCCTTGAGGACGTTGGAGGGTTTCCCACAATATCCAGGTACTGGACCCATCATGGAAAGGGACCACCTCCCCTGGACCTAGCGGCAGCAGGACGCAGAGCTGTACACACATGGAGGGTGGATTGCCCTCTGTTCTCTCCATCAGCCCATCCCCAAGCTCTTCAACGTTCCTGTCTGGCCCTGGGGCTGTAGGCAGACCCCACCATTTCTACTTGATAACCGAGTCTCTCTTCTGCCTAGTCCATATGGACTGTCCTAAATTTTTTCCCATCCCCATCTTGTAACAGCCTAGATGCCACAAGCGTACCATGAGTGGGCTGGCACTGAAAAATATTTTGTATCCCAGATTATTCATGGAATCCAGTAGGAATATGGAGGGAATTCCACCACAACAGAGGAGGGATCTATGAAGGATCCAGATGAAAGTGGCAGGCAGACCTTGGGACATTACAAAGACCTGCCTTTCTGAGCTCTCCGGTGTGGATGGGTGGCCATTTCATGTTGCAGGGGACACCCTCAGGACCCCTCCTGACCTGTGTTCTCTCAGATGATGATGTCTTTTTGCTGGTCATGGGGAACCCAGATATTCCAACTGCAATGAGTGCAGAGGAAGGGGTGGATCAGTCCACTTTCTGCTCCCAGGAGGGTTTCCCTCCAGCCCATGGGCACTGGGCTTGCCTGGACATGTGAGAATACTGGCCTGGAGGGCACAAGGAGGAGTGGGAGGGGGTCTGCCCTGCACACTCCTGGAGTAACCATGGAACTCCCTTGGGGCTGGTGGGTGCAGCTGTTGGCCTCTCCTGGGCACCCCACTGCCCTTTCGCACCCAGTGGGGAAACTGGTGGGTAGAGCATCCCATCTGTCCAGCATCATCACTATTTTTCAGATTTCTTCACTGTGACCACCAGGTTTTCAGTTTCATGATTTTGTGATAATTTTCTGGCAATTACTCTTGACAAACCCTTTGCCTGTCCAAATAGTTCCTACTGAAATTATGTGCATGATATGCCAAAACTGTATAGGAATTTCCATCCATGTGTAAACAAGCTGGGACCCCAATGGCCAGCTGAGTGCTGTCCCCAGGGTCCCTCAGGACAGCAGCCTGCAACTCGAGCCTGAGCCATATGTGAATGTGATAAAGGGACCCGGGGACGCTCTGCCTTGAACTCCTCACCTGTCCTCCTCCCCAGGAGAGTGAGGTCCAGGTTCTAGCAGCTTTGCCCTCAGGTGGGAGCTTGTTGGAAAGGCAGAATCTCCCACCCAAACCCACTGACTCGGGACCTGCATTTAAACCACCACAAAGGGTTTGTGCCAAGCTGGGGGTGGGGGCACTGCTCCCTGTGACCCTGATGCCCAAGTTCAGGCTTTGGTCACCTACAGAGAGCAACCCCTGAGCGCCTTCTGTCTACCCCAGTCCTGCCACCTCCCCACACACAAGTTCTCTGTCAACTCTTGGCAGCCCTGAGGGTGGGGGCCTTGACCTTACCTTCTCCAGACAATGGTCAGGACTCACGCAGGGCCACAGCCAGGACCTGTGCTCCAGGGTCACTCTTGCTCCTATTCCTGATCAGGATGGTGATAACACAGCCGACACAGGGGCATTAGTCTCTCCAGGTTTGTCCTGGCTCCCTCGGAGGAGAAGTGGCAGTGGGGAGAGCAGGATAGGCAGGTTTCTGGGTCTCAATGGGAGTTGGGTTTGGGGCTCCAGCTTCTGGCTACAGGACACATGCCTGGGTCTTTGGCTGAAGCAGGAGAGACACAGCTCGGCTCTGCAGCTCCATCTCTTACTGTCGTCAGGATGCCTTGTTGAGCTGCCCGCACATCAGGGTCACTCTGCTGGGAAGTTTTTTCACCTGCATGTCTGGGACTTGGGGCCTCACAGGGCCAATTAGGGAGACCTGGGCCCCTGCAGTGCCCTGGGGCTGCCAACTACTCCCTGGGCCCCAGAAGCTGCAGTCCTGTTGCCAGTCCTTCCCTGATTCTCCTGATGTCTGAGTAGAATCCTGAAGCCTGCCAGGGAATCTGGAGGTACCACAGACAAAGTTAAGACTGCTAGGAGGGGCCCAGAGACCCCCAGTGGGGAGCCCTTGCTCCCTCCCCTCCCCCTGCCCCATCTCACCATGTTGGCGTGAGGGAAGTGGGGCTTGGGGACGGGGCAATCATCCTGGGCAGCTGGTCAGCCTTTTGACCCCAACAGAGTGATTCTGCCTCCTAAACCGCCAACCTGGGCAAATTACTTTCCTTATGTGAAATTATGTTGTTGCATAAGACCGTCCCTAATTCTCTTTCATTTGTTCTTATTTTATTTTTGTTTCCAGCTGTTTAAATTTCTTTATTTGTGAAATTTCATAACAAATGTATGTTTGAAGCTCAACTAATTGGGAAATGATAAAATGGAAGAGGAATTCTCTTACCATTAATCCCAATAAAATCTTTCCTCTTAGCAATTGGACAAATAAGTCCTCAGTGGGGTGTCCAAAGGCTGCTGGGTTGTGTTTTATTTTTATACTGGATTGCAACATTCATTAGTTGTGCATTTGAGTTTCAGTGGCATCATTTCATGCTTGTCTTTCTAAGACAAAACTTTGGATTTTGTGTCTCCACACATGCCCTTTCAGGGCACATTGTAGTTTATCCATCACTCCAGTGATTGGCCTTGATTTATACTCTTTCTATCATGAACAAGGACACCATTCATCTACCAATGTTAGATTAGGATAGTAATAGTCACCAAGTGGTCCTAACTGAAATATGTAGAACACTACTTCCAGGAAATGCAGAAATCACATGTCTTTGAAGCACATGGCACATTACCAAAATATTCTAATTTGTATTGCAGAAGAATTTTTTGTCATATCTTACAGAATATGTTTTCTTACAAAATGGCATTATAGTAGATGCCAATAACATAAACACCTCCACCCTCAGTCTTGGAAATTAAGCAATGCACTGCTGAAGAAATACATAGGTCAAAAATTAATCACAAATTAAAAACATTTGCACAATAGAATAATGCACAATCCAAATATAGCAATGCAATTAACTAATGGTTAGAGTGAAATTTCTATTTTTAATTGTACATATTAGAATAGAGAAATAGTTCAAATTTAAGAATTGAAGATTCTATTCCATGAAACTATGAAAAGAACAGCCAATTAAACACTTAGAACCTAGACAGAAAAATTGAAATCAATGGAATATAAATGACATATATTAAGAGAAAATCAGCAAAGTTGAAAGTTTGTCAGGAAAGTTAACAAAATTGCCAGATAGTTGGAAAGATTGATGAAAAAAATTGCATCTGAAACAAAACTTTATGTGTCTTATAGACATTTGTGGTGATTTGAAGCTGTATGAACCCCAGGAAAACGTTCTGAAATCAAATCCATTCCTGTGGTATAAACCAGTATAAATAGACCTTTGGATGAGGTTACTTCAGTTAAGGTGTGACCCACTTCATTATAGAGGGGTCTTAATTCTACTAGTGGAGTCCTTTATAAATGGAATGGAGAGAGAGAGAGAGATAGAGGTAGAGATAGAGAGAACCACCAAAGCAAGGAGCTGAATGCAATGAAACCCGGGAGAGAAGGGAGAGACCAGCACATACCACCATGCACCTTGCCATCTGATAGAGGAGCCAAGGATCGCTGGCAGCTGGTCTTTGGGAAGAAAGCATCGCCTTGATGATGCCTTGATTTGGACATTTTCTTAGCCTCAAACTGTAAGCTATAAAATCCCCATCATTTAAGCTAACCCATTTCACAGTATCTGCTTTCTGCAGCCTAAGAAATGAAAACAACATTGCAAATTCATAGAGCATTTGTGAACAACTCTGTATGAACACACTTGCCACGTTAAATCTAATTGCCACACTCCTTGAACAGTGGACATGTCATAAACTAACACAAGATGAAACAGAAACTCTGAATAGTCCTGTAACTATTAAGACGATTGATTCCATAGTTAAAAAGTTTTTCCACAATGAAATAACCCCTGTATCATGTTAAATGCCTGCAGAGAGTATAAAAAGAGGAAACACTCCCCATCTCCATTTTTAAAGCTGGTATAATATTGCTAATAGATCTGACAAGAATGTTTCAAAAAAGAAATTTTACAAGCCAGTATTTCTTATTTAATATGTATTCCAAAATCTAAATGTAGCACTAGCAAATTATGATATAATTAAGAAATTTATCATTTCATGATAAAGATAGATTTATCTACCAGTTCAAGGTTGATTCATTTTTTTTCAAAATTGGATAATATTTTTCACCACTTAAAGACAATAAAGAAATCAAATTTTTTTTCTCAGAAATTGCAGATGAAAAAGATAGAATTCATTAATGGTAAAACCACCCACCCAGCAATGAATAGAAAGCATCATTCTCAATCTGATAAAATTTCCCTGCAAATGAAGGAATGGATGAATGAACAAATGAAGGAATGGTTAACTAAAGAATTAAAGTAATGATATGTAGCTGACATCAAACTTAGTGCTCTGTAAAGCTTTCATCCTCAGACTGGGAAAAGACAAACATATCCTGTTTCACCACTTCTATTCAACATTGTCCTGGAGAGCCTAGTGAGCACAGTAAGGCAAGAAAAAGATACAAAAGATAAATAATTTAGAAAGGAAAAATTAAAACATCTTATTCAAAGATGATCTGATTGTGTTCATAGCAAATTCCAGAGAATCTAAAATGAATACCAGAATTAATAAATCACTTAGTATGATCACTGCAAAAATATCAATTGCATTTCTATATGCTACTAGAAGAACACTGAAAGCATTAATTTTAGTTGCCACAAGAGAGCACCTAGCAATTATAAAAATGTGCTTTCATCAATTGTAACAAATGTACCACACTGCTGTGAGGTATTAATAATAGAGTGGTATGTGGGAAACCTGAATTTTATGCATTATTACTCTGAAAACTCACAAATTCTCTGATTTAAGAAAAGGGTAAAAAAAGATAGCACCCAAAATATTAAATATCAGGAATAAACTTAACAAAATACGTTTTATATCTATGCACTGAAAGCATAAAACATAGCTGAGAGAAATTAAACTTAATCAAACAAGGCATATACTTTGTCTATAACAAGTAGTTTCAAATCAGTATATAAGTTCATTAAAATTCCAATGAAATTCTAGCAAGTGTATTTTTTAAATTTTTAAAGAGCAGTTGTAGGTTTATAGGAAAATAATGTGGAAAGCAAAGAGTTCCCATATTCCACCCACCCACACACACACACACATACACAGTTTTCCCCATTATTAACATTTTGCATTATTGTGATATATTTGTCACAATTGATGAACCAGATTATTACACTCATATTAATAACTAAAGTCCATGGTGTACATTAGGGTTCATTCTACATGTCTTATAGTTCTAGGGTTTTAAAATAATTTTTAGTGATAACATATACAAACATAAAATTTTCCATTATAACCTCTTTCAATACAATTGAATTGTATTCAATTCAGTGATGTTAATTTCATGCAACATGTTGCATATGTGAAAACCCCACAGCCAACATAGAACTCAACAGTGAGAGGCTGAAAGCCTTCCCCCTAAGATTGGGAACAAGACAAGGATGTCCGTCATCACCTCTATTATTCAACATTGTGCTAAAAGTTCTTGCTAGAGAAATTTGCCAAGACAAAGTATAAAAGGCATCCAAATTGGAAAGGAAGAAGTAAAATTGTCATTATTTGCAGATGATATGACCTGATATTTGGAAACTCCTGAGAATTCAACCACAAAGCTACATGAGCTAATAAAGAAATTCAGGATAGTGGCAGGACATAAGATTAATGCACATAAATCAGTAATGTTCCTATACACTAGTAATGACCTAACTGAAAAGGCAATCAAAAAAAAATTCCATTCACAATAGCAACTAAAAAAAACAAGTACCTAGGAATAAACTTAACCAAGGATTTAAAAGATCTCTACACAGAAATTTAAATATTTTACTAAAATAAATACAAAAGGACCTAAATAGGTGGAAAAATATTCCATGCTTATGGATAGGAAGACTAAACATTGTTAGGATGTCAATTTTACCCAAACTGATCTACAGATTCAATGCAATTCCAAACAAAATTCCAGCAGTCTACTTTGCAGGCTTGGAAAAGCTAGTTATGAAATTTATTTGGAAAGGAAAGTGGCCTTGAATTTCTAAAAATCATCCTAAAAAAGAAGAATGAAGTGGGAGGACTTACACTTCCAGAATTTGAAGCCTACTATAAAGCTACAGTGGTCAAAACATGGTATTGGCATAAAGATAGACATATTGATCAATGGAATTAATTGGGAGTTCAGAAACAGACCCCCAGATATACAGTTGACTGATTTGACAAATCCACTGAACTGGGACAGAACAATGTCTTCAACAAATGGGCCTGGGAGAACCGGATAGCCATAATCAAAAGAATGAAATAGGACCCCTATCTCATACCTGACAAAAAAATTAACTCAAAGTGGACCAAAGACCTCAATATAAGAGACAGTATGATGAAACTCCTAGAAGATAATGTAGGGAAACTTCTTCAAGACCTAGTATTAGTAGGTAGCTTCTTAGACCTTACACCCAAAGCACAAGCAATGAAAGAAAAAATAGATAAAAGGGAACTCAAAATCAAAAGCTTCTGTGCCTCAAAAGACTGCCAAAAAAGTGAAAAGTCAGCCAACTCAATGGGAGAAATTATTTGGAAACCATATATCTGATAAGAGACTGATATCCTGCATATATAAAGAAATCTTACAACTCAACAACAGTAGTACAAACAGCCCAATTACAAAATGGGCAAAAGATATGAAAAGGTATTTTTCCAAAGAGGAAATACAAATGACTAAAAAACACATGAAAAAAATTTTCATCTCCACTAGTTCTTAGGGAAATGCAAACCAAATCCACAATGAGATACCATCTCACACCAATAAGAATGGCTGCCATTAAACAAACAGGAAACATTAAATCCTGGAGAGGATGTGGAGAAATTAGAATTCTTATTCATTGCTGGTGGGAATGTATAATGGTACAACTGCTGTGGAAGACAGTTTGTTGGTTTCTCAGAAAACTAGATATTGAATTACCCTATGATCCAGCAATCCCACTTCTCAGTATATACACAGAAGATCTGAAAGCAGTGACATGACAGACATTTGTACAACTATGTTCATAGCAGCACTGTTCACAGTTGCCAAGAGATGGGAAGAATCCAAATGCCCTTCAACAGATGAGTGGATAAACAAATGTGCTATATACATATGATGGAATATTATGCAGCAGTAAGAAAGAACAAGGTCCTGAAACATATGCAACTCAGATGAAACTTGAAGATATAATGCTGAGTGAAAGAAGTCAGACACAAAAGGAGAGATATTGTATGTTACCATGACTATGAATTCTCTGAATAATGTGAAATCAATGTCTTATAGAATATTGTGGACCTAGTGATAGACAATAGCTAGTGAAGGGGAATGATAAAATAATATGTTCAGATATGTTAATGATGGTGAATTCAAAGGTATGGTAATGGACAGGGGTGATGATTGTTAAAGGGATTATAAGTATCAGAGCTGTATTGAAGGTGAATAGGATTGAAAGGGGTTGTTTAAAGGCATGTTTCCCACAGATCAACACCACAAACACAGATAGATGCTTGCATGACATATTTCTAAGGTACGACACTAGCACAGAGAGTTGACAACAGAAGGGTATATGGGAAAAATCTACACATTGCATACTAGGGACTATAATTAACAGGAATAGCATACTAGTACTACACAAATACTAGGGACAAATAATTAAGGGCTGACAAGAACTGTGAGATGTTTTGGGTCATGAGAATTGTTTAAAATGGAGAGAGATGAGGATTGCACAACTAAGTGATGATAATGTGAGATATGGATGGATTATTGTGGACATAACATATGCTTTGTGAACTTAGGAACTGCCTACTCTATAAGTCAAGCCCTCGACCTTCAGGCTTGCTCAGGTGAAATATGGTTGGAAAGGGGAGGCTAAGCTCACTTGTAATTATGCCAAGGAGTCACCTCCAGAGAACCTCTTTTGTGGCTCAAATGTGGACTTTCTCTCTCTAAGCCTAACTTTGCAAATGAATTCATCACCATCCCCCTGATGTGGGACAGGACCCACCAGGTGAGTGAGTCTCCCTGGCAATGTGGGACATGGATTCCAGGAATGAGCCTGACCCTGGCATCGAGGGATTGAGAGTGCCTTTTTGACCAAAATGGGGGAAAGAAAGGCAACAAAATAAGGTTTTAGTGGCTAAGAGAATTCAAATAGAGTCAAAAGGCTGTCCTGGAGGTTACTCTTTGCAAGCTTCAGCTAGATATGCCAAATGGCCACAGGATGAGAAACCCGAGTCAACAGTAGTCCCAAAAACCTTAACAAATACCCAGATCCCTATCTGAGATTCTATAAAGTTTTCACTAAGTTTATTCTTCAGAAACTTAAATTCTTCAGAGACCTCCTATGCCAACAATAGCCTCTTCAAGAACATCAACTAGATGTGTCCCCTTTGCCCATAAAGTTGACACCCCTTTTCAACATGAACAGGTTAGGGTGGTCACTGCCTAGACATCCCTGAAGATCAGGAAAGTGATTAAACTAGAGGAAGGGGCAGCAACAGACAAGATGGGATTTAACAAATTATTGTGAATACTGAATCTTTATATACTTTTCTCTTTCTTAGTTGCTAGGGTACTAGAATAACTAGAAGGGAAGAATTGAAATGGCAGAACTGTAACATATAATATCCTTTGAAATTTGTTCTGTATAGCTACTTGTTAAATTGTAATTTGAATGCTATCACATTTTTGTATATATATTGTATTTCACAATAAGGAAACAACTAAAAGTATTGTAATATAACTCATAACAACTTTGGAAAATTCCTATATAACTACTTGTTAAATAATACTTTGAAAGATATTACCTTTTTGTATATAAGTTATATTTCACAATAAGGAAATAATTGAAACTGTGGGACTGTAACCTGTAATATTCTTTGAAATTTGCCTCTAACTATTTGTTAAATTGCACTTGGAAAGTTATCTCTTCTATGTATATTTGTTATATTCTACAGTAAAAAAAAATATGATTAAAGAATGTGCTGTGCTACAATCAACCCATCCATTGCTAAAACTATCCCATCACCCCAAACAGAAGCTCAGTACCACTTAGGCATTAAGCCCCCGTTCCCCACGACAGCTCCTGTCCCTGGTAACCTTTCTTCTAATTTCTAACTATGGATTTACATAGTCTAATTATTTTATGTAAGATAATACTATGTATGTGTTCTGGTTTGCTAATGCTGCAGAATGCAAAACACCAGAGATGGATTGGCTTTTATAAAAAGGGGGTTTATTTGGCTACACAGTTATAGCCTTAAGGCCATAAAGTGTCCAAGGTAACACATCAGTAATCGGGTACCTTCACTGGAGGATGGCCAATGGCATCTGGAAAATCTCTGTTAGCTGGGAAGGCACGTGGCTGGTATCTGCTCCAAAGTTCTGGTTTCAAAATGGCTTTATCCCAGGATGTTACTCTCTAGCAAGCTTGCTCCTCTTCAAAATGTCACTCACAGCTGCACCAAGTTCCTTCTCTTTGAGTCAGCTCATTTATATGGCTCCACTGATCAAGTCCCACCCTGAATGGGTGGGGCCATGCCTCCATGGGAATATCTCATCAGAGTCATCACCCACAGCTGGGTGGGGCACACTCCAAGCAAATCTAATCAGCACCAAAACATCTGCCCCACAAGACTACATCAAAGAGAATGGCGTTTGGGGGACACAATACATTCAAACTGGCACAGTATGTCTTTTTGTATCTGGCTTATTTCACTCAGCATGATGTCTTCATGTATCAATCTTAATTCCTTTTTCTGTCTAAATAATAGTCCATAATATGTATTACCACATTTTGTTTATTAATTCATCCATTAATGGATACTTCTATAACTTCCAAGTACATATAAACATTATGTTTGTATTTTTGTCTGATTCCCTGCTTTCTATTCTTTGGGTCCATGGCCCCCTTATCCCAGCCTGGCCAATGGGTACAGGTCCCAGGCTCACAAGAATTAGTCACTGAAGGACTCACATCCCAGCTCTGGTGTTCTGGTTCAGAATCTGAGTTTATTGGGCTATCGTGTTGCTGTGTAGAACCTTTGTCTCAAGCTTAAGTCTCACTGCGTTTAGTTCTATGTGTATTTTCCTTTTTGTTTTGGCACACTGAGAGTTACAACCATGGGAAACATTGCCAGCATAAATGGCTGCAGCCCCTAAAATGCCTGTTAGATAAGCCACCTAACAATTTGATTAATGGGTTCTTCATATTAATTTGATTAAGAATTTTGCCCCATATTGTATCTACTGTGTGTGTATATATTGCATTGTTTGCCTGTTCCTAACTTGCTTGTTGGAATATTTGAGATGGGAAGTTTCAACAGCATTCCTGAGTGCAGCCCGTGGAGCTTCAGTTTGCATTCTATCAAATGGAGAGGTTTGATTATGAACCCACAGGGAATTTTTAAAGATTTTCTTCTGTAACACAGCCTGGCCCCAATATAAATTGGAATCTGGGGAATGATGATTAGAATGTCAGTCTTCTAATTATAATTCCATGTTAGAATTAGATTTGTACTTTAAAAGGAAGAAAACTAGAATTAAATTCCATATAGTCAATCTTTTATACCTTAGCATCAGAATAAGAATTTACATAGAAGTAAGTTGTGTGTTTCTGTATTTCTGTGTTTCTAAATTTCACTCATGGCTAAAGATTTTAATTAAAGCTATGGGCTTTCTATTTGTGTCTGTTTGTTTGATTGATGTATATTTTCATTCCTCCATATAGTGATATAACATTAAAAAATTAAAAAATTCTTAAGAAAGCACTATTCAAATTGCTTAAAGATAAATAACTGCATATATATAAATATACACTTACAAATATATATATTAGCACTCCTCAAGTCCCAGAAATTGTGAAAGCTGGAGCACTTTGAAATCCTCCTGCCTTTATCCTCTGTGTCCTGGCTTAGCCTAGCTTCCCTTCTAAAATAAGATTTCCCAAATCCCACTGAAGTCTCAGTACGTTTTGTAAATAATTCAATCTTATCATTCAGCTTATAAGCCTGGGTGCTCAGACCTTCACCAATTACCTTACAGCACTGCTGGTGAAGGCCATGTGGAAATCTGGATAGACAAACTGTTTGGAAAGAAAAAACAAAACTGAGAAGAAAGAAATCCTCCTGCACTGCAACAGCAGCAAAATAAGTTCCAATAAACCCTCTAGGTGCCAGGGTTCAGGTTACTAGCAATTGTGATCACTGTTAGCAACCTGGACATCGGAAAAGAAACTCCCTGAAACTTCTCAAAATACCAGCACCCCCTCCCACCTGTGCTCTGTGCCCTCTGAGAAAGCAAAGTGCCTTTCAATGTAACTGCTAGGATTGTCTTTGGAAATGGCAAAGACTTTTCCGATTGCCTGGGTCACTGCTTTAGACATGTGAAATAGATCTCATTATTGGAACAATTAAAACAATTGTAAATGAAGGCACACAAGCTCTAGTAAATACTAAAGTCACCTTATCAGTCTTATATTTTTCATAGTCTAGTAGTATGCTTTTAAGGTTATTCATAATTTTAGCATATTATGAAAGCAAAGAGGTTTTTTAACACCCAATGGAGGAAAACTAAAAAAGCATTTCTTGCATTGAGAAAGTACTGAATACTATACTGTTACCAAAGGTTTTAGCTATAATTAAAATTCCTGGTCATTCTTGGGCAAATTCAGAAGAAAGTACAGCTGCAGATATACCTGCAAAAAGTTGCAACAATAAATTCTAGTTCTATTCCTATTTCTGTAATAACCTTTGAATCAAACAATGCTATTGGAAAAAAAAAGGAAAAGAAAAATGCTGGCTGCTTCTGTAAACCAGCAGTTAAATCATGGTTTGGCCCTAAAAGCAAGCCCTACTTCCAGAAAACTGTTTTAGAAACTGTCTTTGCAAATGTTTCATAATATATCTCACTAAAATATTCATAAAATGGTAAACTGAAGAAAGGAATTTCTGAAAACAACTCCCTTTAAGCTATCAATGTTAAGTGCCATACAGGCATACAGTTTTACTCTACTTGAGTATAATTCTCCCTAAATTTGTACAGATTTACTGATCAAATGAGCAAGGGTTAAATCTACTAAATATTAAAAATAAAGAAAAAGTTATCTCTCAAATTGAGTCATTATTCTGACAAATTTAATTTTGACACTAATTTTATGTTATAGGATGTTTCCTTGAAGACTGTTGCCAAAATCATTTTGGTAAGTAAAGTATGTGAAGTATGTAGGATGTGTTTTTATTAAGGAAAAAGAGTAATTTTGTCCCAAAATAAAATAACTGGTTGTTACAAAATGAGAAAGAGGAAATAGACATAGAAAGTTGCAGAAAGTTCACAGAAGAGGTAATTTATTTCTTGTAGTCAATATTGGATAAGATTTGATGGGTCTATCTACAAAGTTTCTAAGAGCCTTTGTATCACACACTATACTCATGTAAAACTAGAATTTAGTTTTCTCTCTTTTAAAGTGACAAAGTTTCCTTAAATTATTGGTCTGTTTTTAGTAAAAAGTTTTAAACGGTTTTCCTGAATAATCAAAATAAAAGTCAGAGAGTCTGTGATTTATCAGAATAACTTTTTGTACTTTATGTTGACCTTATCATGTCCTTGGTTGTTTAAGAAAAAGCAAACAAATATTGTTTCATTGTGACCCATTTTCCTGTTTAACACATATTCAACTCAAGGCCAAACCCTAAAGAATATCCTTTTTATTTCAAACTGTCTTTAGGATTTTCCAGAAGACCCCTGGAGAATTGCAAAGGACTTCACATTGTAAAAAGAGAGATGATAGAAATAGTTAAGTTCATTAAATATGCTATGAATTGTATAGGAAATGTCAAATTAAAAGGGATATTATGGCCTTCTAATAGTTGAATCTGTATTCATGACATATTGTCCATGTAAATATTTACAGGTTATATAAAATTCCTAGATATTAATGTGTTCTTGGGTCCATTATATGTCCTGATACTGATCTTCCTGATATTAGTCAACAGTTTAGAGTTGTTAGTCATGGTTTTAGTTATTCTTAGAAAAATATGACATATCACCAAAACAACCATATTTCCTTGTCAGTTATGCTGTTTTACTCTGATGCATCTCTAATGGTGCATACAGTCAGCTACAGGACAAAGCTTCATCTTCAGCAAAACAGACTTTAAGCACATAAAAACAAAGGCAAGTATATATGTTACATTCTACCAGTTGATTAACATAATCCAAGTGAAAAGGTAAAAGAGAAACAGAAAAAAACTTCTGTTATAGTCTGTGGATGATAACCTCAATAAAGTTAATTGTCAGCTGTTTGTTTCTGGAAATAGCTTCATTTGGAAAATGCTCAAAAAAAAAATTGGAGCCCAGATTGTAAACTCTTGCAGTAGTCACACTTGTTCCTGAGTTTTAATAGCTATTTCTATATTTTAAGTTGCTTTTCTCTTTGTGTGTAACCTAGTAGCTCCTGGGAAATTTAAGTATTTCTGTGACACCTGACACTCAGAGCTAGAGTTCTGCAGCCCTGGAAGTACTGGAGGAGCTGCATTACTTCTAGAAGACAACTCCAGGCAGCAGCTATCAAAGAAGCTGAAGAAGGGATCAGACTTCAGTTAAGAGTATGAATGGAGATGATCTAGCTAGAACTGAAGTGACTCAGAATACAAGGTAGAGAAAAATATTATCTGGATTTTATGACTTTAATTTCTATGTGAGACCAAGGAGGAGAGATTTATTTTATCTAAAATTTAAATTTTCTGTGGCACATTATCTGATTTAACCTGTTTATTTGAACCACATAACTCAGCTTTATTTAACATAGACTCTAGAATAGAGAATGAGATCTTGGTGTTCTATATAAGTTAATATACTATCCTGATGTTCTTCAAAGTGTTTTAGGCATACAATTTTTTAAAAGGATTTGTTAGGTGCCTTAAGGGACCAGGGAAGGAAAGCATAAAACTATTAAACTTCCCCACCTGGGGAATTCCTATTCTTTCAAGCAATAGAAGCTCCTAATTTACTGAAACTGTAATCAAAGAATTTTGCAAGATCTAAATCTAAGATCCACTCCTTTTAGAAAACATATATCATCCTCATTTAAACTTGTAACAGGGATACATGTGAAAATAAACACTGAAGTATATGAGACTTGCCTCATAAAAGGAAATATGCCAAGACAAGCCCTTGATCTTGAAGCTTGCAGTTATGAACCTTATTTCTGTAATGAGAAAACTAAGCCTAATTATAATTAATGCCTAACAGTCACCCCTTAGAAACCTCCTTGTTACTCAATGTGGCCTCTCTCGCTAAGCCAAACTCTGCAAATAAACTCACTACCTCCCTGTCTAGGTGGGGCAAGACTCCCAAGGAGGAGCCTCCCTGTTGCCAAGGACTGGTACCAAATGTTAATCAGCAATGCTTTTTGGAGAAAGATATTGACCAAAAGGGGAAAATAAATAAAGCAAAATAGAGTTTCTATGGCTAAGACACTTCAAATAGAATCAGTAGGTCATTCTGGAGGTTACTCTTATGCAGGTCTCAGCCAGAGATCACAAACTGCCAGTGTGCAGAGCCTCAAGCAGAAGTGCTCTTGGGGGCCCTGGGGATGTCCAGACACCACAGGCAAACTACACAGCTACATGGAGTCAACACACTTTGTTGGGCTCTATCTGGGAATCTATGCATGTTGTTCTCACTTGTAAATCCCCTAATCATGCTCCTTCTACTTCTTTTATTTGAACCTATAATTTTCAATTTACTTC
Organism: Choloepus hoffmanni; assembly: GCA_000164785.2. NCBI lineage: Eukaryota > Metazoa > Chordata > Mammalia > Pilosa > Megalonychidae > Choloepus > Choloepus hoffmanni. The sequence goes on along the minus strand of KN195678.1, from coordinate 45,387 downwards.
TTAAGTTTATTTCTCAGAGATTTTAAGCCTCCAAATTGTTCTTGTGTCAGTTGGGCCCTAAAATCCAGCAATTATTCATATTCTCTTCTTGAAATGCTGTCTCTGTAGCTTGTCTCAACTTTGAAAGAAAAATAGCCAAAACATTAATGCAATAGACACCAGAACTTCTTCCTTCAATATACTTGACTTATGCAGCTGGGTTCCCCAGGGATAGGATTTTGCTCTCTGTATCACAAGTTGGATTAGCAATACTCCTTATAGTCATTATAAGTGTTCCTATTTTTAAAATTTGTCTCTGTCTGTGCCCCAGCCAAGCTGAAGAATGCCAGATAAAGCAATGATACTTCAACCAAAGCAGCATGAAGTTAAAGAATACATACAATTACAGTCTAAGAAATTTCAGTCCTCTAATCCCTAATGTCAGTGCCCCTCCCAGTATGAAGAAGCTAGAGCAGTCATCACCCAGATCCCTCAAGCATGAGGGATGAATAACAAAAGGGGGGAATTGTAACTGAGAACTAACTGCGCCTACCAACCTCTTAAGATAAAATACTGAACTATAACTCAGATGCCTTTCCTTGTAATTGCAAAGGAATAGCCTCATAATAATCCTGTCACCTGGTGCCTACCCCTTATCTTGTCTTTTGTAACTCAGTAGTTTTATGATCCTGCTAGAAATGCTTCATGTTTATTAATGAAGAAAGCTGAGCCATCCCACTCCAGTTCTTGATACTCTTCTCCTAGATAAAGCCAATTTCAGCCAGAATTGGCCTTCTAGATATGTGCAGTAGCGCAGAACCTTAACCTAAAGTTACCTTTGCCTAATTGTAATAGTAAAAATCACACCCACAGATCAGGCTAAGCTGCCATTTTTGAACATGCAATGCATGAAGCAGCATGATTTGGGAAGGCTTACACCCCACTTAAGCCTGCCTCTTAACCCACATCACCTCATCGTATTTTAAACCACTTCCCTAGACCCACCTACCCAAAACTGCATAAAAGCCTCAAACCTCTTCAGCTTGGGGAGACTGGTCTGAGGCTTGATCAACTCCTGGCCACCCCCAGCCATGTATTACTTTGAAGCAAATATTAGATAGATATAACTTCATCCATAAGTATTTCAGGATACATCTCTGAAATATAAGAGCCTTTTTTTCCTCAAAAATTATCCACAATGCCTAGAGAATATAATTCCTTAACATCTTCAAATAACTATCGGTGCACAAATTCCAATTGTCTCATAAATACAATAAGTGTTTTTATGCAGTTTTAATCAGTATCAACAATTTATTCATTCACTCTGTGATTGGTTAATATGTCCCTTAGGTCCACTTTAATATGAGCTGACTCTCTGTCTCTCTCTCTCTCTCTGTCTGTCTTGGTGCAAAAAGAACCTGGATCTTTTGCCCTATAGAATTTTTCACAGTCTAAGTCTACAAATTGCGTCCTTGTGGTGCTGTTCATCATGTTCCCTCATCCTCTGTGTTTCCTGTAAAGCAGTAGTTGAATCTGGAGACTTGAGTAGATTCGGGTGTTTTGATTTTGTCTAGCATCACCATTGGCCAGACCACTTCATGGGTGGCTCAGCACTCTTCCTCGGGAGGCACATGGTGTCTGGTTCTCTTGTTATGTGAAGGCTTTTCCCCTGGTGCATGTGCTGGGCTGGCTCCCTCACCTTCTCTACTAGGACTACACTGTGTCTGCTCATGGTGAGGAAGTGATGATGAAGCTCAGAGCTGTGCAGTCACTGCAACATGAGAGGAGAGCCAGGAAAATCACAGAGAAGTTATCAGAGCTTAGCACTGGAGAGCTCTTAACTGCCTTCTGATTATAATTTAAAATAACAAGTATCTTAGTGTAAACCATTGTTATTCAGGTGTTTTTCTTGTAGCTGAATGCCTCTTATTTGTATATACTACATTTCCATATATAGGTAGATTTATTACTAGACTCTCTCTTTGGGCACTCTATTATTTTTCTTCAACTTTTTTCCTGTCTGTGGTTACTAATTATATTTTTTTGTTTTCTTTTCAAATTCAGTTTTATTGAGATATATTCACATACCATACAATCATCCATGGTGTACAATCAACTGTTCACAGCACCATCATATATAGTTGTGCATTCATCACCCCAATCTACATTTTGAACATTTTCCTTATACCAGAAAGAATAAAAATAAGAATAAAAAATAAAAGTAAAAAAGAATACCCAAATCATCCCCTCCATCCCAACCTATTTTTCATTTTGTTTTTGTCCCCATTTTCCCATCCACCCATACACTGGATAAAGGAAGTGTGATCCACAAGGTTTTCACAATCACACTGTCACCCCTTGTAAGCTACATAGTTACACAAGCATCTTCAAGAGTCAAAGCTACTGGGTTGCAGTTTAATAGTTTCAGGTATTTACTTCTAGCTATTCCAATACATTAAAACCTAAAAAGGGGTATCTATCTAGTGCATAAGAATGCCCACCAGAGCGACCTCTCGACTCCATTTGTAATCTCTCAGCCACTGAAACTTTATTTTGTTTCATTTCATATCCCCCTTTTGATCAAGATGTTCTCAATCCCACAATGCTGGTCCAAATTCATTCCCAGGAGTCATATTCTGCATTACCAGGGAGATTTACACCCCTAGGAGTCAGGTCCCACATAGTGGGGAGGGCACTGAGTTTCCCTGCTGAGTTGGCTTAGTTAGAGAGCAAGGACCACATCTGAGCAACAAAGAAGCACTTGGGGGAGACTCTTAGGCACAATTATAAGCAGGTTTAGCCTCTCCTTTGCAGTGACAAGTTTCATAAGAGCAAGTCCTGTGATAGAGGGCTCGACACATCAAACCACCAGTCCTCAGTGTTTGTGAGGACATCAGCAACAGTCCAGGTAAGGAAGTCCAACACCTCTGCATCCTCCCCCAGCTCCTCAGGAGGGCCCTGCATGTATATTTTTATTCTCTGCCCAAATTACTTTGGGATGTGTCACTATTTCATACTAGCCTATACAAACCTACCAGATCTCACTTCCTATTCAAAATTCCATGTAATTATGGTGTTCAAACTGACTGTACAAATTAAATTTTTTAGAAAATATAGATCCCACACCAAATGAACACATCTTCCCTTGGTCTCACATGGAAGTTCAAGTTTTAAAACAGTCAGTATCATCCTTTACACTTTGGCCCAATTTGCCCTACTCCTAACAAGATCTGCTTCATTCATAACTCTAACTGAGGTCTGACTCTTTCTCAGCTTTTTTAACAGTTGTTTTATGTGCTAATACTGACATTCATATCTGCTGAGCTCTAGCTCTGAGTTCCAGATGTCACACAGATACCCAAAGTTCCAAGGATCAATCAGGTTATACACAAGGGATCAGCATCTCAGAATTTGGAGACAACCACTACAACTCAGGAATAGATGTGACTGCTGTAAGAGCTTACAATCTAGGGACCATTACAATAAGTGTTCCCCTGTTAGACTGTGTTCCAAGACCCAATTCTGAGTTTACACATTGTAGTTAGTCCATGTCGGTGAGGCATTATAGTGTTCGCCTTTGTTTCTAGTGTACTTCACTCAAAATGCTGTCTACAGGATATTTCAACTTTTGAATACAGATAGTATTTAATTTCTTTATATTTGCATAAATATATCATATATATGCATAGATATCAATTTTGTACATTTTATGTTTTTGTAGTTTTTCTTATGTTACTGTTGTTTTCTGTGGTTTTGTTTTTCTTTTTTATAGGCTCACTACTTTCCTCAACCTCAACAATCCCCAGCAGGAACTTCAGGTTACCCATATTAACAACCCAGCTTACATTATTCCATATAATGTGTCTGCATATGATGATACGAACACTGAAAAATATCTTGACCAATATTTGTTTTTTGTTTTTTGTTTTTAAATCAGCTTCAGTGGTTTTACCAAAATGAGATCATATTTGAAACACAGTTCTGGACTTCTGTTTTTTTCTCACTCAATTTTTTAACTCATGGAAATCCTTACAAGTCAATCAGGAGAAATCTAATTTATTCTTACTAAAGGCTAAATAGCATTTTATGGTGTTGCTATAGTTAATTAAACCTGTGCTGGTTTGGAGCTATGTACCCCAGAAAAGTGTGCTTTTAAACTTAATCCTACTTTGGGTGTTTACCTGTTGTAAGCAGGGCCTTTTGATGAGGTTACTTTGGTTAAGGTGTGGAAACCGAGAGTCAATAGACCCTGGAAGAGAAGGGAGATACCATGAGAAGCCGCCGTGTGCATTACCATGTGCAAGCTAAAGGCCAAAGATCACCAGCAGCCAGCCCCAGGATGCCACCATCTTGCAGGAGGAAGCAACGCCTTGAAGATACCTTAATTTTGGATTTATCCTAGCCTCAAAACCATAAGCCAATAAATCCTATTGTTTAAGCCATTCATTCCATCATATTCGCTTTGGCAGCCAGGAAACTAAAACAAAAACATCCCCTTATTTCTTGTCATTAACTTTATCTCCAGTTTATTTGCAGCTAAAAACAGTACTGCAAAAGACATCTTTGGCCACAGATCAGCACATATTTTTATATTTTGTCCTTTTTTATTGAGGTGAAACTGATATAAAACAAAATAACCTTTTTAAAGTGAACAATTCAGTGGCACATAGTACATTAGCAATGTTATATGGCTACCACCTCTATGTAATTCCAAAGCGTTTTCATCATACCAAAAGGAAACCCCATACCCACTAGGCAGTTAATCATCATTCCCCCTTCCCCCCATCCCTGGAAACCATCAATATGCTATCTATTTCAATGGATTTACCCATTCTGGAAATTACACATAAATGAAGTCATAAAACATGTGACCTTTTGTGTCTGGCATTTACTTAGCATAATCTTTCCAAGGTTCATTCACATTGAAGCATTTATCAATAAATCATTAATTTTATGCCTGAATAATATTCCATTGTATGTATACCACATTTTGTTTATCCATTCATCAGTTTGCATCATTTGGGTTGTTTCTACTTTTGACTAGTGTGAACAGTGCTGCTATGGACATACATGTATGTGTATTTGTTTGAGTACCTGCCTTCAATTATTTAGGGTAAATAACTAAGAGTGCAATTACAAGGTCTACAATAATGCTATATTTAAATTTTGGAAGAATGGCAAAACTATTTTCCACTGACTGTGGAAGAGTTCCATCTTCTCCACACCCTTGTTAACATGTATTTTTTTTTGTTTTTTTTTTCTTCTATTCTATTGGTCTATATGTCTACCCTCATGTCAGTACAATGTTATTTTGGTAATTGTAGCTTTGTAGTAAGTTTTGAAATTGGGAAGTGTGAGTTCTCCAACTTTGTTCTTTTTCAAGATGGTTTTGACTATTTTGGGTCCCTTGCAATTCCATATGAATTTGAGGAACAGATTTTCCATTTCTTAAAAAAAAAATAAGTATTGTAATTTTGATAGGTATTGCATTGAATCTGTAGATCAATTGGGGAATATTATGATCTTAAGAACATTAAGTCTTCCAATCTATAGACATGGGGTATTTTTTCATTTATTTAGGTCTTCCTTAATTTCTTTCAGAAATTTCTTATAGTTCTCAGTGCACAAATATTTTACCTTCTTGGTTAAATTTCTTTGTATTTTATTGTTTTGGATGCTATTATAAATGGAAATGTTTTACAAATTTCATTTTTGCATTGCTCATTGCTTGTTTATACAAACATAACTGAATTTTGCATGTTGATCTTGCATCCTAAAAATTCGCCAAATTCATTTTCTAGCTCTAAGTTGTGTGTGTGTGTGTGCGTTTTGTGGCATTTTATAAATAGAGAATCATGTCATCTGTAAGAGAAGATAGTTTTACTACTTCCTTTCCAATTTTGGATGTCTTTGGTTCATATTATTTTTCTTACTAATTACACTGGCTAGAACTACCACTATAATGTTGAATGGTAATGTTGAAAGTGTGCATTTTTGTCTTTCCCTGATCACGGGGAGAAAGCTTTCAGTTTTTCACGATTGAGTATGTTAGCTGCGGGTTTTTCATATACATCCTTTATTATGTTGAGGAAGTTACCCTCTATTCCCACTTTTCTGAGTGTTTTTATCAAGAAAGCATGTTTACTTTTGTTAAATGTTTTCATGGGTCAATTGAGATCATCAGGAGGTTTTGCTCTTTGTTCTATCAATATGGTGTATTACACTGATTTTTTGTTGAGCCACCTTGCATTCTTGGAAGGGTTATGGTGTATAATCCTTTCAATATGCTCCTGAATTCAGTTTGCCAGTATTTTGTTTAGCTTTTTTTTTTTCATCTGTATAAGGGATATTGATCTGCAGTTTTAATTTCTTGTGGTGTCTTTGTCTGACTTTGGTATCAGGGCAATGCTGGCCACATGGAATCAGGTAAGAAGTCTTCCTTCTTGTTCTATTTTTTTTTGTAAGTGTTTGAGAGGGAATGATGTTAACTTTCCTTTGATTGGTAAAATTCACAAGTGAAGTCATCTGGTTCTGCAATTTTAATTACTGGGAGGTTTTTGATTACTGATTCAATTTGTTTATGCCTATTCATTTTTTCCTGTTTCTTCTTGAGTCACTTTTGTATTTTGTGGTTTCTAGAATTCTGCCCATTTCATCTAGGCTATCTATTTATTGGTGTGTAGATCCTTTTTATTTCTGTAAGGTAGGTAATAATATCCCTATATTCATTATGATTTTAGTAATTGGCATCCTCTCTTTTTTTTGTAGTCTATCAGATTACTAAATTTTTGTTTCATTTATTTTCTCAATTGTTTATTCTGTATTTCATTGTCTCTGCTGTAATCAATCTTTAGTATTTCCTTACTTCTCCTAGCTTTAGGCTTATTGTGCTCTCATTGTTTTGTTCCATAAGGTGTGAAGTTAGGTTATTGGCTTTATATCTTTCTTCTTTTCCAATGTAGGTGTTCTGGTTTGCTAATGCTTCCAGAATGAAAAATACCAGAAATGGATTGGCTTTTACAAAGGGGGTTTATTTGGTTACACAGTTATAGTCTTAAGGCCATAAAGTGTCCCAGGTAAGGCATCAACAATAGGGCACCTTCACTGAATGATGACTGATGGTGTCCAGAAAACCTCTGTTTGCTGGGAGGGCATGTGGCTGGTGTCCACTTGCTCCCAGGTTGTGTTTCAAATTAGCTTTCTCCAAAATGTCAGTGTCAGATCCTCAGGGAAAACTCTGGGCTAGCACCTCCAAAGCATCAGCAAAATTCTGCCTCAATGGCCATCTTCAAAATGTCTGTCTCAGCTGCAGCAGCAAGCTCCTTCTGTCTGAGCTCTAATATAGTGCTCTAGTAAGCTAATCAGGGCCCTCCCTGAATGGATGGGGCCATATCTCCATGTAAATTATCAAATCAGAGTTATCATCTACAGTTGGATGGGTCACATCTCCATGGAAACAACCTAATCCAAAGATTCCAACCTAATCAACACTAATACATCTGCCTCTACAAAATTGCTTCAAAGAACATGGTATTTTGGGGAACATAATACATCCAAACCAGCACACCCTTTCTCCATATTTTTTCCAGAATTTGTATCCCTCTGTTTATTCTCCTACCTGAAATTTTTAGAGATATATTCACTCACCATACAATCCTCCACAGTGTACAATCAATTGTTCATAGTATCACCATATAGTTGTGCATTAATCACCACAATCAGCCCTTGAAAACATTTATTAACCCCTGTGCTGGTTTGGATGTATTATGTCCCCACAAACACCATGTTCTTTGATGCAATCTTGTGGGGGCAGAAGTATTAGTGTTGATTAGGTTAGAATCCTTTGTTTCCGTAGAGATGTGATTCAATCAATTGGGTGAAATGTTTGATTAATTCATTTCCATGGAGTTATGGACCCCACCCATTCAAAGTGGTCTTGAATTAATCAACAGAGTCCTATAAAAGAGCTCACAAACAGAAGAACCTCAGAGCAGCTAAGAGTGATATTTTGGAGAGAAGTTCGGAGAGACCATCTTGGAGATGGCCACTGAAAGTAGACTTTTGCTGACACGTTGGGGATGCTAGCCCAGTGTTTGCAATGGAGAAGCTAAGAAAGAACAACACACCCAAAGAGCAACATTTTGAAGAATGCACAGGAGCTGGGAGAGGAGCTAGAATACAACCCAGAATCAGTAGGTGCCAGCCACATGCCTTCTCAGCTAACAGTGAATGTATACTCATGTTGGTACCTTAATGGACATTTTCATGGCCTTCAGACTGTGAAATGATAACCAAATAAACCCCCTTTATAAAAGCCAATCCATTTCTGGTGTTTTGCATAATGGCAAAACATTAGCAAACTGAAACACCCCCCAAAAATTTTAATAAGAATAATAAAAAATAAAATTAAAATTAAAAATAAAATAAAATAGAAAGGTCAAATAATACCACTCCCACAGAATCCCATGCCCCTCCCTTATATTCCCCTCTTATAGACATTTAGTTGTGGTATATTGACTTTGTTACAGTTAATGGAATCATATTACAATGTTACTGTTAACTATAGATTCTAGTGTGCATTGATTGTTTTTCCCCAGTATCATTCCATTTTCAACACCTTGCAAAATTGACATTCGTTTCCCACATGAAAAAACATTTTTATATTTGTACATTTAGTCACAATCATTGACCACTCTATGTTTCACTAAGTTACATAGTCCCAATCTTTATGTTCTATCTTTCCTTCTAGTGTCATACATGCCCCTAGCCTTCCTCTTCCAACTGTATTCACAGTCACCTGTGCTTACAATATTGTGCTACCATCCCACAGTATTGTGCCATCCATTTCTGGATCTATACAATCAGTCCTGTTGAACATTCTATACTCCTTCAGCATCAAATGCCTGATCTCTACCCTTTTTCTATCTCCTAATAACCTGTGTTCTCAGCTTTAAATCTCAAAGTTAGCTCATTAATGTTAGTTCATGTTGGTGAGACCATACAGTATTTGTTCTTTTTGTTTCTGGCTAATTTCACTCAACATAACATCCTCAAGGTTCATCCATGTTGTTATATGCTTCATGATTTATTCTGTCTTACAGCTGTGTAATAACACATTGTATGTATTTACAGCAGTTTGTTTATCCATTTATCTGTTGATGTACTTTGGGGCTGTTTTCATCTATTGGCAGTTGTGAATAATGCCACTATAAACATTGCTTTACAAATCTCCATTTGTGTCTTAGCTTTCAATTCCTCCAAGTATATACCTAGTAATGCAATTGCTGGATCATAAGGCAGTTCTATACTTAGCTTCCTGAGGAACTGCCACACTGCCTTCCCGAGTGACTGCACCATTCTACATTCTCACCAACAGTGAATGAGTGTGCCTCTTTCCCCACATCCTCTCCAGCACTTGTAATTTTCTGTTGTTTTTTTCTAATGGCCACTCTAGCAGTTGTGAGATGATATCTCATTGTGGTTTTGATTTGCATTTCCCCAATAGCAAGTGCAGTTGAACATCTTTTCGTATGTTTTTCAGCCATTTGTATTTCCCCTTCAGAAAGTGTCTGTCTGTGTCTTTTGTCCATATTTTTCTCTTTTATAAAGGGGATTTATTAGGTTACAGGTTCACAGTTATGAGGTTATAAAGTGTTCAAACTAAGGTAGCAAAAAGAGGATACCTTCACTGGAGAAAGGCCAATGGCATCTAGAACACCTTTGTCAGCTGGGAAGGCATGTGGCTGGTGTCTGCTGGTCCTTTGCTCTCATGTTGTATTTCTAAATGGCTTTCTCCAAAATATCTCTGGGCTTCTGTCTCTCTTAGCTTCTCTCAGATCTCTGCTTAATTCTCCTGGGGCATTTCTCTCTAACCATCTGGGAGTCCTCCCTTTGCTTCTCCTGGGCAAACACTGGGCTTCATGTCTTAGTTTAGCATCTCCCAACATCCCTCTGTCTGCATCTCCTAGCATCTCCAAGTATCTGTGGGTCTGTGTCAGGTCTTAGCTTCTCCTGGTTGCCCAATTTTAATTGGGTTGTTTGTCTTTTTGTTGACCAAGGCCTTTGATGGTGTTCAATTTTGAGGAGATCCCATTTATCTATTTCTTCTTTTATTGCTTGCACCTTGGGTGTAAGGAAATCACCTCCTATCACAAGATCTTTAAGATATTTCCCTATATTTTCTTCTAAAAGTTTTATGGTCTTAGCTCTAACACTTAGGTCTTTGATCTATTTTGAGTTAATATTTGTATCAGGTGTGAGATAGGATTCCTGTTTTTTCTTTTGGATAAAAATATCCAGTTCTCCAAACACCATTTATTGAAAAATCTGCTCTGTCCCAGTTGTGTGGGCTTGACTGCTTATCAAAGGTCAATTGTCTATAGATGAGAGGGTCTATTTCTGGACACTCAATTCAATTCCATTTGTCAGAATATCTACCTTTAGTCCAGCACTGTTGCTATTTTGACCACTATAGCTTTGTGATACTCTTTAAAGTCAGGTAGTGTGAGACCTCCCACTTCATTCCTCTTTCTCAAGATATTTTTGGATATTCAGGGCACCCTGCCCTTTCAAATAAATTTGGCTATTGGTTTTTCTATTTCTGCAATTTTAGTTGGTATTCCATTGAATCTATATATCAGTTTATGTAGAATTGACGTTTTAACTATATTTAGTCTTCCACTCTATGAACACGGCATGTCCTTCCATTTATTTAGGTCCTCTGTTATTTCTTTTAGCAATTTCTTGTAGTTTTCTGTGTATAGGTCTTTTGTGGCCTTGGTTAAGTTTATTGCTAAATATTTGATTCTTTTTGTTGCTATTATAGATGGAATTTTTTCTTGATTTCCTCCTCATGTTGCTCAATACTATTGCATAGGAACATTACTGATTTTTCATGTTGATCTTGTAGCCTGCCACTTTGCTATATTCATTTATTAGCTCTACTAGCTTTGTTGTAGATTTTTCAGGATTTTCTACATATGTGACTATGTCATCTGCAAACAGTGAACATTTTAATTCTTCATTTTGATGCCTTTTCTTCCTTCCTTCCTTCCTTCCTTCCTTCCTTCCTTCCTTTCTCTTTCTTTCTTTCTTTTTTTTTTGCCTAATTGCTCTAGGTAGAACTTTCAGCACAGTTTTGAATAATAATGGTGTCAATGGTCATCCTTATCTTGTTCCTGATCTTAGAGGGAAAGCTTTTAGTCTTTCCCCATTGAGTATGATGTTAGCTGTGGGTTTTTCATATATTGCCTTTATCATATTGAAGAAGGTCCCTTCTATTCCTATCCCTTGGAATGTTTTCATCAAGAAAGGATGATGAACTTTGTCAAATGCCTTTTCTGCATCAATTGAGATGATCATGTGGTTTTTCTGCTTTGATTTATTGATGTGATGTATTACATTAATTGATTTTCTTGTGTTGAACCAGTCTTGCATACCTAGAATAGATCCCATTTGGTCATGGTGTATAATTCTTTTAATGTGCTGCTGGATTTGATTTGCAAGTATTTTGTTGAGGATTTTTGCATCTATATTCATTAAAGAGATTGGTCTGTAATTTTCTTTGTTTGTAGTATCTTTATCTATGATATTGGCTTCATAGAATGAGTTAGGTATCTTTCCCTCCTAGTGCCGGTTTGAGTGTATTGTGTCCCCCAAATGCCATTATCTTTGTGGTCTTGTGTGGGGCAGGCATTTTGGTGATGGTTGGATTTGCTTGGAATGTGCCCCACCCAGCTGTGGGCA
>KN195678.1:19993-30393 GCA_000164785.2 Choloepus hoffmanni | reverse complement strand
TGTTCAGCTTCCTCTAGTCTTGTATTGTGAATATCCAGAGTCTTTTTAGTTTGGCCAACAGTTTCTTTTATTTCCATAAGATCTTCTATTTTTTTATTTACTCTTGCAGTGTCTTCTTTATGCTCTTCTCGGGTCTTCTTTATGTCTCTTATATCCTGGGCCATGGTCTTCTTGATGTCCTTTAAATCCTTTGCCATGTTTTCATTCCTCAATTGTATTTCTTTGATTAATTCTGCAAGGAACTTTGTTTCTTCTGATAACTTGATTTGTGTGTTTGGAGTCGGATTCTCCATATCGTCTGGTTTTATCATATGTATTGAGATTTTCTGTTGTTTTTGGCCTCTTGGCATTTGCTCTGCTCGACAGGGTTCTTTCAATTTGTAAAAAAAAACCTATCTAATTTTTCAGAAACGCTGTTTGGTGACGTACACTTTCTCTAACTAACCAGCAGATGGCGTCTGTGAGTCACCTATACCCCTCAAGTCAGTTCTCCACCTTGTCCCCACGGTGTGTGGGGAAATGATTCTTGTGGGGTCCAGCCGGAGAACTCAGCCTGGGTGTGTTGCTGGAGCTGTCCACCCTAAATTCAGGGCACTTGTACGGGTGGCCAGGGAGGAAGGACAGCCTCAATATTCAAATCCTCCCGGTTCCCAGAGATTCAAGGTGGCCAAGAGTCTAAGCCTTCATTTCATTTCAGCCCAGCCCCTTTCTCTCACTGTCCCACAAACCACTGGACTTGGCATAGTGTCCCTGGGATCTCCAAGCGGGTCCCCCCGCCCAGCTGCAATCCTCCAGAACCTCTGCTGAGGGAATGCTGTGCTATGTCACCAGTGTGCACCGTCCCTCAAGGGAAGCCCCGGGCCACCTGGTGGAGCTGGCTCGCTTTCAGCCTGATGCAAAAATGGCTGAACAGGGCATCTCCACACCCCCCTCCTCGCACAGTTCCTCCTTCCCAGCTCCAGGACAACTGGCAGGGCTCTGGGCTGTGGGCACAGCCCTGGGCAGGGGTTTATCCAGCCCTCCTGGGAGCGAGCTGCTAGCTGCAGGGTTTCATTTGGCTTCTGGCTCTTCCCTTCATTCCCCTGGCCCCAGGGATATCTGCAGTGGGCTATCTTCCAGGCCAGACACCAAGAGGCTGGCCCAGCCCCCTCTTGCGGTGTTTTACTGTGTGGTTCCCACGATTGCACCTGCAACCACTCCTGGGTTTTTTCCTTTTTTTTTTTTTAATTAAAAGGGCCCATCAGTCTCCAGACACCAAACTCTGGCTTCCCCAGATTGCCACACGGCTGCGGGACTTCCAGCCAGCTTACTCACTCGTTTCAGAATGCAGACTCCCAGTTTCACCAAGTATACAGCCCCTGGGAACTAGCAGATCTCGTCCAGCTGGCACATCACTGTAACCAGTATTCTGGGTCACTCTCTGGTCCTTATCTAGTGTTTTCCATGGAGGTGTTCCTTAGCCCTGTCTCACCTAGCTGCCATCTTGGTTTCTCTGGAGAGCTTTTTGATGACTCAATCAATCTCTTTACTTGTGATTGGTTTGTTGAGGTCATCTATTTCTTCCTGAGTCACTGTGGTTGTTCATGCTTTTCTAGGAAATTGTCCATTTTGTCTAAGTTGTCCAGTTTACTAGCATAAAGTTGCTCATAATATCCTTTCATTATCTCCTTTATTTCTGTGGGGTCAGTAATTATGTCCCACTTTCCATTTCTGATTTTATTTATTTGCATTCTCTCTCTCTCTTTTTCTGTTAGCCAAGCTAAGGGTCCATCAATATTATTGATTTTCTCAAAGAATAAACTTCTGGTTTTGTTGATTCTCTCTATTGTTTTCATGTTCTCAATTTCATTTATTTCTACCCTAATCTTCATTATTTCTTTCCTTCTGTTTGCTTTGGGGTTAGTTTGCTGTTCTTTCTCTAGTTCCTCCAGGTGAACAGTTAACTCCTCAATTTTTGCTCTTTCTTCTTTTTTAATATATGTGTTTAGGGCAATACATTTTCCTCTCAGAACTGCCTTTGATGCATCCCATAGGTTTGATATGTTGTCTTTTTATTTTCATTTGCCTCAAGATATTTACTGACTTCTCTTGTAATTTCTTCCTCGATCTCTTGTTTGCTTAAGAGTTTTTTTAGCCTCCATAGATTTGTGAATTTCCCAACCTTCTGCCTGTTACTGATTTCCAACTTCTTTCATTTATGATTTGAGAGATTGTTTTGTATATTATCAATATATTTAAATTTACTGAGACTTGTTTTGTGACCCAAAATGTGGTCTATCCTAGAGAATGTTCTATGAGCACTTGAGAAGAGTGTGTATTCTGCTTTTGTAGGGTGTAGTGTTCTATAGATGTCAAGTCTAGTTCATTTATCGTACAATTCAACATCTCTGTTTCCTTATTGATCTTCTGTCCAGGTGTTCTATCCACTGAGCAAAGTGTTCTGGGCCCTTCTCCAGACCTCTCTCTCTTTTCTTTTTTTCTCAGAACTAAAGAGTTTTAATAAGGCTACATTAAAGGAAATAAAGAGAGCAAGGGAAAAATATGACTGACAAATAAAAACCAAAGGATATGATGGCTGATTCAAGAACTGCCTTCACAGAAATAACATTGAATGGGAATGGATTAAACTCCCCAATTAAAAGATATAGATTGTCAGAATGGATTTAAAAATATGAACCATCAATATGTTGCTTACAAGAGACTCATCTTAGACCCAGAGACACAAAGAAATTGAAAGTGAAAGGATGGAAAAAAATATTCCATGCAAGCTACAGCCAAAAGAAAGCAGGAGTAGCAATATTAATCTCAGATAAAATAGACTTTAAATGCAAGGATGTCATAAGATACAAAGAAGGTCACAATATACTAATAAAAGGGACAAATCAACAAGAAATAACAATCATAAATGTCTATGCACCCAATCAAGGTGCCCCAAAGTACATGAGACAAATATTGGCAAAACTGAAGGAAGCAATAGAGATTTTCACAAAAATTGTGGGAGACTTCCATACATCACTTCCTCCTATAGATAGATCAACCAGACAGAGGACCAATGAGGAAATTGAAAACCTAAGAACTGTGATAAATGAATTTGACTTAACAGACATACATAGAGCATTACATCCCAAATCACCAGGATACACATTCTTCTCTAGTGCTCATGGAACTTTCTCCAGAATAGATCATATGCTGGGACATAAAACAAGCCTTTGCTCATAGCAGTATTATTCACAATTGCCAAGGGATGGAAACAATCTAAATGTCCTTCAACAGATGAGTGGATAAATAAAATGTGGTATATACACACGATGGAATACTATGTGGCACTAAGAAGGAATGAGGTTGTGAAACACAAGACAACATGGATGAACCTTGAATACATAATGCTGAGTGAAATAAGCCAGGCACAAAAAGAGAGATATTGTATGTTACCACTAATGAGAACTCTGTGAAAAATGTAAAATGCATGTTTTATATTGTATAATGTAGGGGCCCTTATGATAGCAACTAGTGAAGGGGGAATGATAATATAATAAAAACAGATAAGTTATGGGGGGTAATCTTAATGTTATGGGAATGTTCAGGAACAACTATGGTTTGTTAATTTTGGGGGGTGTATGTTAGGAACATGTTGGAAGCAATGTAGTTATTTTAGGTTATTTGTTTTTCTTATTCCTTTGGTTATGGTTTGTTAATTTTCTTGGGGTAGGGTAGGAACATGTTGGAAGCAATGCAGTTATTTTAGGCTGTTTTTCTTATTCCTTTGTTTTGGTTTTGCTTGAAATGTTTTTTATTGTTTTTTTGCTTGTTAAGTTTTTGATAAATAAAGTTTAAGAAAAAACAAAACAAAGTGTTGTATTGAAATCTCCCACTACTATTGTAGAAGTGTCTATTTCTCCCGTCAGTGTTGTCAGTGTTTGCCTCATGTATTTTGGGGCACTCTGGCTCAATGCATAGATATTTGTGACTGTTATGTCTTCTTAATGAATTGTCTCTTTTAGTATTACATAGGAGCCTTATTTGTCTCTTTTGATTGTTTTACATTTGAATTCTACTGTGTCTGATATTAGTATAGCTACCTCTGCTCTTTTTTGGATTTGTTTGCATGAAATATCTTTTTCCCACCTTTCACTTTCAACCTGTTATTGTCTTTGAGTATTAAGTGAGTCTCTTGTAGACAGCATACAGATGGATCCTGTTCTTTTATCTACTCAGTCAATATATGTCTTTTGATTGGGGAGTTCAATCTATTACCATTTAATGTGATTAATGTAAAGGCATTACTTTCTTCAACCATTTTTTCCTTTTGAATTTTCTGTATTATATTTTTTCTTTCTTTTTACCCTTTTAGTTTACCCTTAACTGCTAATCTTCATTTCTACACTCTTTTCCAAACCTCTCTCTCCTGTCTTTTCCTATCTGTCTGTAGCACTCACTCCCTTTTGTATCTTTTGTAGAAGATGTCTCCTCTTTACAAACTCTCTCAGTGACTGTTTATCTGTAAATATTTTAAAGTCTCCCTCATTTTTGAAGGACAATTCTGCTGGATATAGGATTCTCAGTTGTCAGTTTTTCTCCTTCAGTATCTTGAATATATCATACCACTGCCTTCTCACCTCCATGGTTTCTGTTGAGAGATCTGCACTTAGTGTTATTTATCTTCATTTGTATGTGATGGATTACTTTTCTCTTGCTGCTTTCAGAATTCTCTCTTTATGTTTGACATTTGAAAATCTGTTTAGTAAGTGTCATGAAGTAGGTCTATTTGGATCAATTCTGTTTGGGGTACTCTGTGCTTCTTGGACCTGTAATTTTTTGTCTTTAAAAGAGTTGGTAAATTTCATTGATTATTTCCTCTATTACACCTCTTTCTGCTTTTCTCTTCTCTTCTCCTTCTGGGACACCTCTAATACATACATTCATGTGCTTCATGTTGTGATTCACTTCCCTGAGACCCTGCTCATATTTTTCCATTCTTTTCCCTATCCATTCCTGTGTATGCAGGATTTCGGATGTCCTGTCCTCCAGCTCACTGATCCTTTCTTCTGCATCTCCATGTCTGCTGTTTTATGTCTCCATTGTGTTTTTCATCTCTTCTATTGTGCCTTTCATTCCCATAAGTTCTGCCATGTGTTTTTTCAAGTTTATGAATTATTCTTATGATCATGCAGTGTCTTCTTTATATCCTTCATCTCTTTTGTCACATTCTCTCTCATCTTGTTGATTTGATTTAAGAGATTTGTTTGAACATCTATAATTAGTTGTTGCAACTCCTGAATCTCAGTTGAAATGTTAGTTTCTTCCTGTGACTGGGCCATATCTTCCTAATTCATAGTGTGGCTCATGATGTTTTGCTGGTGTCGAGGCATCTGATTTTCTTGATTGGTTTATTCTGGAGGTTGTTTTCTCTCTTTTGCCTAAGATTTTCTTGTTGGTTGACTTTCATTTCTATCTTTTCTTTTTTCTTTCTCTGGCCACTTGTCAGATTGGCTCTGTCCCCTAGTCCCCCCCCGCCACAAATCAGATATCCACTGTGGCCTGCTACAGGGATGGGAGGTAGGCACTGGGAACCCCAGGAAGTTCACTGTGTCTGGTAATACAAATCTGTTGGCTTCCAGTGGTGCTGTATTTTCCACTGGCTAGCAAGACCTGGATTTGTTTGGGGCCCCTGCTTTAACAGTTGGGCCTTTCCCTATTTCTCAGCCAAAACAGGGCTGGGTTTCCATACAGGGAATGTACACTAGTGAAGCAGATGGCACTGTTCTGTAACTTAATCATCCTGAGAGGCTGCTTTGCTTCTGAGCACAGGATTTGTATGACCCAGCTGGGTGAAACAGTGGGATTCCTATGCCCTCACATTGCCAGCCAAAATCTTGCTTGATTTGGGGCTTCCTGAGCCAACCAAGTACTCCAGCTGTCTCCAATGCAAGGAAATGGCCATTGGCTGCTGATTCCCTCAAGGGTGGTGTAGGGCTTTCAGACCTAGGGCTGGAAACACATCTCTGTCCATGTCTTCTCAGTCTCTTTGTCCCTCACTGATCTGGGCCTTGAGATATCCTTCCCTGTCCACTGGTTCTTAAAACAGTGTTTTTCACCATTGTGAGATTTTAAATTCCATGCCCCTGGTGGGAGGGTTCTGATCTGCTGTTTCTGTGTCTTTCCCACACAGTGACTGAGTGAGGGGGAGGGGAGAGGACTGGCTGCTCTGGGACAGAAAATTCCTACCCGATATTTCTCCTCTTTCTTCTATTTGGCATTCTCAGGGTCTTTCTCCAGTCTATATTCTCCTCCAGAGTTTCAAACAATTCAGAATTGTCTTTTTGCATTGAATCTCTGGAGAGAAGTTTTCAGTAGCTGTTTATGTGGCTTTGTCAATGACATCACCTCAACCTCTTTTCTCTTGCTTCTTTTTGTTTTGTTTGAACACATATATTGCTCTCTCATTTGTACTCTCTCTCTGTATGTGTGTATATGTATATATAATGTATATTTATAGCTATTTATATGTGTATGGGTATGCACACTCACTTAATATTGCTTATATTCTAACATTCTAAATTTATAAAAAGGCATCATACTGTTTTTGGCACTTTGGAGCTTGCTTTTCCACAAAAAAAGCAGTATGTTACTAAGATTCATTTATTTTTTCTAAAATGGTAGATCATTAATTTTCAGAGATGAGGAATACTTTATTGTCCATAAAATATTGTTGAGTAACATAATGTATTTCTGTTTTTGTTGACGGACATTTGGGTTACCTCCAGCATTTTTCTTCTTTTTGTTTTTGTTTCAAAATTTGCTGGTGCAAAGCAGGAATGTTATGAAAACTCTTTTATATCTAGAAGTATTGCCGTGCTGTCGGGTAGGCCAATACAACTTTAAAAGCAATGCTAAATTGTTCATATAGTGTTTTATGAATTTACACTTTCACAAAATAGTATACATGATCACATGGATCTACATATTATTTAACATTTCCAACTTTCTCATTCTGGTTTTTATTTCCATCAGCCAATCACTCATTTTGTTTACAGTTCTCCTTTACAGTTTTCTTAGATTCTTGTCTCCTTGAATTTTGTGATCAACTTCTAAGTTCCTTTCAAAATCCTGCTGAAATTTCAATTGATTTTTACTAAATGTACAGATGAATTTGGAGAGAATTGATCTAATTATCATATTGTCTTCTTCCTGTGAACATAGAATACCTCTCATTTTAATCAGAATGAATATCAAGTTCTTCATTAAAGATATAAAATTTTTGATGCCTAAATCTTATGTAAATTTTACTAAATTTGTTCATGGATAGTGTTCTAGTTTGCTAATGCTGCAGAATGCAAAACACCAGAGATGGATTGGCTTTTATAAAAAGGGGGTTTATTTGGCTACACAGTTACAATCTTAAGGCCATAAAGTGTCCAAGGTAACACATCAGCAATCCAGTACATTCACTGGAGGATGGCCAATGGTGTCCGGAAAATCTCTGTTAGCTGGGAAGGCATGTGGCTGGCGTCTGCTCCAAAGTTCTGGTTTCAAAATGGCTTTCTCCCAGGACGTTCCTCTTTAGCAAGCTTGTTCCTCTTCAAAACGTCACTCACAGTAGCACTCCGTTCAGTCTCTTTGAGTCAGCATGTTTTATATGGCTCCACTGATCAAGGCCCACCCTGAATGGGTGGGGCCACACCTCCATGGGAGTATCCCACCAAAGTCACCACCCACAGCTGGGTGGGGCACATCTCCATGCAAACAACCGAATCCAAACATTCCAACTTAATCCCCACTATTCTGTCTGCCCCATAAGATTGCACCAAAGAATATGGCTTTTTCTGGGGGACATAATACATTCAAACTGGCACAGATAGTTTACAATTTTTGTTTTCATTGTAGATATTATTTTCCCAAGTGGCTACAGCACTTAGAATTTCTACCCATAATGAAAGTCCATCTCCTCACCAATACATAGCATAAACAGTAATTTTAATTTTAATCATTCTACATGGTTTATTTTGGTATATTGTTGTGGTTTTAATTTGCATTTCCATAGTGACAAATGATGTTGAGAATCTTTTCTTATGTTTCTTTGCCATGCTTAGCTTATATTTTCTTTTTTGAAAAGGCTGTTCAAAGCTTTTTTCCCTTTTTAAATTGAGCTGTTAATCTTATTGAGTTGTAAGAGTTTTTTTATATTGTTCTAGATATAAGCCTTTTATCAAACATAATTTTGCAAATCTTTTTTCCTGGTTTATGTGTGGACTTTTCATTTTCTTAACCTATCTTTTGAAAAGCAAAAATTTTAATTTTGATGAAGTCTACTTTATCAAACTTTTCCCTCTAAAGCTTGAGCTTTTTGTTTCCTATCAAAGAAATCCTCACCTAACCCAGTCTTAAATAATGTCTCCTGTATTTTCTAGATGTTTTAATGTTTTATCTCTGACATTTAGGTGTTTTCTCCATTTTTGAATTAATTATTGTCATAATTGAGATTCGTTTTTTTGCATATGGATATCTAATATTTTCAGCATAAGGTGTTGAAAGGACTATCTTTTTCCCCATTGAATTACTTTGACAGCTTTGTCAAAAATCAATTGACCCTGTATGTGTGTGTCTACTTCGTTCTCTCAATTCTGTTCCAGTGTGCCTAAGACACATAGTTATGATCACTGTGGTTTTCATAGTAAGTCCCGAAATCAGGTAGTATAAGTACTCGAATACCTTTATTTCTATTAACAATTATTTTGGGTATTCTATGTTCTTTGAATTTGTATATAAATGATAAAATTAACTTATTTCTGCAAAAATGCTATGGTTACATTTATTGGAATGCAATGAGCCTATAGACAATTTGGGGGAGAATTTACATTTTACCGCTAAGTGTCTTCTGATCATTGAACACAAGATATATCTTAATCTAGGTATTCCTTAATTTCTCTGCAGTGCTTTGAAGTTTTCAGTGTACAAATCTTGCATATATTTTGTTATGTTTATCCCCAATATTTTGATGCTACAGCAAATGCTATCTTTTCACTTCAATTTACCATTGTTCAATTACCAGCATATAAAATACAATCAATTTTGGAATATTGACTTTGTATCCTGTCACTTTATTAGTTCTAATTGAATTTTTATATGTTTCTTGGGATTTTTCATGTTGTCTACAAATAAGAACAGTTTTACTTCTTTCCAAACTGTATGTCCTTATTTTATTTTATTGCACTGGCTAGGACCCCTAGTTCAATTTCATGATAAGTAATAGAATAATACAACCTTGCCTTTTCTTGAAATGGGGGTGTGGTATTCAGCCTTTCCCCATTAAGTATGATGTTAGTTATAGGTATAGTCCTTTATCAGGTTGAGGAAGAGCCCTTCTCTTTATTCTTTGCTTAGAGTTTTTATCATGAATGAGTGTTGACTTTTGTTAAATTCATTTCTACATATTTTGAGATGATCGTAGTAGTTTCTTCTTGATAAATCTGTTAATATTGTCTATTTTGTTGAATGTTAAACCAATCTTTCATTGCTGGCCACTGGATCGTGTATGTTATCACTTTGGTATATTGCTGAGTTTGGTTTGCTAAAATTTTGTTAAGGATCTTTCTATCTAAACCCTAATGATGGATATTGCTCTGTAGTTTTCCTTTCTTGTGATGTATTTTTCTTGTTTTCCTATGGGGGCAATGCTGACATAAAAAAATGATTTTCAAAGTATTCCTCCTTCTTCAGGTTTCTGGAAGAGTGTTGTGGAACCTGCATTTCTTCCTTAAATGTTTGGAAGACTGTACGAGAGAAGATGTATGTGGGAAGTTTACATGTGGGAAACTATTGAATACATACAGAACTATTCTGGTTCCTTATTTCTTCTTGAGTAAGGTTTGGTAGCTTGTGTCTTTTAAGGAAATGGTCAATTTCATATAAGTTTTGAATTTATGGGCATTGAGTTCTTTGAAATATTTCATTATTATCCATTGATATCTACAGGGTCTTTAATCAGTGTTTGGTCTTTCATTCCTGATATGGGTATTTTGTGACTTCTCTCTTTTTTCCTCATGAGAGGCTTATCAATTTATTGACTGTTTTGAAAGAACACATTTTCAGGTTTCAATGATTTTTCTCTAGTGTCTTCCAGTTTTATTTTTCATTATTATTCTCTTTTATATTTATTATTTTCTTTCTTTGGATTACTTTGGGTTTCATTTACTCTTCTTTTTATGTTTGTTTCTTTTTTTTTCTTTTTTTTTTATCTTTATTGAGATTGTTCAGATACCATACAATTATCCAAAGATCCAAAGTGTACAATCCCTTGCCCCTGGGCACCCTCATACAGCTGTGCATCCATCACACTTAATTTTTGTTCAATTTTTAGAAACTTTCATTACTCCAGACAAGAAATAAAGTGAAAGATGGAA
>KN195678.1:3027-19973 GCA_000164785.2 Choloepus hoffmanni | reverse complement strand
GTGACATATATGACTCTGAGCTTCCCCTTTCCACCTCATTCACACACCATTTGGCACTGTTAGTTATTCTCACATCTTGCTACCAACACCCCTGTTCATTTCCAAACATTTAAGTTCATCCTAATTGAACATTCTGCTCATACTAAGCAACCACTCCCCATTCTTAAGCCTCGTACTATATCTTGGTACCTTATATTTCATGTCTATGAGTTTACATATTATAATTAGTTCCTATCAGTGAGACCCTGCAATAATTGTCCTAATGTGTCTGGCTTATTTCACTCAGTATATTGCCCTCGAGGTTTTGTCATCAACCCATTTTTTTTAAATATGGTTTTGTTCACTCACCATACATTCCATCCCAAGTAAATAATCGATGGTTCTCTGCATGGTCATACATTTATGTGTTCACCACCTTCACCATTATCTATATAAGAGCATCTACATTTCTTCCACAAGGCAGGAGGGAGAGTCAAAGAAGGTAGAGAGGCAAAAGAAAGAGGAAAAAAAAAGACAGCTAGGAAGCTACAAAAGGAAAAATAACCTTAAATCAAAGTAGAATAAAGAATCAGACAATACCACCAATGTCAAGTGTCTAACATGCCTCCCCTATTCCCCCCTCTTATCTGCATTCACCTTGGTATATCACCTTTGTTACATTAAAGGAAGCATAATACAATGATTCTATTAGTTACAGTCTCTAGTTTATGCTGATTGCATCCCTCTCCCAATGCCTCCCCATTTTTAACACCTTGCAAGGTTGACATTTGCTTGTTCTCCCTTGTAAAAGAACATATTTGTACATTTTATCACAATTGTTGACTACTCTAGATTTCACCAAGTTACACAGTCCCAGTCGTTATCTTTCCTCCTTTCTTGTGGTGTCTCACATGCTCCCCATCTTCCTCTCTCAACCGTATTCATAGTTATCTTTGTTCAGTGTACTTACATTGTTCTGCTACCATCTCCCAAAATTGAGTTCCAAACCATGCACTCCTGTCTTCTATCACCCTGTAGTGCTCCCTTTAGTATTTCCTGTAGGGCAGGTGTCTTGTTCACAAAGTCTCTCGTTGTCTGTTTGTCAGAAAATATTTTGAGCTCTCCCTCATATTTGAAGGACAGCTTTGCTGGATACAGGATTCTTGGTTGGCGGTTTTTCTCTTTCAGTATCTTAAATATATCACACCACTTCCTTCTTGCCTCCATGGTTTCTGCTGAGAGATCCGCATAGTCTTATTAAGCTTCTTTTGTATGTAATGGATTGCTTTTCTCTTGCTGCTTTCAGGATTCTTTCTTTGTCTTTGACATTTGATAATTTGATTATTAAGTGTCTTGGCGTAGGTCTATTCATATCTCTTCTGTTTGGAGTACGCTGCACTTCTTGGATCTGTAATTTTATGTCTTTCATAAGAGATGGGAAATTTTCATTAATTATTTCCTCTATTATTGCTTCTGCCCCCTTTCCCTTCTCTTCTCCTTCTGGGACACCAATGATACGTACATTATTGTACTTTGTTTCATCCTTGAGTTTCCGGAGACGTTGCTCATATTTTTTCATTCTTTTCTCCATCTGCTCGTTTGCATGTAGGCTTTCAGGTGTTTTGTTCTCCAGTTCCTGAGTGTTTTCTTCTGCCTCTTGAGATCTGCTGTTGTATGTTTCCATTGTATCTTTCATCTCTTGTGTTGTGCCTTTCATTTCCATAGATTCTACTAGTTGTTTTTTTGAACTTTTGATTTCTGCTGTATACATGTCCAGTGCTTCCTTTACAGCCTCTATCTCTTTTGCAATGTCTTCTCTAAACTTTTTGATTTGATTTAGCATTAGTTGTTTAAATTCCTGTATCTCAGTTGAAGTGTACGTTTGTTCCTTTGACTGGGCCATAACTTTGTTTTTCTTAGTGTAGGTTGTAATTTTCTGTTGTCTAGGCATGGTTTCCTTGGTTATCCAAATCAGGTTTTCCCAGACCAGAACAGGCTCAGGTCCCAGAGGGAAGAAATATTCAGTATCTGGTTTCCCTGTGGGTGTGTCTTAGAAAATTGCTCCACCCTTTGATGCCTCAGGTCACTGTGCTTTACTGCCCAGCAGGTGATGCCTGTTAGCCTGTAATTCTTGACTGGTGTGAAGAGGTATGGCCGTGTTCCCCCAGGCTCTGGGGTCTGGTTCTGAATGGAAAGGGCCCCACCCCTTTCCTCCTAGAGGAGACAGAGCCCCCAGGTTGAGGTCATTAGCATTTCAATGGTCTCGCTCTCTGCTTGTGCTGTCTCCACCCTTCTCCGCTTCACAGCCCTGGAAACTGAAAATGACTGGGGCTTTCTCCATTGAGCCAAAAAAGAAACAGATAGTCCCCTTCAGACCCAGTCCAGGGCAAACCTCCAGCTCTCCCAGGTCAGTCGTCACCCAAAGCCTCTGTCTGTTTTTTGGGGCTGCATCCCTGTAGTGAGCAGTTCACACTCCCTACTTAAAACCTCAGTTGGAGCTCAGCTGAGCTATATTCGCTTGCTGGGAGAGAGCTTCTCTCTGGCACCACGTGGCTCTGCAGCTCGGGCTATGGGGGAGGGGGTCCCATGACTTGGTTCTGCAGGTTTTACTTACAGATTTTATGCTGTGTTCTCGGGCATTCCTCCCAATTCAGGTTGGTGTATGATGAGTGGATGGTCTCGTTTGTCCCCCTGCAGTTATTCTGGATTATGTACTAGTTGTTCCTGTTTTTTTTGTAGTTGTTCCAGGAGGACGACTTAGCTTCCACTCTTCTCTATGCCGCCATCTTGCCCCTTCTCCTCTGTTTGTTTCTTAAAGTGAAAGTTTAGATCATTTAACTAAAGTCTTTCCTCTCTTCTAATATAAGCATATAATGACATAAATTTCCTTCTAAGTACTTATTTAGTAGCATCCCAAAATTTTAATTTTTATGTTTCCATTTTCTTTAATTTGAAATATTGAATTTTCTTTTCATGTCTTCCTTGACAAGTTGTTTATTTTCCAAATTTTTGGTGATTTTCTGATATTTTTCTGTTATTGATTTCTAGTCTAAAATAGCAGAAATAATGTTTTTGTATGACTTCAATATTTTTAATTTTATAGAAACATTTTTATGGCATAGAATATCCTGTCTTGGTGAATGTTCCATTTGTACTTGAAAATAATTTATATTCTACTGTTATGGGTGGAGTGTTCTATAAATGCCAAGTTGGTTTATAGGGTTATTCAAGTTCTCATACCCTTGACGGTTGACTATGAATGTGCTCTATTAAGTTCTCAAAGAGGATTTTTGATATTCCCCACCATAATGGTAGATTTACCTATTCTTATTTTCAGTTCTATCTGTAGTCCTTCATGTAATATTACGTTTGTTATTAGGTGCATACACATTTGAGGTTGTTCTGTCCTCCAAATGAACTGGCCTATACATCATTATGAAATGTCCTTTATCCTTGGTAATATTCCTTGCTCAACAATCTGATACTAATATAGCCACTAAATTTGTTTGATTATTGTTTACATCCTTTTACTTTTAACCTGCCTTTATATTTAAAGCAGGTTTTTTTTTTTAAAGTAGAATAAAATTCTATTTTGATTTCTATCTTAGTTTCCCAGCTGCTAAAATAAACACCATACAATGGCTTGACTTAAACGATGGGAATTTATTGGCTCTTGGTTTTGAGGCCAGAAGAAGCCCAAATTTAAGGCATCAGTAAGGAAATTCTTTCTGCCTGAAGACTGTGGTGTTTTGGGACTGGCTGTGGGTGATTTGGGGGGTCCTTGGCTTTTCCATCACCTGACAATGCCCAGGGCAGTGTCTTATCATTTCTCTTCCAGGTTCCCTTCACCTGCAGCTTCTGGATCTATGTGGCTTTGTCTTTATAAACACTGCAATAATAGGATTAAGGTCCAATCTTGTTTGGGTGGTCCAAACCTTAATGAAAATGAACATCTTCAAAAGGTCCTGTTTACAATAGGTTAACACCTACAGGAATGGGTTAGGATTAAGAACATGCTTTTTTACCCCCTGGGGTGCATAATTCAACCTATCACACTATTTTTATTAATCTGACAATCTCTGCTTTTAAATTGTTCTGTTTACATTTTTATATACTTTAAACACAATAGTCAAAGACATGTTCAGGTTTAAATCTGCCATCTGGCTATTGGTTGACTTTTTGTTCCAGTTGATCGATCCCCTTTCCCATGTTTTTATTTTATTAACTGAAAATTTATTACAAATTTATTTCATCTACCTTATGGAATTATTAAATATACCTCTTTGTTTTATTCTTTGAAGATTGCTCTAGAAGTTACAATATATATTTGCAATGTATGGCAGATTATATTATACCACTTCATACTCAGAGTAGGAACTTTAAAATGATAGACTTCTTTGTACTCCTTTCTGTATGTTGTGCCGTTATTCTCATACACACTTCTCCATATGTTATAAGCAACACTGTACATTTTATTATTTAAGTCCACTGGACTGTGAGTTCTCAGATGGCCAGAACATTGTCAGGCACATCTTTTCCAGGAAGTTAGCAAATGCCTGGTACAC
Source organism: Choloepus hoffmanni (assembly GCA_000164785.2). Classification (NCBI taxonomy): domain Eukaryota; kingdom Metazoa; phylum Chordata; class Mammalia; order Pilosa; family Megalonychidae; genus Choloepus; species Choloepus hoffmanni. Next base: position 15,429 of record KN195678.1, on the reverse strand, counting down.
AGTGTCTTTTAAATAAATGTGGATTGAATGAAGGAAGAAAAAATGTATTTTCTGACCCAATCCACAGCCAAAAGCCTCTGCCCCTGTTGGGTCTGCAAGACACTCTCTCTCTCTCCCACCACCCGCCTTCACGTGGCCGCGTGTCTCCGTCCCAACCTCTGCAGGGCCTCCTTCACATCCTTGTTCCTCAGGCTGTAGATGAGGGGGTTCAGCATCGGGATGACCAGGGTGTAGAAGATGGACACCACCTTGCCCTGCTCCATGGACTCCACAGCTCCTGGCTGGGCGTACATGACAAAGACAGTCCCATAAAAGAGAGATACTGCTGTCATGTGGGATCCACAGGTGGAGAAGATCTTCCACCTCCCGGCTGAAGAGCGCATCCTCAGGATGGTCACAGTGATGTAACCGTAGGAAATAATGACCACCAATGTCACACCCACAATGATGAGCCCGCAAATACCAAACATGACCAGCTCGTTGAGGGACGTGTCTGTGCAGGCGAGCTGGAGCAGGGGGGCACATCGCAGAAGAAGTGGTTGATGTGGTGGGAGCTGCAGAATGGGAGGTGGAATGTGAGGCTGGTCTGCACGATGGAGTTGAGGCAGCCTCCACAGTAGGAGCCCAGCACCAGGCGGGTGCAGGTCAAGGGGTGCATGGTGATGGGGTAGCGCAGGGGGCTGCAGATGGCCAGGAAGCGGTCATAGGCCATGACACCCAAAAGGAAGCCCTCAGTGGTCACCAGCAGGGAGAAGAAGAAGAACTGGGAGGCACAGCCTGTGAAGGTGATGAGCTTTGCAGAAGAGAAGAAGTTGGCGAGGGCTTTGGGGGCAATGACGGACGAGTAGCACAGGTCCAGGAAGGACAGGTTCTTGAGGAAGAAGTACACGGGGGAGTGGAGGCAGGTGTCAACGGTGATGACCACGATCATGGTGAGGTTCCCCAGGATGGTGACCGTGTACAGGGCCAGGAACACCACAAAGAGCAGGGCCTGGGTCTCAGGGCCACCCTCAAACCCCACCAGCACAAACGCCTGCCAGGAGACCACCAAGAGATTTGCATTTCTACGGGTTGGCACGGTTCCCAAGACTCAGACCTGGAGAGGAAATTCCGCTTCTGGTGATTTGAACCATGTAATCCAGAATAAATTGTCTTCTGACAACTGTTACAAAGTGGAACACCAAAACCAAAATCTGATTGAAGGCATAAGAGAGTTAATGCTTTAGTGAAGAATTACTCGAGGTCAGGATTAACACAGAGGCCAGAGATTTTCCTAGAGTTGGGCCTCTCTTTCCCCTGGAGAGATTACCCCTGCACTGAGCCAGTGTTGAAGAGGAAGTCCGAGAGGCCAAGTGGCTAAGCACTGGTGTTTTACCGGTCGGGTGGAGCCAAAGTTGACAGCAACTGGTAACTAAGCACCACCAAGGATGCATCCGCAGAGTCGGTTTAAATAAAGAGTCAGGCTGCAGCTCAGCTCCTGATAATTTCAATCACGTAAATGGAATTAAGCTGAGCACCGAATGCTGTTGCTCCCAATATGTTACAAAAGCAAACCTGTCTTCTCAGGAAGAAGACATGTCACCTTAGGTCCCAATTTTTTTCTATAAAAATTTTGCAAAATTAATACCAGGCATACAATTTAAAAATTTAGGAGTCAGGGCAATATGAATTAAAATAACAGAAATGAAAGACTACAGAGAATACCCACAGAGGCTTGAGATTTTGGAGCTAATAGACATAAACTTTAATATAAATAAAGTTATTTTGTTCAAAAGGATAAAAGACAAGATTAAGAATTTTAACAGAGATGTGTGTACTATAAAAAGACATGTAAAATACTTTTAAAGTACAATAATTAAAATCAAACAATTAATAGAGGAGTTTAACAGCAAATTAGGCATAGATAAACTGGGAATTTATGACCTAGAATACAGGTGAAAAAAATATCCAGAATGAAGCATGAAAAGACAAAAGGATATAAAAACCATAAATGAAGGTGAGAGACATAGAAGATACAGTACGAAGATTTAACACATATGTGGCATGAATCCCTAAAAAGGGGGAAAGAAAGAAAAGGACCAAATTAGTATTTGAAGAGATAATGGTCTAATATTTCCAAAAGTCAATGAAAAACATTAACACACAGATTTACAAGCCCTACAAATCCAAGCAGGATTAATGCAGAGAATATCACCATATATAGGCATATCATAGTAAAAATATTTTAGACCAAAGATAAAGAGATAAATCTTATAAAGTAGCTTCAGAAAAACTAAAGTCCCTTCAAAGGACCAACATCATCAGAAAGACTTTTAACTCCCTTCTCAACAGATTAAAAAAGGAAACCAGAGTCTAAAATTGATGCTTTCACATGCTCAAGGAGAATAATTGCCAACATTAATTCTATGCCCACCCAAAATATCCTTCAAGAATAAAGATGAAATCAACAGTAACAATAGGAGATTTCAATGCCCCACTTTCAATAGTGGTTAAAACAATGAGACAGAAAGTCAGCACAGAAGTAGAAGATTGAACAACATTATAAACCAACTAGACCTGCCAGACGTCTATAGAACACCCCACCCAACAACAGCAGAAGACAATTTCTTCCCAAGTGTACATGGAACATTACCCAAGATAGACCATAGGTTGGGCCACAAAACAAGTTTCAGTAAGTATTAAAAGGTTGTAGTAACACACAGTGTTCTCTGAACACAATGGAATGAAATTAAAAATTGATAACAGAAGGAAATTTGGAAAATTAAAACTTTGTGGAAATTAAACAGCACACTTATAGGTAGCCAGTGGATTAAAGAAGAGATTACAAGGGAAGTTATGAAATAATTTGAGATGAATGAAAATGACATGGAAATTTACCAGTAAATTTGTACACTATAGAAGAGGAAAGACTTGGCAATTCCACTTCTGTGTATGCAGTCAAAAGAAGCATAAACAAAAATTCAAACAATATTCAGAGCAGCACTATTCACAATGGCCAGGAGTTTGATTCAACCCAAGTGTCCATCAACAGATAACTGGATAAACAAAATGTGTGTGTGTGTGTGTGTGTGTGTGTGTGTGTGTGTGTGTGTGTGTATAACGGAATATTATTCAGTCATAAAAAGGAAAGAAGTTCTGATACATACTACAATATAAATGAATCTTGAAATCATTGTGTTGAGTGAGATAAGCCAGATATAAAAGAACTAATATTGTGTGGTTCCACTTATATGAAATATGAGATAAGCAAATTCACAGAGACTGAAAGGAGGTTAGTGGTTACCAGGGACAGGGCAGGCACTAAGGGGTTTGCTTAACAGGCACAGAGTTTTGTTTGGGGACATGAAAAAGTCTCGGTAATGGGTGGTGCTGATGGTAGCATAACATTGTGGATGTCATTAGCACCACTGAAATGCACACTTAAAATTGTTAAAATGGGTAATTTCATGTTTTATATTTATGCATATGTTACTACACACACACACACACACACAAATTTTGTAAAGGAAAGACCTTGATCAAAATGTTCCCTGGAAGATCCCTTTCAGAGACAACTGAATAAAAGGGCAAATCCCATGTGCTTGGAACTCTGGAGGATGACAAGGACTGGAGAAGGGCTCCACAAATTCTTAACTGAAGAAAAAAAAAACCACCAAGAAAGAAGGTAGGAGATCTGTGCGCAGACCTGCCAGCCTGGACCCTCCCCCACTCGCTGCTGGACGGCCTGAGTCACAGGACAGAGACTCCCACCCGGGCCTTCCTCTGTGCTCGCAGACACAAGCAGCTCCAGCACCAACTCAGGCCACACGCGCATTCAGGCACGGGGGCCCAAGGCCACACAGACCCGGGGAGGGGCACCGGCCGTCAGTGAGCATCCCCGTGCAAAATAGCACCCAGGAAACAAGCGACAACAGTGGAGGAACTGTTGGCAAGTGGCACACACACCCAATGCTGTCTCTAATTGCTGGTGCACCCCAATGAGAAATGGGTGTTTTTGAACACTGACCACATCTGGCTGCCTGGGGTGGATACCCAAACATGGAACCAACTGGAGGCAGAAAAGCAAAAAGGGGAAAACTGAATTTAAGGCAGGGTGCACACCAGTGTCGAAAACTGTAGGGAAAAAGTGGCACTGAGCATGGGAGAACAGTTGAGCAAATTATAGCTGCTGGGAAGAAAATTTGCATAAAAACAAGCAAAACAGCCCAAGACCACCAGAGAGGAATGGAGGAAAGAAAATCTCAGGGAGGTGAAACATTTGTACACAATAGAGCAATCTGAAAAGTTGTACCACCTGTCCAAGGCAAGAAACAGGTACAGAAGACCTTGGAAAACCTGAGCTGTTAAACACGTGCTGCTCTAAAGTTCAGTGCAAGCTGGAGCAAGCTTTGAAGAGGAGTCTTAGCATATAGACAGACTGCAATAAAACCCTAGGCAAGAGGCAGAAACTGACTTCTCGAGTTGGAGCATAAAAATCATCAAATGCCCAGGCATCAGCAAAAAATTACAGCTCATATGAAAAAAACTGGAAAATATGGCTTCTTCAAGGGAATAAATTAAAACTTCAGATGAAACACTGATATGGGAATCACTTATCAAGGAAGTTCAAACAAATCTCCTAAATCATTTCAAGAAGCTAAAAGAAAATGTGGTTAGAAAACGAAATATAGATGCGGAGCCAAAGGATGTTAAGAAGACAATGTGTGAATAAAAATGAGGAATACAAAGTGCAAAAAGGTCCATAGCAGCACTTATGGGGATGAAAAATGCAAAAATGGAGATTAAAAATGCACTAGAGGCCTACAATAGCAGATCTGAAAAGTTGAAAGCACAGAGAAAAGAAATAGAAAGAAGTGAGCAGAGCTTAAGGGACCTGTGGCCCAGCGCAGAGCCTACAGACATACGCATCATGGGAGTCACAGAACCAGAAAAGAAGGGAAAAGTGGCAGAAGATGATGTGAGGAAATAAAGGCCCAAATATCCCAACACTTACAAGAAACATAAATGCACATGTCCAAGATGCAAAAGGTACTCCAAACAGGATAAACCGTAACAGAACTACTCCAGGGTCTACTATTGAAATGTCAAATTGCCAGAGAAAAAGAGAATTCTGAAAGCAGCAAGAGGAAAGCAAATCATCACATAAAAGGGGTCCTCTTCTGAAGAGCAAATTACTCACCAGAAACCATGGATGTGAGCAGACAGTGGTGTCAAGTATTTAAGGCATTGAAAGAAAAAAACCGCCAGCCCCAAATTCTTTATCCAGGAAAGCTGTCCTTCAACAATTAGGAAGAGTTTAAGACATTCACACACAAACAAAAACTAGACAGTTCATCAGCAAAGCCCTGCCCTACAAGAAATGCTAGGCAGAGTTCCTCAGGTTGACAGGAAAGGATGAGAGCTGGTGGCTTGGAGCAGGAAGAAGGGAAGTAAAGACGTGAAGGTAACTACGTGGGTTAATGCAAAACCCAATAGTGCTGTATCCTCAGTATATAATTCTTCTCTTTATTTCATGTAAGATTTAGAATACAATTGAATAAGAAGTAATCACATTTCCTTGTAACAGACACATAAAATATAAAGAGGTAATGTGTGACAAAAACAACCTAAAGAGGGGAACCTCAGGGATATGGGAGCTGTTGAAGTTAAATAGGTATCTTCCCAAACTAGTAGGTTATAGACTTAGGTTGTTTAGTACAAACCCCAGGGTAACCACAAAGAAAACATTAAATAAATATATAGAAATGGAAATGACTAACGGATCAATCCAAATGACTGGTGCATGAAACAATACATGAGCCTGACCCTGAGCAAAAGAAGCCGAACAGAAAAAAGCACGTACTATACGACTCTATTCATGTAGAGTTTCAAGGAGCTGGGGAAGGTGAAGGAAAATGCTCAGGCTTGCATTCCAGGGGGCTTCTTAAGGGAAAGCTTGGATGTAACTACTGCAAAGGTGGGGGCAGAGGCTACCTTCTCAGGGACAGGTGAAATCCGCAGCTAACAGTGCCCCTGACATCTTCTGAGCCTCCAGGGACGTCCTAGTTCCTGGCCTGCCTGGTGGTCACGCAGGTGTTTGCTTTGAGCTCCTTGGCTGCAGAGTTTTGTTCCTGCATATGTATATTAGCCGAGGGCAGAGGGATGGAGCTTCAGCCCAGGTGATGGCGCTGGAGTCCGGGGGCCACGGGAGCCTTGCTCCTCCCCAACCCTGCAGCAGGGGCCACCACCTGCTCCTCCCAGAGGAGCCCGGACCAGCATGGAAGGGAAACTTTACAGCACTTCACAGACTCCTCCCTGAAAGTCTGTCAGCACCTGCCTTGCTGAGGGGCCAGAGAGATTTACAGTTGATACCAGGATGAGCCAGAAATGACCCTGCCCTCAAGTTGCTTGGGTTGTAACAGTAGCATTTAACACCTCAGGTTCCTCCCTCTGTGATAAGTATTTGCCACTGGCATCAGTAACTGCAGTCCCTCCTGGTTCTGGACCCATTTTCTGCCCCTTCACCTCACTCCATGGCCGACTCAGGGTTTGCTGACCACCCTAAATCTCTATCCCTGAATCCAGTGGTTTGCAAGCTCCCATGTGCCCTGGAATCACTTGGAGAGCTTCTTAAATCACAGACCACTGGGCCCCACACTTGGTGTTTTTAACTCAGTAGGTAGCTCTGGGGCAGGGCCTGAGAACCTGCTTTTCTAGAAGCCCCAGGTGTAGCTTATGATTCTCGTCCAGGGACCACACGCTGAGAGCCCCTGCTGACTAAATCTCCAACCTTCATCTCTCTTTCTCCGGAGACAGGTGTTTCCAAAGGGCAGCTGGAGATCTCCTCCAGGGAGCCCACCAGCACCCGAGTCACCATGTTCAAGCCTCTCCCCCACACCCTTCTGTCTTGGTGAGGGGGCCACCCGCCACCAACCACCCCTGACCCGTCCTTGTTCCTCACCTGCCATGTCCCACCTTCGTGCTTCCTGCCAGTTCTCTGTATTCGGCGTTGCTCCCCCCGCCGCCTCATGTGGACCCCCCATTCCCACCTCTCATGTGGATGGTGCCGTGGTTGCTAATGGTCTCCAGCTTGTCCTTTCCCTAATGTTTCCTACACAGTCTTGATGCCAGCCCCCCAAAATGATTTAAATTTGCAAACTGGATCATATTGCTCCCTGTCCAAGCCAGGCAACAACTTTCCCGTCATCTGAAGAATGCATGGAAGGGAAACCCCAGATTGACTTTGATCCACCCCAACCTGAAGGCACCCCAGCTCCAGCCTGGGAGAAGGTGCCCTGGATCTCTGATTCTGTCCCTGCCCCCGAATGTCTGTCCAGGACACCCTGTGGCTGTGACCAGACCTCACGTCTTCCCCTTGGGGCCCTCGTTGGCCCCCTGTACTGTATTCATTTCCTCCTGGGGCAGCCAGGGGGGCGGGTCCTGCCCCGCTTGCTGCACGGGCACACTGAGCTGTGGGTGTTTGTCTCCATGGCTGCACTGCTGCTGGAGCCCGAGGCCCTGTGGTGGGACTGACTAATTTGTTCCCATGTTCCCAACACAGTGCATCTTCTCAGAAGCTTGATGGCACTGATTGAGCCTGGGAAATGCAGGAAGGAGCTCCTGGTGACACTGAGCCTCTGTTGATCAGGAAAACACAGCCTTCCCCTCCAGTCTAAATGGCGCTGAAGCCTGAGCCCAGAGCCCAGCAGGGGCAGAGGTGCACTCGCTGCTGCACCCACAGAAAGCAAACCCTGAGCACCTGCTGTCCACCCCAGCCCTGCTGCCTCCCACACACAGGGTCTCTGTCAACTCCTGGCAGCCCCGAGGGTGGGGGCCCTGACCTTACCTTCTCCAGACGATGGTCAGAACTCACACAGAGCCACACCAGGACTGTGCTCCAGGGTCACTCGCGCTCCTGCCCCTGGTCTGGGTGGTGATAATACAGCCAACACTGAGGACTCCCCCACCCCCACCCCCACATTCAGCTCCAGCTCTCTCCACAGTGAAATGAGACTGGGGAGGGTAGAGGCAGGTCCCTGGATTCCAGGGAGAGTTGCTTGTGGGGGCTCCAGCTTCTGGATGCAGGCACCTGCCCTGGTCTTTGGGGGAAGCTGGAGGAACTCAGCTCCGCTCAGCCCTGCAGCTCCATCTCCTCCCTGTGGTCTGGGTGCTGGCCAAGGCCCTGCTCCTCAAGTCACTCTGATGGGAAGTTTCTGCCCCTGGCCCTGCTGTGACGGGGTCTCGTGGGGCCAATTAGGCTGAGGTTGTTTGTGCTGGATCTCTGCTGAGCCCTGGGGCCCAGTTCTCCTGGGTCTCCGCTGCTGTCCTTGTCCCCTCACCTCCAAGGCTGGGGTCTCGAGCCCAGAAGCCCCCCAGGGCCCCCAGGGGGAAACAGGAGACAAGCACAGACTGGAGAAGTCTTCAGGGCCTCAGGGCTGCCTCTCTTCAACCTCTGCCTCCACAGTCACATTTCCTCCTCTTCTGTGTGTCAGATCTCTCTCTGCTTCTCAACTACAAAGACAAGTGTGGTGGCATTTAGGTCCCACCTGAAAATTCTAAGACGCTGTCTCATCTCAAGACCTTAACATAATTATATCTGCAAATATCATTTTTCCAAGTAAGGCAACATTCACAGGTTTCAGGGATTAGGATGTGGACAAATTTACCAGAGACTTTACCAGTTGACAAAATCACACAACCATCATACAATTGCTGGATAATATACTTGGAAAATACTTTCTGTTAACTTTAATTGTTCCTTGGATTCTTATAAGTTTCCTTGGTTCTTTGAAGAAGAGAGAATCTGATTGGAATAGTTTCTTTTGTCAACAATGTGATACTAATCACAGTTTACAGTACGTTTGTCTATTGAGTCTTTGAGTTTTGAAGTTAATTACAGGATGAAAATTGTTTTGACTATTCAAGTTGTGTCAGAATGAGAATTTCACAATCAAGGATTTATGCAGAAAGCTTCTGCTTTGCTTGGAATAGATTTCCCATTCTTCCTGGGAAAGGAAAAAATGCTAATTTAATACTCTTCAGTCTTTGCAGTGGATATTTATTTTGAATAGAAAGATGCTTGCTCCTATCATCTGTCAGAGCTCAGGAAACCACTAAAGAAAGGAGGTAGACCTCTTTGAATTATTGGACAAGCACAGGGAAGTTTATCCAATAGCACTTGCAAAATAATCCACATTTTTGAAGCAAAGATATTAATTTTAAACTTAGAACTTGTTTTCTTAAAAAATAAAAGCAATCCTTTTTTATTTAGAATATTTATTCCATTTACATTTAATATAATTATTAACATGCTTTATTTCAAATCTCCCATATAGAATTTGTTTCCTACCTATCCTCTTTGTTCTTTCTGTTTCTCTTTTCCTCTCATCTTTTGCATTTTAGTATTCCACATTATATTCTATGTTGACATTTTACCTATACATCTTGTGATAGACAGAATCATGGCCCCAATGATGCCCATGTCGTAGTCCTCGGAACTTGTGACTATCTCACCTCATATGCCAAAAGGGACTTTGAAAATGTGATAAAGTTAAGGATCTCCAGATAGAGATTATCCTGGATTATCTGGATGAACGCAATATAATTACAAGAGTCCTTAAAAAATGGAAGAGGGAGGCAAAACAGTCAGAGACACAGATGGACAATGGAAGCAGGAGTCATAGTGTTAAAGCCTCAAGCCAGGGAATACAAGTGACCTCTAGAAGTGGGTAAAGACAAGGAATGTATTTTCCTTTAGGGCCTCCAGAAGAAACACAGCTCTCCCTATACCTTGATTTAGCTCTGTAAGATCCATTTTGGATTTCTGACCCCCTGAATTGTAAGATAATATATTCACATTGTTTCAAGCCACTGAGTTTGTAATTATTTGTTACAGCAGCCATAGAAAACTAATACAATTAGTTTTAGGGGTTTCTCTAGAAATTGAAATATGCATCTCTAGCATTTCATTGTCTATCTTGAATTAATATACTGTATCATGAACAGTAAAGAAGTTTTACATTTGTGTAATTTCATTCTCCTCTCTAGAATGTTTTGTTCTTTTTGTTTTATATAAACTCAGTGTTCTTTTCTATTTGTCAATATATTCACTCTTACCATTTCTGATCCTCTTTCTTTATTGATGATCCAGTATTCTAGCGTACACAATTTTCATTCTACTCAGAAATATTGTTTTAAAAATTCCCATACTGCACATCTGCGAATGCCAAATAATCTCAGCTACTAAGTGTCTTGGAGTGGGTCTATTTGGGTCTATTCTGTTTGGGGCACACTGTGCTTCTTGGATTTGTAATTTTATGTCTTTCATATGAGATGGGAAATTTCCAGTGATTATTTCCTCCATTATTCTTTCTGCTCCATTCCCTTTCTGTTTTCCTGCTGGGACACCCATTACATGTATATTTGTGCACTTCATGTTGTCATTCAGTTTCCTGAGACCTGAAACAGATTTTTTCATTCTTTTCCTTATCTGTTCTTTTGTGTGTAGAATTTCAGATGTCTTGTCCTCCAGTTCACTAATGCTTTCTTCTGCCTCTTGAAATATGCTGTTTTAAGTCTCCAGTGTGTTTTTCATCTCTTCTTTTATGCCTGTCATTCCCATAAGGTCTGCCAATCAGTTTTTTAAACTTTTGAGTTTAATGTCTTCCCTGTCCTTCCCTGTCCTTCATCAATTTTGCCATATCTTCCCTCAATTCATTGATTTGATTTTTAATTGACTTGGCACATTTATTTTGAAGATCTTTCGTTAGTTGTTCCAGCTCCTGTATCTTGTTTGAAGTGTTAGTTTGTTCCTTTGATTGGGCCATATCCTCATTTTTCCTACTGTGACATAATTTTTTGGTGGTGTCTAGGTATCTGGTTTCCTTGATTAGTTTATTATAGGTGATTTCACTCTTTTACCTAGGGTTTTCTTGTTGGTTGGCTTTGTTCTCTATCTGTTCATTCACATTCAGTTCAACTTATTCTAGACTTTTATCATAGCTTCTGTTCTTGCCCTGCCTATATGAAACTTTTTATTTCTTTTTGGGGGGAGGGTCTACCCAGAGATGTTCAACCTCAAACAGATTCTCCCAGACCAGATGGGCCCAGGTCTCAGAAAGAGTGTGTAATCAGTATCAACTTCACTGAGGATTAGACCCAACAGGTTGTCAGACATTCCTGTGAAGCCCCATAACTCTGTGCTTTTCCCACTCTACCCAAACAATGGTGCTTGTCAGCCCTCAGCTCTTCACTGGTATAAAGAGGTGAAGTGCCTTTAACTTTCAGCAGATCCTGTCCCTGCCAAGGGCATAGTTGAGACTGAGGGTGATTCAGAAGCCAAGGTTAAGCTGTTCCTGTTTTTTTTTTTCCTCCAGCCCCTGAAGTCTGGAGGAGGTCCACCACTTGGGCTGATCCCTGCCCCCCTTTTCTTGGGGAAGAGTCATCCTTTAGGGAATAATCTCCTTCACTTGACTCCTTAATTTGTCTCTCAGACATATCTTAACAACACCCTTGCCTGAGTCAGTGTTAACAATTGAAAATGCCTGAGGCTTTCCCTAATAAGCTACTTTGAGTAGCTTAAAAAAAGAGGGGAAAAATCCCCTTTTCAGAGCCAGTCTCCAGTCCCCCAGTTTTGCCAGTCAAGAGCCAGAGTTGGTACCCAGTTCAATGCGTCCCTTTTAAAGTATTCTGAGGCTTGCTGGGCATAACAGCAAATTTCTGGAACTTTAAGCCTGGAGGTGCTGCTCAAGGTCACACAGGAAGAAGGTGAAGTCACAAGGAAGAAGAGGGATGCCCAAGAGCATGTGCAGGAGGAAAAGAATATCTTATGCTCATTGCAGAAGAATTGAGGGTCCAGCCAAATAATCCATCTGAGTAACACATTAAGAAATGTTCAGGTGGAGGTGGGGCAAGATGGCAGATTGGTGAGCCATATGCTTCAGTTATTCCTCCAGGAAAGTAGGTAGAAAGCCAGGAACTGCATGGACTGGACACTGCAGAGCAATTTGACTTTGGGCATACTTCATGCAACAATCAGGAACACGTCAAACTGCTGAGATCAGCAAAATCTGTAAGTTTTTGTGGCCAGGGGACCCGCGCCCCTCCCTGCCAGGCTCAGTCCCGTGGGAGGAGGGGCCGTCAGCCCCGGGAAGGAGAAGCAAGAACTGCAGTGGCAGCCCTTATCGGAAACTCATTCTACCAATCCAAACTCCAACCATAGATAGACTAAGACCAGACACCAGAGAATCTGAGAGCAACCAGGCCAGTAGAGAGGAGATAGGCATAGCAAAAAACAGCAAGAAAAACTCAAAAATAAAAGCAGAGGCTTTTTGGAGTTCTGGTGAACATAGAAAAGGGAAGGGCAGAGCTCAGGCCCTGAGGCTCATATGCAAATCCTGAAGAAAAACTGATCTCTCTGCCCCC
>KN195677.1:73462-109089 GCA_000164785.2 Choloepus hoffmanni | reverse complement strand
GTGAAAATTTATATAACTTTTCAAATTAGCAAAAAGGAAAGACATCATAAAAGCAGACCAAATCTTTTTGGCAATAAAAATTCAATTATTTATTTTAACTTCCAAGTGTTGAAAACTCTTATAAATTGGATTTTGATTTTACACATCATGTAGTAAGCTATCCTTGAACTTAGTCAGTAAATATAAAATACTTAGTTCCCAAAAGAAAAAAAATGGCATTATTTAATATTTGACATTGTCTCCTTTTAGCAAATTACTTGCTAGGTTATTAATAAATATACAAATCTATGCAAGGTATATGTTTTTGAAAAATTAAGCACAGAAAATAGTTGAATGAAATCCAGCATCTGGCAGTCAGGAGTGATGGTGCATTAATGGACAAGTTGAGCTTTCTGAATGTTGTAAACTCCATGAATTCCTTATAGTTCTTCAATTATTTAGGAAAAGAATTTATTTTTCACTGAAGTCATGGTACCATTTATAAAATCCATTTTAATGGTAACAATTCCACTTCCCTTTACTGAATAGCAATATCTCTTTTTTATATATATGCCCAAAACCACATCCCAATACTAAAACCAAATACAAAGTGCAATAAGCTTTAAGCATTAACCAATGTCTTTTTATTAATCCCCATAATTATCAAAGAAAAACATTTTGCCTTTTTTATATACCTGGATCATAAGGACTTGCAGAAGCAATAACGGAAAACAGAAATATGCCTATAATAATATCTGATATATAAGTAAACATGCAAAATATTAAAACATAAATCCATAAATATTTCTTATGATAGTTTTCTACCTATGGGACCAAATCTAGCTTTCTCACTTTTCCAGTAACAAGAAATTTCATGACTGAGTGAGAGTTAGAAATCCAAAGAAAGAGGTGAGAGAAATGAGTAAAGAAATCTTTGAAACAGGCTATAATAAACAAGCTTGTATTCTTAACCATATTAATAGAAAACAGTCATCTAATACTACAAATGTCATCTAATACTACAAATCCAATAACATAAATGAAAATATTTTCACTAATCCTAGAAACATTGCTTCTGGTTTCAGACCCTTTTCTCACTTTCTTATGTCCTGTTTGTGTGTGGGGAGTACCTGGAAGACACATAAATCTCAGCATTGTTCATATATCAAAACATGACCTGTTTATTGGGAATCTGTCTTTCCCATCAAGAGGAAGTCAAACCCCTAGTTTATGAAAACTACATGACTTTTTCTTCATTATTTATAATTCATTTTCCTGTTGTAAGCTGAGATTTATCCCAGAAAGCAGGATAAATGGGAGAGATTTTTGAGATTCTATTTGTGGTGGGAACACTGACAGCTGCTTTTCATGCCCATTGTAATGAACCTTGGTGGTTTTCCACACATGATACTAAAGGTAGAAGCTAAGTATTATTCAGCAACTGCCAAAATTTGAACCCAGTTTCTTATCCTTTTGCTTTTCACTCTAACCTCCAATAAGTTTGTCAACTTTAGGTATTCAGTAGATGACACACACAACAATTCTGTAGACCCAAGTATACCCAGGCACTACTATTCATGAAAAATTATGACTGCATTATTTTCCTTGATAGTCAATAATGCTTGGCAAAGTGGTTTCTATAAATTCTAATGACAACATGGTTTAGTAGAAAATAGGAGGTTTATAACAGAAGATCATTAGCCTACTTCAATCCACCAAATTATTATTGCCATCACATAGCTGTTCAGATTCCCTCACTAGGATATGTGAATAGAATCTGATTATGAACAAGTCCTATAAGATTTTGATGGACAGAATGCAGCATGTATGTTTACATTAGATGATCAAGGACAGTATGCACTTTCTAGTTCTATCACAACTCTCCTTCCCTTAAGACTATAAGGAATGCAGCAGTGGCATCTGTGGTATTAGTTCAATGAAGAATATCTTTGGGATTGAGTCATGTCTCAAGGTGGAATTTAAACAAATGTGTATCCCAATATCCCACCTTTTATAATCTTTTCCCTGCATTTGTTTCATTAGAAGTAGGGATTCACCTATCACCCTTTCATCCCCCTCAGAGTTGCCACATTTAAATCCTGATTTTTTTAAAGAAATAAAAACTGGAAAAAGAATAGAAGAGAGGAAACAACACGGGTTCAGGTTAGTCAAGAAAAAAGATAGAGAACATGATTCAGTAGAGTTAGTCTCAGGTAATGGCCTCAGAATAAATTAATGAGACAGGCTTAATTAAACATACATTTAAATGTTTTACATTTTTTTTTAAAAAAAGGTTTAAGTGTGTTTTTCATTTTTTAATGACTACCTCTCTAAATAACTTTTTCAATTCCTCTACCACCCATTTTTCCTAATTTTCTCCCATAAGAGGGCTTCTTCTGTTTTCCTAATCTAACTAATTTTCTCCTGAGATACATCCTTTTACCCAGGAAAACCTCTCATAGGATTATTTATTAAGAAATCTCCCTGTAGCATGACAGCATGACTAAAAATGCTGACAAGTAAAAAGATAAGTGTCTGCATTATAACAGTAAGTAGTGATAAGGAATCCAATCAAATTTCATGAATAAAGATTTCATTCTGGCTTCAATTTACTTCTAACCTTTTCTTCCCTGATATTTTTCACTACTGTGGTAAGATTTATGACAATTTAAACTGAGTAAAGAAGTTCATAAGTTTAAATAATGCATCACCTCATACTGATTTAATCAGAGTTGTTAAAAGATGAGCTATTTATGCCTGTTTGCCTTCATTTAAGTTGAAGCTTACCAGGAACCAAGTAGAAGTCCTCACATAATATTTTCTGAATAACAAACATTGCCTAAACGTGATTTAAATCAGAACTTAAATGATTAACAAAGATTTCACAGCTCACCTTCATCATGCCTCATTTGTATTATCAGCAGAAAGCACATTTCTCTTCACTCTAAAATTATTAAAACTGACACTGTTGTGAAACCTCTGGAACTGCTCAAAAAACAAGAATGTTCAGCATCAAGAACAGAAGCTTCAGTGCATTAAGTTAAATGTAACCTTAAGAATAGCTTATCACTTTTATCCATTTATGTTTTCCCCCTAGACCTCCCTTCTCTACTGTATAAAATGACTATACTCTACCCAGTCAGGATGAATTTTCCATATGGGAGTGAGGAGGAAAATGGTTGCCTTTGCTGGGGCCACAGGTTGAGGAGCCAGGGCCAGTCACCTGAAACAACCATGCCACCACCCAGTGGTAAAAGGGTATCAGCTTGAGTTGCATCAAGTCTGGAGCAACTGTTTGGGAGATATCTGTGACTGGAAACATGTCATACACCAGTATGTAATGGTTGGAATGACCAAGATCTCAGCATAAGAACTGTAAGTAAAGCCCCAAAACTGCAGAGGCTGGTGTTCCTCCTGCACTAGCATGGGAGGCTGGTTTGGAGTCAGTTCCTTGTGGGTGAAAGAAGCTGTCTCTACTAGGAGCAAGGGAAGGTGGATCAACCAAGCTCCAATTGTTTTAATTACCAAATTTAGACTACTGAATACAAGCTATGGGCACAGATAATCCCAGAGCAAGCAGGAATGGAAAACCATTGACTCTGCCAGCAGAGAGGAGGTAAGGCTCATGGAAAAAAGAATAATAAATAAATAAACACAGAGGCTTTCAGAGCTGTCTGAGCTCAGAATATTTGAAAAGTGCTGTGCTCCAAGACAAGGGGCAAACAGAACCAGGTACAAACTTAGGTCCTTGACTGGTGACCCATGGGGGCTGGAGACTGGAACTAATATGGCAATTCTGTCTTTTTTCTATTTTTTCTCAAATTCTATGCAGCTCATTAGAGAAAGCCTTAGGCATTTTCAATTATCAGTGATGACACAGGCAAGGGGGGATTTAAGAGAGTCAGAGAGACAAAGGAAGAAGTCAAGTAAAGGAGAAAATTCCTAAAGGGTGTATCTTCTATAGAAAAGGGGGATGAGGCCCAGGTAAGTGGCTGCAATCCCTCAGAGCATTCAGATCCCAGGGCTTGGTAAGAAAAAAAACACAAATAGTTTAAGCTTGGCTTCTGACTGACCCTTGGTCCCTGGATGAGTCAGGGTCTGCTGAGAATTAAAAGCAACACAAATCTTTATGCTGGTGAGGAGTTGTGAGCTGACAAGTACCACCTCTTGGGTTTGACAGGAAAAGCACAGAGTCTAGAGGCCTCACAGGAAAGTCTGACCATCTCCTATGTGTCATCTTCAGGGAAACTTGATACTGATTACATCCTCCTCCTGAGATCTGTGCCAGTCTGGTGTGGGAAAACCTGATTGGGGTAGTCAATGAAACCAGATGCCTAGACAACAAAATTTTTTTAGTCAAATGATGAAAAACAAACATATGTCCCAGACAAAGGAAAAAAAACGCACTTCAGATGAGATACAGGAGTTGAAACAACTAATTAAACATGCCCAAATAAATATGCTATATCAATTAAAAAATCAAATCAAAGAATTGAGGAAAGATATGGCAAAAGAGACAAAGGATTCAAAGAAAACTTTGGGCAAACATAAGGAAAATTCAAAAGTTTGAAAAGAAACAACTGACAAAACTTCTGTGAATGAAAGTCACAATAGAAGAGATGAAAAATACAATGGAGATATACAACAACAGATTGGAAGAGGAAGAAGAAATGATTCATGAATTAGAGAATAGACCATCTGAAATCCTGTATACAAAAAAACACATAGGGAATAGCATGGAAAAGTATGACAGGGTCTTGGGGAAATGAATGACAATATGAAATGCACAAATAAATATCTCATAGATGTCTAAGAAAGAGAAGAGATAGACATATGGGCAGAATGAATAATGGAGGAAATAATCACTGAAAATTTCCCATCTCTTATGTAAAACATAAAATTACACATCCAAAAAGCACAGCATACCCAAAACTGAATAGATCCATGTAGACCAACTTCAAGACACTTAATCAGATTATCAAGTAACAAAGAAAAGAGACAATTCTGAAAGCAGCAACAGAAAAGCAATCCATCATATACAAGGGAACACTGATAAGAAAATGTGCAGATTTCTCAGTAGAAACCATGGTGGCAAGAAGGTAGTGATGTATATTTAGGACACTGAAAGAGAAAAAACTGCTAACCAAAAATTCTATATCTGGAAAAGTGTCCTTCAAAAATGAGGGAGAAAAAGGGTGGGGCAAGATGGTGGAGTGGTGAGGTGCAGAATTTCATCTCTCCCCTAGAGCAGCTGGCAATTACCCAAAAACTATATGAAACAGTGTTTTCGGGGTCTCCAGTAACCAGTCACACATTGGACGTAAGTTTGGAATTGGAGGAAAAGCTGAGAATGAAGCGAACATTGTAAGTTCCCCGAACCAGGGGTCTGGTGCCCTTCCCCACCCAGACCTCAAAGACTGTCTTGCTGTTGGCTCCCTGAAAGGGGAAAAAAAAAACAAAAAACAGCAATCTGCTGAAGGCAAGAAGGGGGCTCAACCCAGCCTCAACTGCAGAATTAATTAACAAATTAATTAACTAATTTTGGGAGCTGGGGGTGCTAAATAAGGGATGGGCCCCGAGAAGTGAGGGCACATAAAAGCAAGCACCCATTCCCAGGCTCCAAAAAAGCCATTTTTTCCCCTACATTTTGTCCCTTCTGGCTTCTCACTGATTCCTTATCTTTTTCCATTTCAATAGCCCCCAGTAGGGGTGGAATTGAAACTGTTGGAGAGTAATTATCAGACAATAGCCCAAAGTACATCTTTAAATGTTCTATTCTGACACTGACACAAATTCCAGGCTGGGGAAAGACATTTAAAAGGACTTCCCTTTTTTTCTTTTTTTCTTTTTCTTGTTTTCCTTTTCTATTTTTTTAATCTAAAAGTAACATATGTGGTTATTTACTATCGGAAAGCCCAGGTTGAGGGACTAGGCTGGGCTTGTGGGGTGACAGAGTACCCATAGCATCTTTGAGTTCTGGATTCACTTCTGAAGGTCTCCACCCCCATCTGTAATTGGCAACTCAGGCTGACCACGGAATCCAGCTGGAGATGTCCCAAAGAGGAGAGGGGAGAAGGGAATAGTGCCCCTGAGAGACAACTGGAGTTCCAAGGATTGGGAGAGTAGAGGGAGGTCCAGCTCAACTGGCAGCCCTCCTTCTGGGAACTCAGACCCCAGGGGCTGGAATTCAGATTCCAGCTTCAGTTAGCCATGCCCCCAACAGGATCAGAGTCACCAGGGGAACTAAAGTCCCCATACCTCCTTACACTGGTGGGGGAGCTGTGGGCTGGCAAGTGCCACCTGCTGGATTTAGGAGAGGAAAAGCACTGATTCTAAAGGCCTTATAGGAGGATCTCATTCTCAGGAAAACTCCATACCCTCCCAATGAGACCTGGACCTCACTAGACTGGGAAAATCTGACTGGGGTCAACCATATCTGAGGAGACCCTCTTACACAAAGGCTACATAGAGGCAGAGCAAGAAACAGAAAAAAACAAGAGGTGAAAATTTCTGATCAACTAAACAGAACCTAAGTTAGAGGTCTAGAATAAGTTGAACTGAATAACAGAGGCCAGAGAACAAAGCCAACCAACAAGAAAACCCCTAGGTAAAAGGTAGAAAACAAGCTCCAGAATAAACTAGTCAAGAAAACCAGATGCATAGACAACTTAAGATAACAAGCCATACCAGGAAACATGAAAATATGGACCAGTCAAAGGAACAAACTAATAGTTCAACCGAGATACAGGAGTTGAGGAAACTAATGCTAAATAAATTCAATGAAATGAAGGAAGATATAGTGAAAGAGATGAAGGATATAAAAAAGACACTGGATGACCATAAAGAATTCATAAACATGAAAAAACAAATGGCAGAACTCATCGGAATGAAGGCCACAATGGAGGAGATGAAAAACACAATGGAGGGACACAACAGCAGATTTGAACAGGCAGAAAAAAGGATCAGTGAACTGGAAGACAAGACACTTGAATTCATACACACAAAAGAACAGATGTGAAAAGATTGGAAAAATATGAGAAGGGTCTTAGGGATCTGAGTGACAACATGAAATGCACAAATATACATTTTATGGGTATCCCAGAAGGAGAAGAGAGGGGAAAAGGAGCAGAAAGAGTAATAGAAGAAATATTCACTGAAAATTTCTCAACTATTATAAAAGACAGAAAATTAGAGATTCAAGAAGTACAGCATACCCCAAGTAGAATAGATCACAATAGACCTACTCCAAGACACTTACTGATCAGAATGTACAAAGTCAAAGACAAAGAGAGGATCCTGAAAGCAGCAAGAGAAAAGCAATCCATCACATACAAGGGAAAGTTGATAAGACTATGTACAGATTTCTCTGCAAAAACCATGGAGGCAAGAAGACAGTGGCATGATATATTTAAGATAGTGAAAGAGAATAATTGCCAACCAAGAATTCTATATCTGGCAAAACTTTCCATAAAAAGTGAGGGAGAAATTAAAACATTTTCCAAAAAACAGACACAGAGAGTTTGTGAATAAGAGACCAGTACTACAAGAAATACTAAAGGGAGTGCTACAGGCTGATAGGAAAATACAGGAGAAAGAGACTTGGAGAAGAGTGCAGAAATGAAGATTATCAGGAAGGTAAAAGGAGAGAGAGGAAAAAATAAGATATGACATATAAATTCTAAAAGACAAAATGGTAGTAGAAAGTCCTGCCCTTATAGTAATAACACTAAATGTATTAAATGGATTAAACTCCCCAATAAAAAGACACAGACTGGCAGAATGGATTAAAAAAACAGGATCCATCTATATGCTGTCTACAAGAAACTCACTTTAGACACAAGGACAAAAATAGACTGAAAGTGAAAGGTTGGAAAAAGATATTTCATGCAAACAACCAGAAAAAAGTGGGAGTAGCTATATTAATATCAGACAAATTAGACTTCAAAAGCAAACAATTAAAAGAGACAAAGAAGGACATTATATATTAATAAAAGGTTCAATTCATCAAGAAAACATGACAATAATAAATATTTATGCACCAAGCCAGAATGCCCCAAAATTCATGAAGCAAACACTAAGATCCCTGAAAGGAGAAGTAGACACCTCTACAATAATAGACTTCAATACACCACTCTCACCAATGGATAGAACATCTAGACAGAGGACGACAAAAGAAATGGAGATGTTGAATTGTATGATAAATGAACTAGACTTGACAGACATTTAAAGAAAACTACATCCAACAACAGCAGGATACACTTTTTTCTCAAGTGCTCATGGAATATTCTCTAGGATAGACCACATGTTGGGTCACAAAGCAAGTCTCAACAAATTTAAAAATATTGATATTCTACAAAACACTTTCTCAGACCATAATGGAATGAAGTTGGAAATAAATAAAAGGCAGAAGGTTGTAAAACTCACAAACATATGGAGGCTAAACAACATCATCTTAGAAAACCAGTGGGTAAAAGAAGAAATTACAAGAGAAATTAGTAAATACCTCAAGGCAAATGACAATGAAAACACAACTTATCAAAACTTATGGGATGCAACAAAGGTGGTGCTGAAACAGAAATTTATTGCCCTAAATGCCTATATTAAAAGACAAGAGAGCAAAAATTGAAGAGTTAACTGCTCACCTGGAGGAATTAGAGAAAGAACAGCAAACTAACCCCAAGGCAAGCAGAAGGGAAGAAATAACAAAGATTAGATCAGAAATACATGCAATTGAGAACAGGAAAACAATAGAGAGAATCAACAAAAACAGAAGTTTGTTCTTTGAGAAAATCAATAAGATTGATGGACCACAGACTAGGCTAACAAAAAGAAAAAAAGGGAGAGCAGATGCAAATAAATGCAATCAGAAATGGGAAAGGAAATATAACTACTGACACTGCAGAAATTGAGGAGAAATGAGAAGATACTATGAGCAACAATATGCTAATAAACTAGACAACTTAGATGAAATGGACAAATTCCTAGAAAAGCATAAACAACCAACATTGACTCAAGAAGAAACAGATGAGCTCAACAAACCAATCACAAGTGAAGAGATGGAGTCAGTCATCAAAAAGCTGCCAAAAAGGAAAAGCCCATGACCAGATGGTTTCACATGTGAATTCTACCAAGCATTCCATAAAGAATTAGTACCAATCCTGCTCAAACTCTTCAAAAAATTTGAAGACGAGGGAAAGCTACCTAACTCATTCTATGAAGCCAACATCACCCTAATACCAAAATCAGACAAAGATACTACAAAAAAGAAAATTATAGACCAATTCTTTAATGAATATAGATGCAAAAAGCCTCAACAAAATACTCGTAAATCAAATCCAGCAACACATTAAAAGAATTATACACCACGACCAGGCGGGATTTATTCTAGGTATGCAAGGCTGGTTCAACACAAGAAAATCAATTAATGTAATACACCACATCAATAAATCAAAGCAGAAGAACCACATGATCATCTTGATTGATGCAGAAAAGGCATTTGACAAAATTCAACATTCTTTCCTGATGAAAACACTTCAAAGGACAGGAATAAAAGAGAACATTTTCAATATCATAAAGGCAATATATGAAAAACCCACAGCTAACATCACACTCAATGGGGAGAGACTGAAAGTTTTTCCTCTAAGATCAGGAACAAGACAGGGGTGCCCACTATCACCATGGTTGTTCAACATTGTGCTGGAAGTTCTAGCTAGAGCAATTAGGCAAGAAAAAGAAATAAAAGGCATCCAAATTGAAGAGGAGGAAGTAGAACTTTCACTATTTGCAAATGACAGGATTCTATATGTAGGAAATCCAGAAAAATCTACAGCAAAGCTACTAAAACTAGTCAATGAATACAGCAAACTGGCAGGCTACAAGATCAACACACAAAAATCTGTAGTGATCCTATGCACAAGTAATGTGCAATAGTAACCAAAAGCATCAATTATTTATGAATAAACTGAACCAAGGACACAAAAGACCTTTACACAGAAAACTGTAAGAAACTGCTAAAAGAAATTGAACAAGACCTGAAAAAATGGAAGAACATACCATGTTCATGGATTGGAAGACTAAATATAGTTAAGATGGCAATTTTACCTGAACTGATTTACAGATTCAATGCAATACCAATTCAAATCCCAAAAACTTACTTAACAGAAATAGAAAAACGAATAACCAAATTTATTTGGAAGGGAAATGTGCCCCAAATAGCCAAAAATATCTTGAGAAAGAGGAATGAAGCAGGAGGACTCACATTACCCAACTTTGAAGCATATTACAAAGCTACAGTTCTCAAAACAGCATGGTACTGGCATAAGGACAGATACACCAAAAAATGGAATCAAACTGAGTGTTCAGAAGTAGACCCTCACATCTACAGACAACTGATCTTTGATAAGGCAGTGAAGCCAAAGCAACTGGGAAAGAGCAGCCTGTTCAATAAATGGTGTTTGGAGAACTGGATATCCATTTCCAAAAGAATGAAAGAGGATGCCTATCTCATACCTTATACAAAATTAACTCAAAATGAATCAAAGACCTAAACATTAGCACCAAGACCATAAAACTCTTAGAAGAAAATGTAGGGCAAGATCTTAAAGATCTTAAAGATCTTGTGATAGGAGGTGGTTTCTTAAACCTCTCACCCAAGGAGCGAGCAACCAAAGAACAAATAGACAAATGGGATCTCCTCAAAATTAAACACTTTTGTACATCAAAGGACTTTGTCAGAAAAGTAAAAAGGCAACCTACACAATGGGAGATGATATTTGGAAACCACATATCAGATAAGGGTATAATATCCTGAATATATAAAGGAATCCTACATCTCAATAACAGAAAGACAAACAATCTAATTAAAATTGGGCAAAAGACATGGACAGACAGTTTTCTGAAGAGGAAATACAAATGGCTCAAAAAACATGTGAAAAATGCTCAACTTCACTGGCTATTAAGGAAATGCAAATGAAAACCACAATGAGATATCATCTCACACCTACCAGAATGGTCATTATCCAAAAAACAGAAAATGACAAGTGCTGGAGAGGATGTGGAGAAAGAGGCACATTTATACATTGTTGGTGGGAATGTAGAATGGTGCAACCATTCTGGAAGACAGTGTGGAAGCTCCTCAGGAAGCTAAATATAGATTTGCTGTATGACCCAGCTATTCCAGAGGAACTGAAACTTAAGATACAAACAGACATTTGTAAACTGATGTTTATTGCAGCATTATTCATGATTTCCAAGAGATGGAAAAGCCCAAATGTCCACCAACAGATGAGTGGATAAACAAACTGTGGTATATACACATGAAGAAATATTATGCAGCTGTAAGACAGAACAAAGACATCAATCATATAATAACATGGATGAACCTTGAGGTGAAGTTAGCCAGATACAAAAGGACAGATACTGTATGGTCTCACTAATATGAACAAACATTAATGAACAAACTCTGGGAGTTAAAAGCTGACAACACAGGCTACCAGGAGATAGAAATAGGGTCGACCTCAGGCATTTGATGCTGAAGGACTACAGAATGTTTAGCAGGATTGAATGTATAGATCTAGAAATAGATAGCATAATACTGTGTGATGGTAGCACAGTATAGTAAGTACACCAAACAAAGATGTCTGTAAATACAGCTGAAAGAGGTGGGATAGGAGAATGTATGACACCAGAGGTAAAGAGAGATGATAAAGACTGGAACTGTATAACTTGGCAAAAACTGGAGTGGCCAATGACTCTACTAAATGTGCAAATATAAAAAGGTTTTTGCATGTTGGAGAGCAAACGAATGTCAACAATGTAAAGTGTTGAAAAAGGGATGGTATTCTGGAAAAAAAATAATCAAAGCATACTGGAGTCTATGGTCAACAGTAACATTGTAATATACCTCCATTAAATGTAACAAAGGCAATATGCCAATGCTAAGTATATGAGATCGGGATATAGGGGAGGAATATGGGATTCTTGGTAGTGGTGTTATTTTCTGTCCTTACTATTACATTGTATTGTATGGCATGTTATTTTTCTTTTTATCATCTTTTTATTATTGCTAAAAAAACAATTTTTCTTGTAGTAATCAATATGTTCAAGTGCTGATTGTGGTGATAAATGTACTTTATGATGATACCATGAACAACTGATTGTACACTGTGGATAAATGTATGGTATGTGAATATAACTCTATAAAATTGTAGGAAACATATATATATATAGGAGTAAAAGTATTGGAGAAAACATAGTGAGAGGGATGTACCTATGTACTGTTGAGCAGGTAGAATGGTGTAGCCTTTCTGAAGGTCAGTGTGGTGGTTCCACAAAAAATTAAGTATGTGGGGACCATAAGGTCCTGCAACCTCATTATGGGGTATGTCATGTGATGATCTGAGAGCAGAGACACGAATGGACATTTGCAAACTGGTGTTCATGGAGACAGTAATCATGATTTGCAATGGATAGAGGTGACCTAAGGGTATGTAGACTGAGGAACAGAATGGCGAACTGTGATGTATGCATACAATGGAATATTGAGCAACTACAAGAAGGAGTGAAGCTTTGAGACACACAACGAGGTGAATGGATCAGTATTTGAGTGAAGTATGCCAGAAATAAAGGCAAACACTATAATGCCTCACCAATATGGACTAAAGACAATGTGTAAACTCAGAATTGAATCTTAGAACATAGCCTAACATGGACATGATTACTGTAATAGTCCCTAGATTGTAAGCTCTTACAGCATTCAACTCTATTCCTGAATTGTAAGGCCTATCTCTAAACTTTGAGATGCTGATCCCTTAGTGTATAACCTGATTGGTCTCTGGAACAATGCGTATCTCTGAGACACCTGAAACTCAGAGATAGAGCTCGGCAGACATTAATGTCAGTATTAGTGCCTACAGCAACTGTTAAAAAAAAGCTGAAAAAGAGCCCAGACTTCAATTAGTGATATGAATGAAGCAGATCTGGTTAAGACTAGGGCAAACTGGGCCAAAGATAAAGGTCAAAACTGACTGTGTTTTAAATCTTTAACTTCCAAGTGAGAACAAGGGAAGAGATGTCTATTTGGTGCAGGATCTATATTTTTTAAACAGTATAACTCTACAGTTTGTTCAAACACCACAATTACATGGAACTTTGAATAGGAAGTGAGATATGGTAGGTTAGTATAGGTTAGATTGAAATAGTGACACACCCCAGGGTAATTTGGGCAGAGAATAAAAAATATATTTACAGCCTCCCCCTCTCCCCAGAGGGCTGGGGGAAGGTGCAGAAGTGTTGGACTTCCTCACCTGGACTGATGTTGATGTCACAAACATTGGGACTGGCGGTTTGATGTGCTAAGCCCTCAATCATGGGACTTGCCCTTGTGAAGCTCATTGCTGCAAAGGAGAGGCTAAACTTGCACATAATTGTGCCTAAGAGTCTCCCCTGAGTACCTCTTTGTTGCTCAGATGTGGCTCTCTCGCTCTCTAACTGTGCCACCTAGGCAGGTGAACTCATTGCCCTCCCCCCTACATGGGACCCAATTCCCAGGGGTGTAGATCTCCCAGGCAATCCAGGATATGACTCCCAGGGATGAATCTGGACCCAGCATTGTGGGATTGAGGATATCTTCTTGACCAAAAGGGGGATGCAAAATGAGACAAAACAGTTTCAGTGGCTGAGAGATTTTAAATGGAGTCAAGGGATCACTCTGGTGGACATTCTTATGCACTATATAGATAACACATCTTAGGTTTTAATGTATTGGAATAGCTAGAAGTAAAAACCTGAAACTACAAAACTCCAACCTAGTAGTCTGGACTCCTGAAGATGATTATATAATAATGTAGATTACAAGGGATGACAGTGTGATTGTGAAAACCTTGTGGATCACACTCCCTTTATCTAGTGTATGGATGGATGAATAGAAAAATGGGGATAAAAACTAAATGACAAATAGGGTGGGATGGGGGTGGTTTGGGTGTTCTTTTTTTACTTTTATTTTTTATTCTTATTCTGATTTTTTCTGATGTAAGAAAAATGTTCAGAAATAGATTGTGGTGATGAGTGCATAACTGGATGATTGTATGATATGTGAATATATTTCAATAAAACTGAATTTTAAAAAAAATGAGGGAGAATTTGAAATATTTCCAGGCAAACAGACACAGAAAGTCTGTGAACAAAGTTCCTGCTCTACAAAAATAATAAAGGGTGCATTACAAGCTGATAGGTAAAGACAAGAGAAAGATGTTTGGAGAAGAGTGAAGAAATGAAGAATATTGGTAAGAGTGAAATGAGAAAGAAAAAAATATTAAAATATGGCATATGCATTCCAAAAGACAAAATGGTAGCCAGTAGGCCAATTGAGTGAAATTAGCCAGAAAAAAAGGACAAGTACTGTGTGGTTTTACTAGTATGAACTAATATTAATGAGCACAGATTGAGAGTTAAAGTCGAGAACACAGGTTTTCAGGAAACAGAAAGGGATTACGGATCTGGCATTTGATGCTGAAGGGGTACAGAACTTTCAGCAGATTTGATTGTGTATATCCAGATATGGATAGCACAATATGGTGTGATGGCAACACAATATTGTAAGTACTCTGAGCAAAGATGTGTGTGAGCATGATTGAAAGAGGAAGGTTTGGGGTATGTGTGACAGCAGAAGGAGAGATAGAATATAAAGACTGGGATTATAAAACCTAGGGAAATATAGAGCAGACAATGAAGGTTATCAAATGTACAAATATTAAAATGTATTTACATGAGGGAGAACATATGAATGTCAACATTGCAAGGTGTTGAAAATAGGATAGTATAGGGGAAAATACAGTCAATGCAAACTAGGGTATATACTTAGCAGTAACATCATCATTTGCTTCCATTAATTGTAAGAAAGACAATATACCAAATCTAAATGTCTATAAGAGGGGGATATAAGGGAATGATATGGAATTTTTGGTGGTGTTGTCTGACCTTTCATTTTATTTTATTTTACTTTATTTTATTTTTCTCCTAACTTTTATTTATAGTTTCTATTTTTTTCTCCTCTTCCTCTTTGCAGAAGAAATGGAAATATCCTTCTATAGATTTTGGTGGTGAATGCATAATTATGTGGTTATATCAGGAATCATTGATTGTTTTCTTAGGATGGATTTGTGTGTGAATAAAACTTTTTAAAAATAATCAGGATTCAAGTGCTACAGAAAATGTGGAGAGTTGGATGTAAATGTTTACTGTTGGTGGGGAAGTAGAATGGTACAGTCTATCTTGAGGGCAGTGTGTTTATTCCACAGGAAACTAAAAATGAATTTGCCTTATGGTCCTGCAACCCTGTTATTGGGTATATACTTGGAAGAACTGAAAGGGACACAAATGGACAATTGAACACTGGTGTTTATGGTGGTAGTACTCATGATTTTCAATGGATGGATTTGGCCTAGGGGTTCATTGACTGATAAATGGAATGGTGAATTGTGGTGTACACATAAAATAGAAGACTGAATAGCTTCAAGAAGGAATGAAGTTGTGAGGTTTGGAACTAGGTGAACAGAATTTAAGGACTGTATGCTGAATGAATTAAGCCAGAAATGAAAAGACAAACATAATGCCTCACTAATATGGACTAACTAGTATTTTCAAACTCTGAGAGCATAGGTTATCAGGGGAAAGCTTATTTTAAAGTTTCCTGGACTGTAAGCACTTACAGCAGTCACATCTATTCATGAGCTGCATTTGTAATTTCTAAATTCTTGATGCTGAGCTGTTTGTGTACAACTTAGTTGGCCCCTGAACTTCAGGTGTCAGCATGACACTTGAGACTTGGAGCCAGAGTTCCGCAGGTATGAATATCAACATTACACCATATAGCAACTGTTAAAGAAGTTGAAAAAGAGATCATAATTTAATTAGAGATATGAATGAAATGGATTTGGTTAGTAATAAGGTATGTCAGACTAAAAGATAATGATATTGACTGTGTTTTAAAACTTCAACTTCTGTGTGAAACCAAAGGAATAGATGTTTATTTGGTGGAAAATCTGTATAATTGGACTTGTGTGTTCAGTTTTTTCAAACACCATAATTGCATGGAACATTGAATGACCTCCTGTTGGTTTGTATGGGTTAGTGTTAAGCCTTGATACAGCCCTGAGTAATTTGTGGAGAGAATAAAAATTATTTGCAAAGCCCCCTTAAGGCTGCAGAAAATGTAGAAATATTAAACTTCCTCTCCTGGGGAATTCTTGATATTCTTGCAAGCATTGGGTACTATGAGTTTACTAGTCTGAGCCCTCGATCTGGGGGCTAGCCCTTTGAAGCATTTTTACTGCAAATGAGAGGTTAAGCCTACTTATAATTGTGCCCCTGAGTTACCTCCAGAGAACCTCTTTTGTTTCTCAGGTGTGGCCTCTCTCTCTAATACACCTTGGCAGGTGGACTTGTTGCTTTCCCCCGTAAGTGGGATATGACACCCAGGGTTGTAAATCTGCCTGGCAACATGGAATATGACTACTGGGCTGAGTCTAGACCAGGATCATAGGACTGAGAAAGTCTTCTGGAGCACAAGTTGGTAGAGAAATGAAACAAAATAAAGTTTCAGAGGCTGAGAAATTTAAAATGGGATCTAGAGATCATTCTGGACATTATTCTTAGGCATTACGTAGATATCCCTTTTAATTTTTAGTATTAGAATAACTAGAAAGAAATATCTTTAACTCCTGAACTGCAATTTGGTATCATTGATTTTTGAAGATGATCAAATAACTATATACCTTATAAATTCTAACCATGTGATTGTGAAAATCTTGTGGCACACACTCCCTTCATCAAGTGTATGGAACAATGAGTAGAAAAATGGGAACAAATAGCAAATGAATAAAAGAGAGGGAGGAGGGTAATGGGATGTTTGGGGTCTTCTTTTTAACTTTTATTTTCAGTTTCATTCTTAATTTTATTTTTATTCTTTGGAGTAATTTTGGAAAATTTTCAAAAATTAATTTTGGTTATGAATGCACAACTATATGATGATACTGTGAACAATTGTACACTTTGGATGATTGTATGATATGTGAATATTTCTCAATAAAATTGCATAAAAATGAAGCACAGTTTAAATTATTTTCATACAAACATACACCAAGTGAGTTTGTGAACAAGATACATGCTCTACAATACATACTGAAGGTAGAATTACAGGCAGACAGGAAAAGACAGGAAAGAGAAGTTTGAAGAAGAGTTTAGAAATGAAGAATATCAGTAACATTAAAAAGAGAGAGAAAAAACTAAAAATATCATAAGCTATAATATATAAAATCCAAAAGACAAAATGGTAGACAGCAGACAGTACAATGAGTGAAATCAGCTAGAAAAAAGGACAAATACTCTATATTTTCACTAATATGAGCAAGCAAATTTTGAGAGTTAAAGTTGAGAAAACAGGTTATCAGGAAATAGAAAGAGGGTAAATATCTGGCATTTGATGCTGATGGAGTATATAATGTTCAATAGGATTGACTATAGAGATCCACAAATTGATAGCACAATACTGCAAGTACTCTGAACAAAGATGAATTTGAGTATGGTTGAAAGAGGAAGGCTCTGGGTATTGAGACAGTTAAGAAAAGATAGACTATAAAGACTATGATTGTATAACTTAGGGAAATACAGAGTGGCCAATGATGGTGATTAAATGTACAAATATAACTTTTTATTTTTATCAGAGGGAGAACAAATGAATATCAACATTGCATTGTGTTGAAAATAAGATGGTGTGCCAGTTTGTATGTATTATGTCCCCCAAAACGTCATGCTCTTTAATGTAATCTTGTGGAGGTAGACATGTTAGTGTTTCCATGAATGATTGAGTGTTTCCATGGGGATGTGACTAAATCAATTGTGCACAAGATCTTTTATTGAATAATTTCCATGGAGGTGTTACACAACCCATTCAGGATAGGTCTTAATTAAATCACTGGAGCCATATAAAAGAGCTGACAAACAGAAGGAACTCAATGCAGCTGCAGCTGAGAAACATTTTTAAGACAGCCATTGAAAGCTGACACAGAGATTTTGGAGAACTCCATTTTGAAACACAACCTGCAGCAAGCAGACACCAGCGACATACTTTCCCAGCTAACAGACATTTCCCAGACACAATTGGCCATCTTTCAGTGAATGTACCCTACTGTTGATGCCTTACCTTGGATATTTTATGGCCTTAAGACTATAACTTTTTAACCAAATAAACCCTCTTTATAAAGGCCAATCCATTTCTGCTGTTTGCAAAGTGGCAGCATTAGCAAACCAGGATAGATTTTGGTGCCAGAGAAGTGGGGTGCTGCTGAGTTTACAAATACCAAACATGTTGGAATGACTTTTTAAATGGATAAGGGGAAGATTCTGAAAGAATTCTGAGGAACTTGATATAAAAGGCCCAGATTGCTTTGAAGAGACTACAGAAATATGAACTCTTCTGGCAACGCCTTAGACAGAAATAATGAATGTGTCATTGCAAACTGGATGGAAGGTGATCCTTGTTTTAAAGTGGCAGAGAATTTGTCAAAATTGTGTCCTGGTGCTGGTTGGAAGGCAGAATTTGAAAGCAATGCATTGGGGTATTTAGCAGAGGAGATCTCCAGACTACTTATGGAGTATATAGCCTACCTTCTACTTGCACCTTATACTAAAATGTGACAGGACATGGATAAGCTGAGAAATGAACTCTTGGGTACAAAGAAACCAGAAACTGATTGGAATATTCTGGGCTTCCAGAAAGTGAAACCTCAGGAGCTACATCCCCACATGAGGATTTAAGCAAACATGGAACCCAACAGCCATTTCAGTATAAGCCTGGATTGGAGATGATTTTATCCAGAAATAATTTGTGGAAAGTCCTGTTGTCTCATGGTTTTAACCCCCATAAACTGCATGCAAAGCCTACAGAAGTTTTACAAGTTTTGTATAAGCAGAACCACTGCCAGTCTGGACTGGAAGGAACAGAGAAGGAACAAATTGAGAGAAAAATTTCAAGGACAAGATCATGGAGGCTGAGGTCTGGAGTCAAGAAATCTTGGGCAAGTATAGCAGGGCACCCCATGCACATGGAAAAGGTGAGTTTGCCCCAGAGTCAGAGGTTGGGCCTTCCACCTCGATGCTCAGGAAGGGTGCTGCCACACCAGGACCCAGAGAGGTGGAGCAAATTCCCTGGGGATTGGGGAGTACCTGGCTGCCATCCTACTGTTGAGAGAGGGTAAAGCCTTTGCCCCAGAGAGATAGAGTTTGGGTGGCACCCTGATGCTTGAGGAGGTTGGGGCCAAGAAGAAGGTGGGCTTCCCAATGTGTGGATATGTTGGAGTATTTAGCAGTATTTAGAGATAAAATGTCTGTCACAAAGCCCCATGGAAAGGGGTGGCCTCCTGCTCTCTCAAACCCCAAGGATACAACATTATTCTATAAATTATTCTCAGACTTTGAAATCTAATGAAGTTTTCCCCATGGGTTTTAGGAATTGTTTTGGTCCTTGAACCCTGTTTTCCTTTCAGTTTCTCCCTATGGAAATGGTAAGGCTTATCCTATGATTGCCCCTCCTTTGTATATTTGCAGCAGATAACTTGTTCTAAGTTTCATGGGTCCTCAGCCAGGGGGTACTTTTGCTTTAGGGCAAGACCATTCCTGTGATTGATATTGTTGGGATCTTATACTTAAGTATTGTTATTGAAATGATTCAAGTTTCTGTGATATTGTGATGGAAATGAATGTATTTTGTATATGGAAATATCATGTCATTTTGGGGTTCAGGTGGTCAAATGTTCCAGTTTGGATGCATTATGTTCCACATGTTCTTTAAAGCAATCTTGTGGGGACAGATGTATTAGTGTAGATTAGGTTGGAATCCTTTGATTGAGTGTTTCCATGGAGATGTGACTCAATCAAGTGTGCACATGTCCTTTGGATAGTTTCCTGGAGGTGTCACCCCACTGTTTCATGGAGGGTCTTAATTAAATCACCGGAGCCATATAAAAGAGCTGACAAGTAGAAGGAACTCACTCAATGCAGCTGCAGCTGAGAAACATTTTGAAGATGGTCATTGAGAGCTGACATTTTGGAGAATGTCATTTTGAAATGCAAACTGGGAGCAAGCAGATTCTGTTGATGTACATTCCCAGCTAACAGAGATTTCCCAGAAGCCATTGTCTATCCTACAGTGAAATTACCCTACTGTTGATTGCCTTACCTTGAACACTTTATGGCCTTAAGACTGTAACTTTGTAATCAAATAAACCCCCTTTATAAAGGCCAATCCATTTCTGGTGGTTTGCAAAATGGCAGCATCAGCAAACCAGAACAGATGGTGTAGGGGAAAAGTACAATCAATGCAAATTAGAATCAACAGTTAACAGTATTTTAATATGCTTCCATTGGTTGTAACATAGGTAATACACCAAATCTAAATGTCTGTAAGAGGGGAATATATAAGTGTGTGGTATGGATTCTTGGTGTTTTTGTTGTCTGACCTTTTCATTGTATTTTATTTTATTTTTTTTAGTTTTATATTTTTTTATTAATTTTATTATCCTCTTCCTCTTTGAATAAGAAATTGAAATTTCCTCATATAGATTGTGGTAGTGAACACATAATCATTTAATTATAACTGGAATCATTGATGTTTTACTTATGATGGCTACTATGGTACATGAACAAAACTTTAAAAAATAAACAGAAGGTTTCAAGTACTGAAGATAATGTGGAGAGAGGGATATACCTATTCACTGTTGGTGTGATAGTAGAGTGGTAGAACCCATTTGAAGGACTGTGTGGGAAGTTATGTATGGGGTTGCCATATAGTATTGCAGCCTTGTTATTGGGTATATTCTTGGAAGAAATGAGTGCAGGGACATGAAAAGATATTTGCACACTGGTGCTTGTGGAGGCAGTAGTCATGATGTTCAATGGATGGAGTTGGCCTTAGGGTACATTGACTAATAAAGGAATGGTGTGTATATACAATGGAATATTTAGTGCCAGCAAGAAAGGATGAAGTTGTGGGATATGCAACTAGGTAAGGGGACCTTGAGGACAGCATGTTGAGTGAAATAAGCCAGAAATAAAAAGACAAACATTATAACATCTCACTAATATTGACTAACCATTATGAGAAAACTCTGAGAATTGAATCTGAGAGCATAAGTTAGCAGGGAAAGTCTTATTTAAAAGTTCCATCTATTTTTGTTTCCACCTTTTCACATTGTAAATTGGGCTGTTATGAATATTCATGTTCAATATTTTGTTTGAATACCTGTATTCAATTCCCTGAAGCATATACCTATGGGTAGAAGTGATGGGCCATGTGGTAGTTCTATTTTTACATTTTGAGGAATTGCCAAATTATTTTCCATCATATTGCATTACAAGGATTATAATTTATCCACAATCTAGCCTAGACCTAGTACCTTCAGTTTTGTCACTACAGCAGTCCCAGTGGGTGTGAAGTGCCTACCACTAATTTCAACAGAGTTCCCAAATTTCAAGCCAATCCAGGAACACTGTTCAGTAAAATAGACATTATGAATTAATAGTTTTTGGAGAAAGTAGTTGTAGTTATGGTGAAAAAATCTTCAAATGCTTAATAAATACATAAAGGTAATGAGACACATAGGAAATACAGAAAAGTAATAAGATTTCACAATAAAAATATCAGTGAAATGATGTGGGGAATCTCATTCTCCATGGCATTTAAACTTAATTCTCTATATTTGCATTTCTAAGAAATGAATACATTGTATAGATATATATTTTTAACAAATACAGGAAATTTTACCAGAATATGGACTTAAATATCCAGAGGAATGTCAAGATGAATCTGAACATAAGATATCAAAATTTGAAAATAAATTTCTAACTTTAAAAGATCCAAATTAAAATTCCAGTGTTATTTTTCTTGTGGCATGGCTAGATGATGAAAAAGTACATATGAAAGAAAAAACTAGCACCAAGTCTAAAACTGAGAAAGATAGAATGCTAGGTGATGTCCTCTACCTAACCTTTCTTCATATTAAACTAGAAACAGCTCTAAAGGATGGACAAGGATTTGACAGCCTGCCAGTTCAAAAGTACTGCAGGTACTTAGAGTCCAGGGACCACAATCTGAGAACCACTGACATTGAGAAAACATTTTCCAGGTAGTGAGGATAAATGCAGTATGTCAGTGAGGAGATGCAGTTTTACCCAAAATGAATAACTCTCTGAGATCCCTACATTCTAATTAAGGACAATACTGTCCTTTGGAGAAATGCGTATTTAGAATTCATTGTGTACTGCTCTCCTCTCCATTCTAGGCAAACCCAGAGGCCACATGTAAACAAAAACCACACAAATTTTGAAACTTTTTCCTTGTGGTATTTTCAGAGGAGCGAGACCTGCAGCACCTCCTTTATGTCCTGTTTCTATCCATGTACCTGGCCACCTTCATGGGGAACCAACCCATATCCCTGGCCATCATCACAGACTCCCACATCCTCACACCCATGTGCTTCTTCCTCTACAACCTGTATCTGCTGATACCTTTTTCACTTAGAACACAATCCCCAAAATACTGCAGAACACCTAGACGCAGAACAAAGTTATAAACTATGTAGGCTGCCTGTCCCAGATATTATTTTTTTGCTTTTGCTCCTAGGAAAGTCACTCTTGAATGCAATGGCCTATGACCAGTTTGTGGCCATCTGTCACTGCTCTGAACAAGATCACTCTATGCCTTCTCTGCTGGTAACCATGTAGTGGGCAGAGTCCTCCATCTCTGTTAAATCTTTGCACTCAGGCAAGTAAAGTTCTGCCAAGAAAATGAACCTACTACCTCAAAATCCCTTCTTTTTCCAATTCCTAATTCTCTGTTGTCTATTTGCATTTCAAATGTCTCAACCCCAAGTATGATCCAACACCCTCATCTATCAGGACTCGAGGAGAAATTTTAATGTCTTTGTTAGATTGCAGGCTGATCAAGTGAAAGGTGGTATAGATATGAGGATATCAAGATGGAACCATGACACAAGACATCCTTCACTCTGATTATCAATGAACCAGACATGAGATCCCTGGACTCACTGAAGTATGTAGAAAGAATGGACATTTCTCCTTAACCTAGAAATGCTGAACTGGAGATGAGGAGCAGGTAGAGAATATTTAAATCTTTGACACCCTTAACATTGTAGAGTAGAATTTCCATAGCTTCTCATTAATCGTATACTTTAACTCTCACTTTATCTTATAAGAAATTCATTCAGATGCTGGGAGCAGAGTTGTTGGGAAAAAAATCATCCTTCAAGGTTTAATCCTTGAAATGTCACAATTAAACTCAATTGAAATGAAATATACACCTGCAGTAGACAGACTGGACAAATGGCACCAGTTCTCCACCTTTCTCTGTATCCATATATTTTGCAAAATGACTGTACAGCTCCATGCATGAAAAGGTGGAGACACTTTCTCATCCTGTGAATCAGAGTGAGAACTGTGATTTTTATTTGCCTTGGACAAAATATTATAGTGGAATTGATAGTGTGCCTCAGGAGGCTTTGATTTGTTTCTGCTATTCTCTCAGGGAATCCTGTCTCAACCGCATGACCACTTCCTAGCTAGTCAGCTGAAGTATGAGAGAATTTTTGTATAAGAAGTCAATTGTCCCAGTAAAGTTCACCATAGTCCAAGCCACTTGTGACACAAAGCATGCCAGAGCTTAAGCCAGAAGATCAAAGAAGCCCCAGTTCATTCATTTTTCACCACAGTCCCATGAGTAGTCAGAAGAGAAAAAAATTCCATACCATAAACTCCAATGCAATAATAAAAACATTTCTTAAGCTATGTATTGTGGGATGTCTTCTCTTGCAGTCATGGCAAACTGACCAAAAATAAATACTAACAAATATTATTGTATTCAGATAAGTCTGCTGTTTCCTACTATTTGCATTCCTGCAGATATGTGGAGGCAGCACTGATGATCACCAAAGTTTCCTTGAGATAACTGTGTTTAAAAGTGGCCACAAATAAGGTTCCCGTCTTCATAACTAGGAGAGTTTGGAAGGACATGCTTGCTTGCACAGGTGAAACCGGTGACCCTGAGCCAGGACTCTCTACTGACAGATGTATATTGCCAGCAGGAATCCAGTCACTGGTGTCATTGATGATTTGATCATGAAGACTGAAGAGAATTTTGACCATAAGTGAGGTAATTGGATAATATAGTAAATAGAAATGCTGCTCATTTATCTGTTCATGTTTTCATGCTACCTAGAAAATGCCAGTTTTCTTAGAGGGATAGAAGAAGTCACATTTTTAGGCATCACTGGAAGTTGTCAAGCAGTAGAGCAAATATCAACCCATAAAACAACATAGAACACTCAACTCATCATGCACACCAATGAACATAAACCTTCAAATGTGTGCACCAAGATTCCATACTTCAATGAGGACATATATCTCAAAATTAAAAAGAAATCATTCTTTAATAAAGCAATGTATGGTGGAAAAATTACATTCACCATATTTCATCATCATGTCATGTATTTGTACAAACTTGTTTTCTTCCTGATGTCCCTTGAAAGACATATCTTGGACAAACAGTTTCTGCTATAATGCCCTATACCAGAGACCATCCATGATAAACACTGAGGACAATAAGCTGAATAAGAAAACATTATCTTAATAAAGAGGATAAAATCAAATGACCCCTGTAAAATTCACCAGTATGTGAAAGTTGTCGTTAGTAGAAAGATATTTAAAGATAGAGATTCAGAATGGAATGACAGATACAGTAGTGAAAATCTGTAATGTTAGACTTTCCTTTACATTATACTTTTATAAATAGAATTAGATAGCATTTACACTATTTCCATATGAGTAGGAAAAATCACCACCACTCATCCAGCAAAACAAATGAAAAACTTCCTTGTGATTATAAATGTCAGATGACAAACTATATTCTTCCATAAATCTATGCTTTTGGATTATTTTTATTTTCCAAGTTGTTTCTCATCCAGGATTGATAAAAACATCAGAAATATGTGAGAGTGACCAAAGGTAAAATCTGTTAATTATGTAACATACAGAGAAAGCTTAATAGGGGAACCTGTTTAAAATCAAATACATGGAAATGCATTGAAATACATAGAGATAGTTCCTGCTTCCATGTTTTGATCAAAGAGTCAAAATTTCTAGAACTGTCTTTGAACCCTGAAATCACAGGCACTTCCTCAGCTGCAGCACAAATGAAGTTCTGATGACTTCCTCCTAGAGAATATTTTCAGAGCCTCTTTCATATCTTTATTTCTCAAACTGAAGATAAAGGGGTCTGTCATGGGTGTGACCACAGAGTTCATCACTGAGGCTGCTGCAGTTGAATGTGTGTTGTGAGAAGCAGCAGAATTAAAGTACACCCCTAGACTTGTACAATATAATAAGGAGACCACTAAGAGCTGAGACAAGAAGGTAGAAAATGCTTTATACTTCCCTCGAGCTGATGGAATTGCATGTATGGAGGAAACAATCTAGGAGTAAGAGAAAATGATCCCAGCAAGAGAACCCACACCAACCAGGCCAAGTCCAAATAAATCACTACATCATTGAAGGTGTCAGAACAGGCAAGTTGGAGCATCTGATAAAGTTCACAGAAAAAGTGAGGGATTTCCAAGGGTGAACAAAAGGACAGTTGTAATACAGAATGCAGGTCACTCATAATCAAGAACCCTAGAACCAGCAGGACACAGAGATGGTGGTTCCTGGTGACTGTGTAGTGCAGGGGCTGTCAGATGGCCATGAGCGGTAATAGGCCATTACAGAAAGGGGGACATCATCCGAACCTCCAAAGAGGGAGAAAAAGCACACCTGGGTGAGGCAACCTGCATAGCTGTGTCTGTATACTCATCAGCATCTTAGGAGTAGTGGAGATGATGAAACAGATATCAGAAAAGGACAGTTTGAAGAGGAAGAATTACATGGGCATGTGGAGGTGGGAGTCAGTGATGGTGGGCAGGATGATGAGCAGTTTCTCAAGGACAGTGATGAGGTACATGAACAGGAACAACCCAAATTATTAGGACTGCCTTTTTGGTTCCTCTGAAACCCCCAGAAGAAGTAATTCTGAAATTTGTGCTTTGTTTTCTTGTTCCCTGTGCCAGATGTATCAAGGAAGAAAGAGAAAAATATCATGACTAATTTTCTAATAAACCAGCATTGATACTCTGGTGGACATAGACTATAATTTCTATTTTGCATTCAGGAAATTAATCTCCATATTTTGGTCATGCATGTGGTCCCTTAGGTGAATTCCAGTTCAGCTCTGATTATGATTTCCTGTCCCACATCTTGCATTTTCCACACTTCATATATTTATTTTGTGTTGACTATATGCTAGTCACTGTCAAGGTAATGAGATCACAGTGCAGAGACAAAAAATACCCCACAATCTGATGATGGAAAAAGTGTGAGCAGGTCAGAATCAGAAAACAAGTTGATGGATGACATATTTTACAAAAGGAAAATCAGATCTGGAAAAAGGACACAGAAAATCAGGTGTGCTATAGGTGACATTTTGACTGAGGCCTGTCTGATGTGATGTCAGGAACCACAAACAAAACTGGGGGTGTGAGACCATATGACAGTATTCCCATGGCAGAGACACTAAGAGGAGGCTTGTTTCCCATGTAAAGGGTTAACAAGGAGCTGCGGTTGTCAGGGTGAGAGTAAGGGGTAAGTGATAAGAGTTAATGTCTCAGAAGGTTTATGAGTGCAGTAGCCTCACTGCTGATGGAAATTGGGGCACTGTTCTTCCTGTGAAAATACAAATTCCTTCCTTGGTGTTTGATAATGGAGACTTAAGCACTGTCCCCAGGCAACACAGTAGGAAGGAGTAAGGTAACCTCAGCCAGACTCAGGTTGCCAAAGATAAAATCATTTCCCAATGCACAGGAGGAGGGACAAAAATGGAGGGGTTATTTACTACTTTCCTTTAGCTGCTCATTCCCACATTTCCCTCTGCCCCTCATTAGCACATTTCTCTTTGTGACCCTCATTAGCACATTCTCTTGTTGCTTCACCCCTGAGCCATATTTTCCCTTTGGGACACTGGTCAGGAGACAATGGAAATGGTTCCTGCTCACTCAGTTCCCAAGACACCAGGTTAAACCAGATAAATTCAGTTTTATCCCCTCTTCATGGATTCTACTTCCTTACTTAGCT
Source organism: Choloepus hoffmanni (assembly GCA_000164785.2). Taxonomy (NCBI): domain Eukaryota; kingdom Metazoa; phylum Chordata; class Mammalia; order Pilosa; family Megalonychidae; genus Choloepus; species Choloepus hoffmanni. The sequence continues at coordinate 81,882 of KN195677.1, read as the reverse complement.
CTAATCTTCTAGCACCTTTCCTATTTGTTGAATTAATTTTTTTTACCATATCTGTGACTATGCAGCCATCCTCACTGTTCCCTTGGATCTCCAAGCATTGATGTGGGGTGGGATGTTTGCCATTTTGTTCTCTCAGGAATATTTCTATTCACATTTTCAACAAAGTGGGGAACTGGGATCCTTGGACATGAAAGAATAAGCAGTGTATCCCTTGGCCAAATTACAATTGTTTTTGATGAATTTGAAATGTCCTTCCTGTAATGTAAGTTAGGAGGTAATGTTGATCTTTTATTGAAAAAAAATAGCTAATTAAGAAATTAAGATACATATTTGTCTTCTTTATGTAACATTACTTGAACTTAGTACATTTATAGGGATTTTCTTATTGAATTCTTACAAACATTCACTCTATAAGGGCAGTACTATTATGGACCCAATTGTGCAGTTGAATAAATGGCTGGGGTCCAAAAGATTAAGTATCTGACTAAAGTTATGCCCTGAGTAAGGGCTGGGATATGGTTCACAACCATGTATATATGTTTACAGCCTTTCAGCCAGTTGATCTCAACTGGGAGGAATTCTGGCTCCCTGGGGTTATATGGCAATGCCTGTAGATAGAGTTTGGGGAAGCGCTCATTCTTCAATTTGTTCTGTTTCAAAATGGGAGCTATTAGCTAACTCATTTTTTAGTTTTGTTATTATAAAACACTGAAGAACTTCCAGCAAACTGAGGTAGATGAATTTTTGCAACATGGCAGAATACAATGAATCTCCTAATCTAAACAGTTCCTAATTTTAAAATCACACAGACCATAAATGCTCTCTTAGAATTATTTAAAAGTCTTAATTTCTACTGTTATTTATTTTCTTCTGTTATTAATTTATTCTTTTTTATTCATTTTAGAATTTGTAGGTTTGCAGAACAATCATCCTTAAAAGTTGGGATTCCCATATATCATCCTGTTATTAGCTATTACCTGTTTTCATCAGTGTGGTACATTTGTTACAGTAGATGAAGGCACATTTTTATAATTGTACTATTAGCAGCAGTCCATGATTCTACTTAGGATTCACTGTGTTGTGCAGTTCTATGGATTTTTAAAGTTATATTCTTGTACCATATATACAACCTAACATTTCCAATTTTAAGTACATTCAGCTATATATTGAATTGCTGTCAATTATGTCTATAATGTTGTGCTACCATCATTACCAACCCATATGAAAATTTTCATTCACTCCAAAGGAGCTTTAAAGTTATAGCTTTAGTGTTATAGCATTTTTATGTTTTAACCCCACATCATTCTCTTGTAAACTAAATATCAGATTCTGAATTTATGATTTTGCTTATTCCAATTATTCCATATCTGTAAGTTCAAACAGTATTCATCATTTTATGTCTGGTTTATTTCCATCATGTGATGTCTTCAGGGTTCCTCTAAGTCATCACCCATTTTCAGAATGCCTTTCTTTTTTGTGGCTGAATAACTTTCCATGATATCTGTTAGGTCTAGGCCATGGGACACTCCCACATTTCCTTCTTTTGTAAAGCCAGGCTGCAGATCAGACCATATGCCACTTCACTATTCCCTCCCACTCCCACTTTGTGCCAGTTCTTCTGTTCATGCCACATCACTGTCCCCTCCCTCCCCCAATTCATGCCAATTTTCCTGTTCATGCTACATCACTGCTCTCTTCCTCCCCTACATCTCCTGTTTGAATGTACATAGTAGACATTGCCAAGTTATAAGATAAAATGTGTAATCTGCTATTCACCAAAGCTCACATAACTTGCATGTCAAAGACATCATGCAAACTCCTAACTGGCAGAAACCCTATAAAAATGTAATCCCACCACCTGACCACAGATTTTCCCCTCTGAGCAGTCTCTCTTTGCTGGCTGGGGCCACCCTGGAGTTCCTCTCAATAAACTTCTTTAGTTCTTGCCATTTGGCTTCATTGCCTATCTTTTTGCACCAGAATACCTTATATTTGGTGTCAAAACCTGGGACTATGAGGCAGAGACTTTCCTTTGACATTTATAGCATCAGCACTGACCTTTCATCCAGCCTAGGGATAAATAATCTGCTCATGCCCTGAATTTCTCTTCCCCGGCTGCACTGGAAATCCTAACATTAGGCAGAGAAATTCACTGCACAGCCACTGGGCCATGGCACCAGGAGGTGGTGCAGATGCCCCCTCTCCTGGTTCCATCTGGGAATAATTCCCCTCTCTGGCCCTTGAGGGTGACTCACAGGGACACCTGTATTGTTCATCTCATGTCCACCAGTCTCTAAATCTCATTCTTTCCTCAGGCTCCCCTCAGGCCCCCTTATGAGCAGCATGTCCTCCATCCCACCATAGAACACCCCTGTAGGTTGCCTTGTAAAAGCACAGGATCAATACTGTCTGGTCCCAATACAAATTAGACAATTGCTCTATGTAGTTTGAAAATGGGAACTATGATCCCCAAATTCTCACTGACCTTCACAGATTCTGTCAATGGAATGCCAAATTAAATAAGTTTCCATATGCCCACTTTTCTTTGAGAAAACCAGAGACCCTTCCTCCACTCTTCCTGCTCCACCATCCAAATCTTCTCCAATCACCCCTTCCTAAAAAGTCCCCAAATCTTATTTCTCCAATCTCCCCTTCCCAAGAAAATCCTCTTCTCTGATGCCTTGCCTGTTTCAAGCCCCTTAAAAAAAATCCTCAGCCTCCATCCCCAGACCTCCCTAAGCATACCTCATATAACAAATCATTGAATGAACTGGTAGATCACTCATTTCCCTTTGAACCCCAGAATCCTCCTCAATGTCTTCCCAGTTCCCTACTGCACCCTCCTTGCCCCTCCCTATATAACTTCTTCATTGATCACCCCTCCTTACTCTTCTTCCAATCTACAATCACCACCTTCTCCTATCACTTCACACCAAACAGCGAGCCACAGTTACAGGATCATGTGTCTCATTTCAGAGCATGAAGTTTCAGGTCACAAGGCAGACAACTATGAAAGGCTTAAAGAAGTCACCCAAGGGCCAAATAAAAACCCTGCCCATTTTCTCTACCATCTCAGGGACAACCTCCTGTGCTATACTAATCTCCCACCTAGCCTGCCAGAGGTTACCCTACTCCTACATATTCACTTCATTTCTCAGGTCAATTCTAATATATGCTGCAAACTCCAAAAGCTAGAATCTAGCCCCCAAACTCCACAAGCAGATCTCAGAAACCTAGCCTAAAAGGTGTTTAATAATAGAGACCCAGGAGCAAGAGAAAACAAAAGCCAAGACAGATTCTAAGCAGCAAGCATATCAATCACTGGCTAAAGTTAAAAATCAAAACAAAAACACTTGGTTCCTTCCAAAAGGGCAAAGCCCACCTGGAGCTTTCTTCAAGTGTAGCTAGGATGGCCACTGGGCAAAAGCTTGACCCCAACCCTGACATCTTCCTGGGCCCTGTGCAAACAGCAAGGCCACTGGAAGTCTGACTGGCCTCAGGTCCCTCAAGGCCAGAGGACATCAGAATCCCAATGACAATTCAATCCACTGCTCAAGCTCTCTGATCTCCTGGGGGTCCCCATGGATGACTGAAAATGCCTGGGTGCTGAAAAGGCTCCAGTCACTGCCATCATGCTGGTGGAGCCATGGGTAATGTCTCTGTTGCAGGTAAGAATGTTTCATTCTTTTTAAATACAGGAGCCACTTACTCTGCTGTTCCTGAATTTTCAGTGTCACTGACCCACTCCTCCTGAATGGTATAATCTCTAGGCACCTGTAGCCCTCCCCCCTCCCACTGCCTTGTTCTCTCCATAATATACATTTTTCTCAGTCCTTCTTAATAATCTCAAAGTGTTCCAGCACTATTCTGGGAATTCTTGTTAAAAATTGTATATTTCTGTTTCAATAATGCATTAACTAAAGTGTTTTATGTATTTAGCATAATTCTAACAAGTTTAATTTTAATGATAATAGGATATTGTGAAGTGCTTGCTTAAGAACAGTTTTCAAGATTGTTTTTGTAACTTGACTGTAGAAGGTATGAGGGATGTTTTTATTAATAGGGAAAGGAAAGAAATTTTATCCTGAATGACTCGTTGTTTTGGAATGAAGAAGAAGGAAGAATAAATGTGGGACAAAACCTGAATAAATACAGAAAGTTGCAAAAAGTTTGCAGAAACAGAAATTTATTTCTGTGGTCAAAGTTGGAAAATGGTAAAAACCAGCAATATCACTCCCTAATAATAAAACCACACAACTTAAAAAGTAGTCTTACAAAAAGGAATAGCTCTAACTATTTTAACTGTCATTCAGAGCAGAACCTGTACTTTAATTAACACTCAGTATTGGGAATATATACCTAAAAATTTGCAAAATGTAGCACAGGCCCTATATCACATGCAAAATCAAATAGCTGCCAGCCCAGAGATGAAAGAAATCCCAGGCTCTGAAAATGCAAACTTGGGAAAGGGGAAAGGGAAGTCCCTAGGTGGGATACTGGGGTACCCTTAATGTCCATGTGGGGAGGGAGGCCCAACTCCCCAGATGAATGGATGTCTATGTGGAAAGGGGTGGCTACCCTTCTAGAAAAATGGAATCTGCTGAGGGAGTATAGAAATGTTTGTAACTCTCTGGCTAAACTAATAACTGTCCTGCAGCAGGCCACAGGAGCATTGGGGATTCAGAGGAAAAAAGGGCCACCAAATTGCCACCACTGTAGCTGGCCATTATTAGAAACTGTATGCATTGCTACGGAGAACATTTTAGTAGTTAAGGTGGCTATTCACTATCTGGAGGATAAATTAAAGCTACAAAGAGATATGAAGCTAGCGCAAGCAGAATTCAAAGACACATTGGATAATAGTTTAGAAATTCTGGCATGACAGTACACTAGAGTAAGAGGGCATAAGTTGTCCAAAGGGCAAGTTATGTGTATCCTAGTTTCCTCTAACTGGGACCCTAAAGTGTGAGACCCTGCTAATTCCTAATCAAAAGATGATAAAGGAGAGAGAAGATAGTGGCATAGAGAGGAATATAAGTTAGTTAGTCCCCCCCCAGAGCAACTATAAACAACCAGGAACAACTAGTAGAAGATCTGAAATAACTGCTGGGAGATGACCATGACTGTCCACACATTGTGCAATGATCTGGATTGGGAAAAATGCCCAAGATTGCAGCATAAAATCTATAGGTAAAAACTGTGGAGCAGAGCTGAGAGCCCCTCTCTCATGGCAGCCTGAGTGGCAGAGCCTCACTGGGATAGAGAGAAGTACTCCCTGAACAAGTGAATACATGTCAGCCCAGCCCCAACTGGGGTTTTAATGTTAACTGCTCAATACAAACTATGAATCCCCAACAAGCAGACAGAGGCTTTTGGTGATGACTAACCTTGGAGAGCCAGGGGATGTATCTGTCTCAGAATGGGGAGCCCAAAGGATTGGGTGCTATCTCTGGCCAATGGGAATCTGGAGGTCATATACTGACTGTGAAAGGGGGCTTTCTGTCCCTTTCTCTCACTCTCAACCTGGGGGGCTCAGTAGAGAAAGCCTCAGCCATTTTAAACTCACAGTACTGTGACCCAGACAGGGTAGATGTAGCAGAGTCAGAGAAACAAAGAATCTATTTATATGCAAACGACCTCCCTCTAGGGAGCATATCTTCCCTAAGAGGAAGAAGGAGATGCCAAGCTCCATTACCTGCCTTTCTTTCAGAACCAGACCCCAGAGCCTGGGGGAAAACAGCCATGGCACACCTCCTTACACCAGTCTGGAGTAACAGGCTGATGGGTACCATCTTCTGGACAGAAAAGCACAGGGTGTGTCAATCCTCTAAGACACACCATCAGGGAAACTGGATACTGAGTATTTCTTCCTTCTGCCACCTGAACCTGTTCTGGTCTGGGAAAACCTGATTGGGGTAACCAAGGAAGTCAGATGCCTAGACATCAGAAAACTAAAACCTACACTAAGAGAAATGAAGTTATGGCCCAGCTAAAAAAACAAACTTACACTTCAACTGAGATACAGGAATTTAAACAACTAATGCTAAATTGAATAAAAAATTTAGGGAAGATATGGCAAAAGAGATAAAGGCTATAAAGAAAACACTGGGCATACATGAGGCAGAAATTGAAAGTTTGAAAAAACAACTGACAGAAACTATGGAAATGAAAGGCAGAACAAAAGAAATGAAAGACACAATGGATACATATAACAGCAGATCTCAAGAGACAGAAGAAAACACACAGGAGCTAGAGAAGAAGACACCTGAAAGCCTACGCGTAAAAGAGCAGATAATGAAAAGAATGGAAAAATATGAGCAATGTCTCTGAGAACTTAAGGACAAAATTGACCACAAGAATGTCCATGTCATGGGTGTCCCAGAATGAGAAGAGAAGGGAAAAGGGTCAGAAGCAATAATTGAGGAAATAATGGAAATTTCCCATCTCTAATAAAAGACATACAATTACAGATCCAAGAAGCACAATGTATCCCAAACAGAATAGATCTGAATAGGCCTACGCCAAGATATTTAATAATCAGATTATCAAACATCAAAGACAGAGAATCCTGAAAGCAGCAAGAGAAAAATGATCCATCACATACAAAAGAAGCTTAATAAGACTGTGTGGATTTCTCAGCAGAAACCATGGGGGCAAGAAGGAAGTGGTGTGATATATTTAAGATACTGAAAGAGCAAAACTGCCAACCAAGAATCCTGTATCTGGCAAAACTGCCCTTCAAATATGAGGGAGAGTTTAAAATATTCTCTGACAAACAGACAATGACACAGTTTGCGAACAAGATACCAGCTCTATAGGAAATATTAGAGGAAATACTGCAGACAGATAGGAAAAGACAGGAGTGAGAGGTTTGGAACACAGTTTTGAGTGACGGTACCACAGCAATGTAAGTACACTGAACAAAGATAACTATGAACATGTTTGAAAGAGGAAGTTTAGGAGCATAAGAAGAAAAGAGGAAAGATAAAGAGTGGGACTGTAAAACTCAGTGAAACCTAGAGGGTTCAACAATTGTAGTAAAATGTACAAATGTGTTTTTTCATGAGGGAGAACAAATGAATGTCAACCTTGCAAGGTGTTAAAAATAGGGAGGTATTGGGGGAAAAATACAATCAATGTAAACTAGAGGCTATAATTAACAGAAACATTGTATTATGCTTCATTTAATGTAACAAAGGAAATAAACCAATGCTTAATGCATAGAAGAGGGAAGCATAAGGGAGGGGTATGGGACTCTTGGCATTGGTAATGTTGTCTAACTTTTTATTCTACTTTAGTTTAAGGTTATCTTTCCTTTTGCTGCTTCCTAGCTGTCATTTTTTTCTCTTTCTTTTTCCTTTCCTTTTGCCTCTCTACCTTCTCTGACTCTTCCTCCTGCTTTATGGAAGAAATGGAGATGTCCTTATATTGATAGTTGTGAGGGTGGTGAACACAAAAATATGTTACTATACAGGGAAACATTGATTGTCTACTTAGGATGGAATGCATGGGGTATGAACAAAACCATCTTATAAAAATGGGTTGATGAAGAAACCTTGAGGAAGTATACTGAGTGAAATAAGCCAGACACATAATGACAAATATTGCAGGGTATTATGGATAGGAACTAATTATAATATGTTAACTTATACACATGAAACACAAGATACCAGGATGTAGAAAGAGACTAAAGAATGGGGAGCAATTGCTTATTATGAGCAGAATGTTTAGGATGAACTTAACTGTTTGGAGATGAACAGAGGTGATGGTAGCATGTTGTGATAATAACTAACAGTGCTGAATGGTGTGTGAATGTGGCAAAAAGGGGAAGCTCAGAGTCATGAATGTCACCAGAAGGAAAGTTGGAGGTTAAGAGATGGAAATGTATAAAACAGTGAACCTTGTGGTGGGCAATGCCAATGATTAACTGTACAAACATGAGAAATCTCTTTCATGAACAAGAAAAAATGTATGACACTACAATTAGAAGATAATAATAGAGAGGCATATAGGAACTCTCTCTATATATATTGCAAACTACATACTACAGTAGTAGTATTTCAGTGTTCTTTCATAAACAGTAACAAATGTACTATATGAATACTATGAGTCAACAATGGAGGGGGTTGGTCAGGAGTATGGGAAGATTGGAGTCTCCATTTTTTGTCTTTATTTCTTTTCCGGAGTAATGAAAATGTTCTAAGAATTGAAAAAATATAAATGTGGTGATGGATGCACAGCTGTATGATGGTGTCAGGGGCAATTTATTGTACACTTTGGATCTTTGTGTAATGGTATGGTATGTGAACAATCTCAATTAAAAATGTGATAAAAAAATAAAATAAAATTTAAAAAAAAGATAATAAGCCCCTGTCTAACTGAGAAATTAAAACAGGAAAGTAAGCATGATTGAACTCTGG
>KN195677.1:2745-73326 GCA_000164785.2 Choloepus hoffmanni | reverse complement strand
CTGAATATAGTTAATGTTGCAGAATATGAGTACTCAAGCTGATTTAACTTTGTGGTAAACCTTGCTAATATTTTATTTAGCATATCTTTAAATCCCTTGGGAAAGACAACAATGGACATTTTCTGTGCTTCAAAATTTAAAAACTTGGAGACCTCTAGCAGAACCTAACTACTTTATTGAGTTCTTGAGTATTGTCTGGTTGGGTAAAACTAAAGCTATTCCTTTAGCAGTTGTTAAAATACAAAGTTATTCCACACTGCTTACTTCTAAACAATTAATAGCTTTCATTGGTTTGTTAGGTTATTGGAAAATGTTTATACTCTATTTGCTATGAATTCAAAACCTTTGTACATCCTAATTAAAAAAAGGAAAAGCCTGGGAATGGAATTGTCCATGGCAGTCAGTGGTTGAAAAAAGCTAAGCAAACTATTATACAAGCAGAGGCTTTAAGAGGGGTAGACCCTAATATACCCCCTAAATTGAATGTGACCAATACCAATATTGACTTTAATGCTTCAAAAAAGGCCATAAAAATCAATAAAGGTCCATAGACAGTCTAGCGGGCATGGTCATGCAGAACAGATGAGCCTTAGATATTCTTGCAGCTGAAACAGAAAGGACCTGTGTTTTGTTTAATAAAACTTGCTGTTTTTACATAAATACAACTGTCCAAGTAGTTAAAAGCCTAAAAACTTAAAAAAAATGGAGACATCATAAGATGAGCCAAAGAAAATGCAGCAAATAATGAATCCTTGTTTACAAGTTTCCTTTCTTACTTCTCTTCACCACTCCATGCTTTCCTTATACCCCTCTTAAACCTATTAATACTAATCTTGTTCTTTTTGCTTGTGGTGCCCTGCTTCATATATATCCTAGAAAACTCCATTTGCAGAACCATCTAGGCTACAGCCAACAAAGCGGTCAGTGACATGCTCCTCAAGCAACAAGTTCATCACTACCAGACTCTGCCACAGCATTACCTCTGGGGATGTCTTTATGCCCCTGATTTGCATAAAGCAGATACAGAAAAATGGATCCTCTCCCCAGGCCCCCAGCAAAATATAATAAAAGGAATTTGAAATGTTAATTCTAGGCCCTAGGCCCCTCCCCATTCCCTCTTTTGTTAAGCCAGGCTGTGGTTCAGAACATGTGCCACTTACTATCCCCTCCCTCTTCCATTTTGTGTCACTTCTCCTGGTAGTGCCACATCAATGCCCCCTCCCTCCCCCACTTCATGCCATTTTTTTCCTGTTCATACCACATCACTGCTCCCTCCATCCCCCACCTCTCCTCTTTAAATGTACAAAGCAGACACTGCCAAGTTACAAGATAAACTATGTGTAATTCCCTATTGGCCAAAGCTCATTTACCTTATATATCCAAGACACTGTGCAACCTCCTAATTGGCAGGCAGCCGTATATAAAGGAATCCCACCACCTGACCATGTGTCTTCCCCTCCAAGCAGTCTTTCTGCTGGCTGGGGCTTCCTTGAAGCTTCTCTCAATAAACTTCTTTTGTTGCCTGCCATTTGGCTTTGTCACCCGTCTTTCACACCACAATACTTTACAATGCGCATGTACCACATTTTGTTTATCTATTCCTTAGCCAATGGACAATCCTATGGCTTCCAACTTTCAGAAGTCATGAATAATGCCACTATGAAAATCAGTGTGCAAATATCTCTTCAAATCCCTGCTTTCTATTCTATGGGTATATACTTAGTAGTGGGATTGCTGAGCCATAGAGTAATTCTATACTTAATTTTCTGCAGAAACAGTTTATAAATCCAATTTAATCCCTGTATATAAAATTCAAATGATTAGGAAAATTAATGCTGTTGCTTAGTTCCTCATTGTCATGTCATAAAATGTATTTAATGTCCTAGGGATTAGAACATAGATATCATTGGAAGGTCATAATTCTGCCTAACATATCATGTGCCATACTGTAGTCAAATAAATGTAGTCAGAAGTTGGTTATCTAAGTTATTAGGGAAACATTTATGTTCATAATTTAAAATAGAAAATTTAAAAGACCATATTGCAAGCAGACAGATCATTGAAAAGTCAGACACATAAGAATATATATTATAGGATTGAATTCATGTGAAAGTCAAAGTGGGCAGACATAATCTCTGTGGTTTGAATTCTGTGGATGGGACAGTTACCGGGCACCAATAATCCACTTGGAATATGACATTATCTGCATTTTTCTGGCTTCTGGTTACAGGGTTTATTTCATTTTTGAAAATTCATTGATCATATGGTAGAGCACTTTCCCATATACATGTTACAGTGCAATGAAAGGAATATTGTTAGTCTGCCTGTACTGTCTCAGTTTACCAGGCTTCTATAACAAATAACCACTCAGTAAGTTGGCATAAAATTGTAAATATTATGGCTGACAGTTTTGAAGCCAGGAAAAGTACAGAATTATGGAATCACAAGGTAATATTATCTCCCAAAATCCTGTAACATCCTGTTACTGGCTACCAGCTATTTTGGGGTTCCCTGGCTTTCACACCTGCCTTGCAATACATAGTGATATCTTCCACTTTCTCTTCTGGGTTCCAATGACTTCTGGTTTGGGGATTCAGGCTCAACCCCATGGATTTTTCTTACTCTGAGATCTAGTTTCTTTTTCTTTATATCTGAATTTATTCTGCATATATGGGATTCCAGTAATAAGGATTAAGATCCAATCACATTCAGTTGGTGAACAACTTAACTAAAAATTTCATCTTCAGGAAATCCTATTTACAATGTGTACACACTTGCCAGAATGTGGATTACAATTAAGAACTTGTCTAAATTGTGATACATAATTTAATCAACCTCAACCTTCCATAGAAAAAGTATAGAAAAAAATGTAGAATGTAGAATGTTCTATTTGGGAGCCTTGCTCATCACATACCAATCTCTGTGCTGCTGGATTTGCTGCAGATAAATCCATCCAAGCAAGCATACTCCTGTGTTGTTAATTAATGACCCAGACATGAAGTCTTTGGACTTACTGTGTATCTGGGAAGAAAAAAAGGTTTATTTCTTCTTAGGCAGGGAATGCTGAGCTGGAGGTGAGGGGAAGGGACATATTTACATTCAAGGGAGTCATAACATTCTGAAACAGAATTTCCATGACTGCTTATTAAATTTGTTGTTTGCCTCACATCAAGAAATTCATTCAGCTGCTGGAGTTGGAATTGGATGTCATGGGTTTTGAAGTTGCCAATGAAACTTACTGAAGTGTATTTTATACTCATGGTAGACAGCATTCATGACCACAGTGTTATTCCAGTTGTTTCCAGATATGTAATAAAAGAGTCTACATTGTACATAACTTATATTTCACAATAAGGAAATAACTGAAACTGTAGAACTGTAACCCAGAACAGTGAAATTTTCCCTCTAGCTACTTGTTAAATCATACCTTGAAAGTTATCACTGTTCTATATATATGTTAAATTTCACAATAAAAAATGTATTTAAAAAAGAGACTGCATTGAAAATTCCATTTGGGGTAAACAGCACATGTTGAAGGACATGAATGTTTATTCAGAAATCACTTGTGCCCTGAATCAGAGCACTCCATTCCCTGGAGAATCATTCGGCAGGATTTCATGCTGTTGTGTAAGTCATCCTTCCATCATGATCTTTAAGGCTATAAATATCAGATGACAGGGTCAATCCATAGATGGTTCATTAACAAAACCTTCAATGTTTATGACAAAATTTAGAGAAAGGACAGATATTTTGGCAGAAGAATGGATAGAATCTTGGTTTAATTTCCATTAACAGTACAGAACATGGAACCTGGTCCAGCACATTTACGTGTAAAGTATCTTGCACAAGGAAACCAAGTAGTCTTCACTAATTTGTAGATATAAATCATCTTAATTCTTTAAGTTATAGCATGCATGACTTAAAATTTGCTTTAACATATTTAATATCATATCTGACTCTAAGATATGTTCTGGTTCCAGAAATTTCAAAGAATCATACTTTCTCTCTCTGAAGCTCTGAGCTCTGCCATTACAACACTTCTTTGGCTCCACAACAAATAATATTTTATGGCTTTCCATACAGGAATCTTTTCAGAGCCCCTTTTATATCTTTATCCCTCACACTGTAGATGAAAGTTTCAACAGGGTTACCAGCACAGCCTACATCACTGAAGCTGGAGAAAGTGAGAGAATGAAGATGCTAGGCTATTTATTCCACTATGTGCAGGAAAAAGCCATCATAGAAATTGATATTTGAACACAGATCTCATAAAAGTGAAGGTGTGACCTTCTAGGGTATCTGAGAATATGTGTGCCTGTCATAGGGAATGTCCAGGACAAAGGTCCTAAGGAAAGGCAGCATATACGATGTACAGGTCAGCCAGGAAGCCTGTGAGGTAGGGGGATGATAAGAGAAAGACCATTGAGGGGTGGTGTCGGAGAAGGTTGAAAGATGAAGTGGCGTCACTGCTGCTGAAACTTCAAATCACAGAGACTTATTTTCCACATGTTGTAACTCTTTCATTTTATTAAAATACATTCCTTGATTTTAAATGGAGTCACTCCTATTTGCATATATAAGTTGGCATTTGGACACTGTACAACTATTGCTCAGATGACCCTACTTTGTGGGCTGTCACAGCCCAAGAAATACAAATACACACATAACACACAGACAGACAGACACACACACACAGATCACACAGACACAGCACTCCAGGGCCTCCTGGGGCTTGTTAATGCCATCCTATTATCACACCCTACTGATTATCCCTGAAATGAATAAAATACAAGTTGATATCAGAATTATCTATTCCAAAAAATCTTAAAAACAGAAACATGAAATTGAATTCAGCAAACCACTTATGGATATGTAATCCAGAAGCTTAATTTTTGATGTGGTCATTTCCTTCCTTGTGTTTAAAGAAGACAAAAATCTGCTCAAGAAGCAGAGAGAGAGGATGATGAAAGGGGATGAAGGGAAAATACAAGATATAGGCCCAGGTCTTCCCTGAGAGACTGCTCTGAGGGAAACCCACCTGGTTCTGGTGGCATCCAACCATGCTAGATCCCCTTGAAGACCAGAAAAAGTAATAAAAGAGTGAAAACAATTTACCCAACCAAAGTAATGATACCTATTTAGTGCCAAAACACCAAGCAGATTGAACACCCCAATAGTAAAATGAGCAAAGGGTGTAAAGGAATACTTCACAAAAGAAAATATACTAAGTACAATAAATGTTGGGAATTGTTATGTGAAACATTAGAAACTTTTTAAATGATATTAAACATAAAACTTTGGAATCAGATAAACCTGATTTTGAATCTCTGATGTACCACATGTTTGCTGATAAATTTTGGTAGGTATTGGAACATTCTAAATCTTCATAGCTTCACCAGTATAGTAGGGAATATGGTATCCATTGTGCAAAGGTTGGTCAAAGATCAATTCAAGTAAAAAGCTTTGAATAATTCCTTCCTACTAATAAATATGTGGATATCACTGGTAATGAGTTGAGGCTCATTTTTCTACTTCTAATGTCTCATTCTTCCTACACCTTGTGTCCCCAATTTCATGTACTTATTTTCTTTCTTTATCCCCTCTCCAAGCAATCACAGAATGAGCTAATATTCACATAGAGCCAAGCATCTTCTATATTATAAAATGGATCATCAAATTCCATGACATACAACCCCTAGTGACTTCTTGCTGGACAATGAAGCCGACATTCCATAGCTTCAACCACAAGCTCAACTTTCCCTGGCCATTGTCCAGTGTCCAGTGTCCCCTCTCACTGCTGCCTGTCCTCACCCCTACTGGTCTCCAGGACACTGAATTTCACTTACACCTATGACAGTACTCCATAGTTTCCATATCCAGTGACTTTGTATTTCTGCTTCCCTCTTCTTGGAGTCTCTCCAACAATTCACCTTGAAGGTTTTTCACTCCTGTACCTTACGGAATATCCAACAGCACTTCAGGATAGCCTAGAGTCACCTCCTTTTGAATCTAATTCTTAACATTCTCAGAGGATGACAATGTCTTCTTCTGTGCACTTAATTTGAGTGGTAGAAACTATGGTATTGAATTGCGTTTATTTAAACCCATGTGTTATCTCTCTGTCAGATGTGAGTTCCTTGTGGAATGTAATGAAATTTTACATACTTTTCCACCCTGACCTGGTCAGTTGGTGAATGGCAGTAACAGTAGCTGGTGAAATACATATAACAAGAATTAATGAAGGAGTATGGTTTCTCAGAAATGCCAATGATGGAAAAAAGAGAATTGCTAAAATACATGTTGAAGTTATGCTAGATGCATTCTTTCCATATTTTGAGATTAGATCCCATAAATGGGTTGTGCTGGTTTGGATGTATTATGTTCCCCCAATGCCACGTTCTTTGATGCAATCTTATGGGGACAGATGTATCAGTGTTGATTAGGTTGGAACCTTTTTATTGAGTGTTTCCATGGAGATGTGACCCACCCAACCATAGGTGATAATTCAGATTGGATTATTTTCATGGAGGTGTGGCTCTACCCATTCAGGATGGGTCTTAATTAAATCACTTGAGTCCTTTAAAAATGCTGGCACAGACCAAGATGCTAGCTGGCTTAGCTCAAAAATGCTTAGAGTTATGGACCCCTGACATTGGCTGCAGCTGAGATATTTTGAAGATGGCTACTGAAATCTGACCCTGACATTTTGGAGAACGCCATTTTGAAATGCAACCTGGGAGCAAGCAGACACCAGCCACATATGCCTTCCCAGCTAACAGAGGTTTCCTGGATGCCAATGGCCTTTCTCCAGTGAAGGAACCCTATTGTTGATGCCTTACCTTGGACACTTTATGACCTTAAGGCTGTAACTTTGTAACCAAATAACCCCCCTTTATAAAAGCCAATCCATTTTGGTGTTTTTCAAAATGGCAGCATTAGCAAACCAGAACATGGGTAAAGAATTATAGAGTAGAGTAAACAGTATGCCATAAGAATTCATACATAGCAAGGCTACATTCAAAATAACCTCATTATATCTTTGTTCACCATGTGTATGTGTCTGCATGTGATTGCAGATCATAAGATTAAGTGTATTTTTGACTCTGAGAAATGGTCAACATTTTGGAAGTCACTGTATTAAAGGCAAGAATCATTGGAAAATAAAGCAAGTCCCTGTCAATGAATGAAGAGCTAAACAGAAAATCAAGCTTTTAGAGAAAACAGGCAGTCAGCCTGGGAGCTGAGGCTCCTCCAGACCCAAGGGCCACAGATGGAAAAGATGTTCTTGCTGAACTTGTCTGTCATGGTCTCCACATCTTACCCTGATTGGTTATTCCTTTGCCTGTCCCATATTTGTTAGAGCACACTGATTTTCAAATGGTCTAATAGTGGATGAAGCACATCTCTTTTCCATTTTTCTTTCCTGATATTCTTTTCTTTATTATTCTTGGGCTTTGGGATTTGCTCAGTTTTTGGACAATCCTATGGATACAACTCAGTCCTTCTTCCATACCACAATATACAAAGGACTTCCCCATCCATTCTCTTTAAAAACTTCACAGGCCATGTCTTTTTATGACTTGGATTTGTCTATCTTCCTCTGATGTATCACTGAGGACATTTTCTCATCTGCATTATTTCATTGAACTCTGACTGCTCCAATACAATGTAAGATCCAAATTTGCAGAGACCACACGAGGATTCTTCACCTGTGTGTTTCCACAGAGGTTTCTCAGTATCTGTGCATTTACATCAAAACAACTTTTAAGTGCATTATAAATATTTACATTAATTTATTACTCAAGGAAGCAAACAAGCTGGATGATCTCTTGGCTCTGGGCTGTGCTGCACTTATCTCAGACGACCTCGGCTAAAAGTTCTTGGCATCCCTTCACCCCAACACTCTCCTGCAGCCTATACCTTCCTCTCTACCTCACTTGCATGGTACATCTGAGAGACAGGTCTGCTTGTGTGAGTCTGGATTCCTTCCTTGGTGTGTGATGATAAAGACTGAAACTTTGACCCCAGAGAAGAGAGTAAGAAAGAGTCAGGTATAATCTCCCAGCCAGATTTGGGACCCCAAGGAAACACTCTAGTCCCGGCCTATGCAAGATTGCATAGCATGATGGAGAGCAGCAGAGGAGATATCTACAACTTTCCTTAACTTCTTTTATACATTTCCCTCTGTCCCTCATTAGTATATATCCTTGTTATTTCATCCATAAGACATATTTTTCCCTTTGGGATTCTGGTCAGGAGACAATGGAAACTGTTCCTGCTCACTCTCTGTTCTCAAGTAAACAAGTCACATCAGGTGAATCCAGCTTTTAACACTCTGACTCCTCATGGATTCTGCTGCTTTGCAATGTTCTCACCTTCTGGCACTTCTCCCATACTTTAAAGTTTTCACCATGACAAATATTGATGAAGCCATCTTCACTAGTTCCTTGGAACCCAAAGCATTGACTTGGATGAGGGTGCAGCCTCTGTTCTCTCTAGAAGATTTCTATACTCTTTTCTTTAAAAAAAAGTGGAGAACTATGCACCTTGGATATGAAAACATAAGCAGTTCACCCCCTGGCTTAATTACATTTCTTTGAGTTATAAATGTCCTGCCATTTAAGACTTCATTTATAAAATGTCTGTATGGATGTTACATTTTACAATAATGGAAATGGCTGAAGTTGTGGAACTGTGACACATGACATTCTTTGAGATTTTATCTCTACTTGGGAAATCATACATTGAAAGCTATCATTATTATATTTATATGTTAAAGCTCACAATATAAAATGGGAAAAAGATACATATATTTATAATAATTTATAGCAACTTTACATGAACTTAGCACTGGTAATTTCAAAGGAGTTTTCTTGAATTCTTACAAAAATCAAATCTATAAAAGCAGTACTGCTATGATCCCACATCTACATTTGTAAAACTGTTTGGTAACAAAGGATTAAGCAGCTGGAAATTTATAAAATGAGAAAGGGCTGGTATGTAATCTGAAACCTTGTAAATAAGTTTCTAGTTATCAGTCTTTTAGTCAGAGGTTCTCAACCATGGGAGATTCTAGCCCTCTGTGGCTATGGTAATGACTGGAGATATATATGCTTCATCAACATGTGAAGTAATTGAACTAATATCATCCAGTGGGTAGAGATCAGGGATGCTGCTATATATCCTGAAATTGTGTCAGCAATATATTTAGTCCAAGTGAAATCTTTCTGAGTTGATCATTAGATTTTGTTGCTTTTATTTTATTAGTTTAATGATTACTTATTTTTTTACAGTAACATAAAAGTATATATATATATATACATGCAACAGAAATTTTGACATTGTAACCATTTCTAAGTGTTCAATTCAGTGACATCACTTACTTTTACCATGTTGTGCTACCATCATCACCTTCAATTACTTAAATGTTTCAATAAATCCCCATTACCTTTCTCCTCAGGTCTGTAGCCTAATGTAATTTGTGTTTCAAATAATGTGCTTAAATCCAGAGGTAGAAAAATTTCAAGAGTCTACCAACAACAATGGACTACTGAAATGGGCTGGGTCCATACAATGGAATACTACAAATACATAAAAAAGTTGATACATGGTAAAACATGAATCAACCTTGGATATTGGTGTTGTTTCTACATCCACTTTGGCAGAGCCTTCCTTTACAAGGAATCAGAAAACCAGCTGGGTTCCCAGGATTTCTTCTCCTAGGACTTTCTGAGAAGCCAGAGGGGCAGTCTGCTCTCTTTGGGCTGTTCATGTCCATGAACTTCATCACTTTCACATGGAAACTGTTCATCATCACAGCCATCATCTCAGAATCACAATTCCACAAGCCCAGGTACATCTCCTCCAACATGAGCTTGGGTTAAATCTGCTTCAACTTGGCTACTGACCCTAAGTTGCTGGGGGAATAATCCAGCAATACCTCTGATAGCTGTGTAAACCAGGAGTACTTTTGCACCATTTTTCCACATTTGGACAATTAACAACTGACTTGTGATGACTTATGAGCATTTATGGCTGTCTGTTACCACCGCACTACACAGTTACCTGGAAGCCCCAGTTCTGTGCCCAGGTACTTTTTATGAGCTTCTTATCAACATTCCTGAATTTGTGTATGTGTCTTGTGGCTCTCCCTGTGTGCAGATATTGAAGTTCCTAACCATTTCTTAACAACCTGAAGTTATCTATCTCAACTGCTCCAAATTACATTACTTTAGCCAAAAAAATGCAAGCCAAGCTCAGGAGGAGCTTCAAAGAAAATATGTATGCACCTAATTTTAAAAGACAGCCTTACATCATAATGTTCTGTGAAATAATCCAGACACACAAAAATATACATTATAATCTTGCATTTATATAAACTCAAATTGTGAATGCAATGAATACCACTGAAGTATAAACATTAAATAGTTACAATAGGAAATTTGGGAGTAGATAGAATCACAATAAAATAGGAAACAAGCAGTAACACCTTCTGGTAGAATTGTGGATGCTGATGTCCCTGGTGAAAGTGCATGTGATAATATTTGGGCACAGGGGGATCTCGGGGGCTGGTCATATTGTCTTTCTAGGACTAGGTTCTGGTCACATGGAGTATATTCAGTTTGTGAGAATTCACTGAGCCTATGAAAGGCCATTTTTCCATATGTATATTATACATCAAGAAAAAGATCTTTCATAAAATCCATCTTGCAAACCATTTGTACCATGCCCTTAATTCTTATCCAGTATTCCTGATTAGAATATTGATTAGGCTGACCATGAGAATGAAAACCACATGATGAGGAAAGTTAAGAAATACAGAGTCCATAGAAATTTCATTAAGCTGTTGTACTAGTCTTCACCTAGACTAGTTGATAAGTAGATTAATAAAGCCCTAATTTATTTAAGTCACTGTTTTGTTTCAGCCTTCTCTTATTTGAAGCTGATTGTGTTCCTCAACTAAGTTGGAAGTTAAATGGTATAATTTAGGAGTTTTAACTTTTACCATCTTTAAAAGAGCATCATGAGAATAAAAAAATGTTATATTCTATACATGCTTTTTTATACTATTGCAATTTATTGTATTTAACACTTTGATGGCTGCTACACATGAAGAAATTCCTTGATAAATTATAAAATCTCCACCAAGTAGCTACTGAAACAGTGAAAAATCAAAAACACGTAACAAGGAAGACTGAAGAATAAAGAAGAATATATTTTCTGCATAATCAAGGAATAAGTGGCCATGAAACCTTTGTTCAACTGAAAGAAAATTTGGCAGCAGTATGGCAATGTCACTTCAGGACACCTCTGCTAGTAATTTTGTTGGGTAGAGGTTCCCATCTGTGCTCACTTGTCACATTCAGAAGCAACCAAATCCTTCCAGGAAAATGGAACTAATGCTTCAAAACCCTATTCTTTTTTCAATTCCTAATTCCTGTTGTCTGTTTGCTTTTGAAAAGTTACATCCCCACCAGAAGTATCTGATTCCACATCTAGGTAATACTAGAATGGAAAAAATTAATGAATATATTGAAGAACAGGTCAATCAAAGGAAAGGCAATATAGACATGAGGACATCAAGAGGGCACAAGTGAAATAAGGAATCTTTAGGTCTGGTAATCAATGAGCCAGACATGAGATTCCTGGACTCAGTGTGGGATCTAGAACAAAAAGGATATTTGCCTTACCCAGGAATGATGAGCTGGCGATGGGGGGCAGGTAGGGAATATTTACATCTATGAGAGCCTTGACATTCTAGAGTAGAATTTCCATAGCTTCTCATTAAATGTATACTTTCTCTCTCACCTTCTTCAATAAGAAATCCAATCAATTGCTGAGGGCAGAGTTGGAAAAAGTCATCCTTCAAGGTTTAGTCTTTGAATATCACATTAAAATGTAACTGTGTTGGAATTTATAGTTCCGGGAGTCTGACTGCAGAGACAGTGCCAGTCCTCCAATTTTCTCTATAACCATAGCTTCTGCAACATTACTATGAAGCTCAACCCATCAAGAAGTGTAACATCTTTCTCCACATTTGAATCAGGGTGGGAATTATGATGCCTCATTAGCTTTGGCAAATAGTGTATGGCAGAATTGGCAGTGTGCTTCAAGAAGACTTACTGTGGTTCTGCTGCTCTCTCATGCAATCCTGCCAGAGCTGTGTGATCAAGTCCAAGCTACCCTGCTAGAGGATCAGAAGACCTGAGGAAGATATGCATGTTTTCCCAGTTAAGGTCACCATAGCACAATATACAACCAATTGGACCACCAATAGTGAGAGAGCTTAACTAAGAAGATAAAAGCAGCCCCAACCAACTCACAACTGACCACAGATTCATGAGGAGCCAAACAAGATCAAAGGAATTCCATACCATGGTTTCCTATGAAAAATATAACCTCTATCTTAGGTCACATTCTTTTGTGATGACTTGTAATGCATCAAGGGCTGACACTGATTAGCAAGATATAAGGTGCTCAGATAACCTGCTGATTCCAAATGTTTGCATTCCTTCAGATATTTGAAGTTAGTACTGATGACTGTTGGTTTTTCAGATTAACTTCAGCCAAATGTGCATAAAGTTGACCACAAATAATGTTCCCTTCCAGGTATTACAAGAGTTTGGAAGGACATGCATCTTCTTCCTATAACAGCTTTATTGAGAAATAATTCATATGACATGCAATTCATCCATTTAAGGTGTACAGCTTACTTGTTTTAATATAGTCACAGATTGTGCAACCAGCACCACAATCAATTTTAGAACATTTTCATCATCTGTAAAAGACACCACAGTTAGCAGTCACTCCTCTCTTCCTCCCACACACACATACCACACCCATTTCAGACCCAGGGGACCAAAAATAGAAGGCCATATATCTTTGTGTAAGAATAATTGGTGACCTTGAATTGGAATACGCAATTACTCACAAAAGGTATTTTGTAGTCAGGAATCCAAACTCTTCTGTTACACCACCTTTGATCATGAGGATTGAAGAGAATTTTGATGGTAAATGAGATAAAAGGATGATAGAGCAAATACATTGTTTGCTTTTTCACCTGCCCTTTGGTGTTTACACAATATTTAGAAAAGTGGCAGATATTTAGTTGAGTGGAACAGAAGGAGTTACATATTCTGTCATAACTGGAAGTTCTCAAGCAGAAAGAGAATGTAATTCAATAAAATAATATAAAATACACAGCATGTTTCCCAACCCCAATGCACATAGACCCTTATGTTGTTGCACCAGGATCCATATTTCATGATTACACATATATCAGCAAAAAGAATCTTTCAATAGTTAAGCAATGCCTGACTGAAATTTCTCCTCCTATTTTAGATCATCTTTGATTTTTTGGCCATATCACACAACAATGTGTCTTCTAGTAGAATACACTTGAAAGATGAGTATTTGGTGAACTATTTTTGGTTCAGTACACTGTGAATGAAAAATTGATAAGCAGTGTGGACAATGAGAAGAATAAGAGATGGGGTTCTCATAAGAAAAACTGTTGACCAGGTATAATGCACAAAAATGTGAAATTCAGCATTAGTAGAAAGACATATTGAAGTATAGATAAAAATGGGATGACAGACACAAAAGTGAAAAGCTACACTCTCAGTCTGTGATTGACATTACACTCTCACAAATAGTCTAAGGTGATATGTGGACTTTTTCCATAGGACCAGGACAATTCATCACCACTCTAATAGATACCAATTGAGGAAAATTATTTCTCAAGGAAAACATGATTTTTGTGATATTTTGGAATTTCCAAATCGTTTCTCAGTCAAAGTTGAAAACAACATTATAATAGGAAGTAGAGAAAGGGAAAAATGTTGATTATGTAAGATACTGAGAAAACTTAACCTAAGTTGCTTCAAACCAAACACATTGATGAAATTCTTTGAAATAATAGAACAAGACCATTCCTACTTTGGTATTTTGATAAAATAATAAGATTTCTAGAACTGTCTTTGAGCCCTGAAATCACAGGCAATTCTTCTTTCTAGCATGAATGATGCATTAAGATTTCCTTCCAATGAAATTTTTCAGTGCCCCTTTTATATCTTTATTCCTCAGGCTATAGATAAAGGGATTCAGCATAGGTGTGATCACAGTGTACATCACTGAGACTTGTGCACTTGAATGTAAGTTCTGTGTAGCAGCAGAACTAAAATACACCCCTAAGCATGAGCAATAAAATAAGGAGACCACTGATAAGTGAGAAACACAAGTGGAAAATGCTTTATACTTCCCTTGAGCTGATGAGATTGCACATATGGAGGAAACAATTTTAGAGTAAGAGAAAAGGATCCCAGCAAGTGGTACAACACCCAGCAGCCCAGCTGAAAAATACATCATGATGTCACTGATGAAAATGTCAGAACAGGCAAGATGGACCATCTCATTAAGTTCACAGAAAATGTGTGGAATTTCCAAGTGTGTACAAAAAGATAGCTGCAGCACCACTGAGCTTTGTAACAAGGAATTCAGGACACTTATGATCCAGGACCCCAAAACCAGCAGGACACAGATCCAGGGGTTCATCTTAACCATGTAGTGCAGAGGGTGACAAATGGCCATGAAGCAGTCATAAACCATCACAGCCAGGAGGAAGTTCTCCAATGCTGCAAAGACTAAGAAAAAGTACATCTGGGCAAGGCAGCCTGCATAGGAAATGGCTTTGTTTTGCATCTGAAAATTCACCAACATCTTTGGGGTGGTGGTAGAAATAAAACACATGTCAGAAAACGACAGGTTGGAGAGGAAGAAGTACCTGGGTGTGTGGAGATGGGAGTCAGTAATGGTGGCCAGGATGATGAGCAAGTTCCCAAAGATGGTGACCAGGTACATGGACAGGAAAAGACCAAAGAGGAAGGGTTGCAATTCTGGTCCCTCTGAAAGTCCCAGAAGAATAAAATCTGATGTTTGTGTGCTGTTTCTTGGTTCCATGTGGCCAATGTAGCTAGTAAGAAAGATATAAATATGACTAATTTTCACATAATCAGGCATTGCATGTCTAGTGTACATGCTATAATTTCTATGCTTCATTTAGCAAATTATTATATATATTTTGTGTTTGATCTGTATTTTGACAATCCAATGCTGACACCGAGTCTTGATTCTGTACCTCATACAATGTGCAAATGGCTTCCCAGGACATTCTCTATAAATACCTGCCATGACTATCAATTACTCTGTTGTATCCTTCTTCTGATGTATCATTGAGAACATTGTGTTAGATGAGCTTATATCAATGGACTCTGACTTCTCCAGTATATTGTGAAATTCAAGGGAGCTTACACTACACTGGCTATATCACCTGTGTTGTTTTCACAGAGGTTTCTGAATATGTGTGGATTATATAGTAATCATTTTTAAGTATATTGCAAATGAATACATCACTGTATTTGCCTAAGGAAGCAAAGGAGCTGGGTGGTTCCTGGGCTCTGGGCAGTGCTGCATTCTGTTTAGATGGCATCAGATAAAAATTCTTGGCATCCATTTTCCCTGACACTTTCCTGCAGCCACTTACCTTGATCATACTTATGGGAGGAAGATCTTCCTGTGGAAGTCCAAATTCCTTCCTAGGTGTTTGGTAATGAAGACTGAAGCTCTTTCCCCAGAGAAGACAGAAGGAAGCAGTCAGGTACTGGTCCCCAGCCAGACTTAAGACCCCAAGGAAGCAACCATCCCCAAAGTGCTGAGGATGAGGGAGAGCAAAACCTGTTATTTAAAGCTTTCTGTTATCTGCTCATTTCCATGTTGCCCTCTATCCCTCATTAGCATATTCCCTTGTAGCTTCACTGCTGAGCCACCATTTCCCTTTGGGACACTGGTCAAGAGAGAATGGAAATGGTTCCTGCTCACTCTCTGACCCCAAGAGACCCAGTTGCATCCATTGAATCAAGTTTTCTCAGTCTGCCTCCTCAGTGTATCTACTGCCTTGCATACCTCTTATTTTCTAGCACTTTCCCATCCTTTCTATTATATTCCCACTAAGTATATGACTGAATCTACCCTCACTAGTCTCTTGTATCTCCCTTTGCATGTATGACTTGGAGTGAGGAGACTGTTCCTTCTATTCATTCTAGAACATTGCTTTTCCCCTTTTCAACAAAGTGGAGAACTGGGCTCCTCAGATATGAAACCATAAGTAGTGCAGCCATTGGCAAAATTACTACTCTTTTCCAATCAATTAGAAATGTCCTGCCTATAATACAGGTTTGGAGGTAACATTAATAATTTATTTTAAAATATTAACTAATTAGACCTATTTGATCTCTTTATGCAAGATTACCTAAGCTTAGACATTCTGGGGGTTTTCTCATTGAATTCTAACAAAAATCCATCCTATAAGGGCAGTATTCTTATGGACCCAAGTTTACAAATTGCATATATAGCTGGGATTCAAAGGTTTAATTATCTAAGTAAAGTTATGACCTGAGAAAGGGCTGGGACATTGTTGAAATCTCTACATATGTTTCCAGTTCTCAGCCAGTTGTTCTCAACTACGGGAGATTCTCGCCCGCTAGGGCCATATGGCAATGCCTGGAGATAGAGCCTAGGGAAGTGCTCAACTTCCATCTGTTCTGTTTTAAAATGGAAGCCATTACCTAAGTGATTTTTGTTGTTTTGGTATTATAAAATACTAAAGAACTTCCAGCATACTGAGCTACATGAATTTTTGCAACATCAAAGAATACAATGAATTTTCCAATCTAATGAGTTTCTAACATTAAAATTACACAAAACATAAATGTTCTCAGAGAATTCTACAAAAGTTCTAATTTCTACTATTCTTTCCTTCTAAGGTTATTTAATCTTTTGTGTTTTTATCAGAGAACTTGTGGGTTTACAGAACAGTCTTCTAGAAAAGAGAGGTTTCCCATATAACATCCTATCATTAACACTTTTAATCAGAATGGTGCATTTGTAACAATTGATGAAAGCATATTTTTATAATTGTACTATTCATTATATTCCATAATTTAATGTAGAGTTCACTCTGTGTTGCACTGTTCTATAAAGTTGTTTTAAATTTATATTCTTGTACTATACATCCAACCTATCATTCCCATTTCAGCCACATTAAGATATATATTTCAGGTTGTCAATTACATTCACAATGATGTAATACTATCACTACCATCCAATATCAAATTTTCCTATTACCTCAAAGGCACTGTCTTCATTTTAAGCCTTAAATCCCTGTTTCCTACCTCCACCCCATCTTCTGGAAAACTATATATCAGGTTATGACTTTATGATTCTGCTTGTTCTAATTATTTCAATTCAGGAAGTTCATGCAATATCCTTTTATGTCTGGTTTATTTCCCTCAAATTTATGCCAGCCATGATTTGGCCCATTTCAGAACTTCCTTCCTTTATATTGCTGAGTAATATTCCATTGTTCATATATACCATATTTTACTTATCCATTCCTTTGCTGATGGACACTTGGGTGGCTTCCATCTTCTAGAAATTGTGAATAATGCCACTATGAACATCTGTGTGCAAATGCCTCTTTGAGTCCCTGGTTTCGTTTCTATGGGTACATATTTACAAGTGGGATTGCTTAGTCACATATTAGTTCCATACTGAACATTCTGAAGAACTAGCCTATTAATTCAAATAATCTGACTACCTAAAAGTCTGCTGATTAGCACATTAATGCCATCTGCTTGCTTCTCTTTCTCATGTAACAGAACATATTTAAGATTCCAGGGATTAGTACACAGACATCACTGGAAGGCCATTATTCTGATTAATATATTATGTACAACATTTTAGTCAAATAAATGTAATCAGAAGTCTGTTATATAAGGTATTAAGAAAACATGCATGTTCATAATTTAAAATAGAAAATATAAAGACCATACTCACAAAGAGAGAGCTGATGGAAAATTTGGATGCATAAACATATACAGTATAGGATTGCATTCGTGTAAATGCAAAAAGTTCAGAAATAGCATCTGCTGTGTGAATTCTTCAAAGTGATTACCCTGTGGCTGGGCAGTACTTGGCACAAAGAATCCTGCTGAAACCTGGCCATGATGTGTATTTTTTCTGTCTTCTGGTTACAGGGATTATTTCATTTTTCAGAGTTTATTGACCTTATGACAGGGCAATTTACAGTATTTATGTTATAGTCCAATAAATGTATTTTTTAGACTACCTGGCACTGTTTCAATTTGTCAGCCTGTTATGACAAATAATCACAAAATGGTTTGGCTTTAAACATAAATTTTGTGGCTCACAGTATTAAAGCTAGGAGAAGTCAAGGCAATTCCATCTCTACAAAGTCTGTAAAATTCTGATACTGGCTGCCAGTGATTCCTAGAGTGCACTGGTTTGTACACCTTTCTTGAATAACTTGGCTATATCTTCTCCTTTTTCTTCTGGGTTCTATTGACTTCTGGATCCTGACATTGGGCCCATCTATGTGGATTTTTCTTACTGAGTATTCTTGTTTCATTTTACATCTGAATTTATTCTGCTCATGTAGTACTCCAGTAATCTAGATTAAAGTCCAATATCATTCAGTTAGGTCACAACATAATTAACAATATCATCCTTAAGAGATCCTATTTAAAGTGGGTTCATGCCTGAAGGAATATGAATTAAGATTAAGAACTTGCCCATATTGGGGTACATAATTCAATCCACCTCAACTTGCTATTGTAAAAAAGTGCAGAATGTTCTATTTAGGAGATTTGCCCATCATGTCAATCTATATTTTCCAAATGTTTACTGTATATTAACCCATCCTTCCCTACCCACCACTTCCCAGAGCACTTCCAGGGCCCCCTTGGATCATCAATACATCATAACTGAAGCACAATTATTCCTCTTTTCTTAATCAAAGACTAGACATGAAATCCCTGTACTCAAATAGTTATTTTCTCTTAGGCAGGGAATTGTGAGCTGGATGTGAGGGGAAGAAATGCAATATTTGTTTTGAGGGATTTGGGATATTCTGTTAATAGATTTTCCATGACTACATATTAAAAATAAAGTTTGACACTTATCCTTTTTCACCAAGAATTTCATTCAGCTACTGATGTGAGACATGATTATCTTGGGTTTTGAAGGGTCCCAATAAAATGTACTGAATTATAGATTAAAATTGTGTAGATATTTTGCAGAGATTACACAAATTTTCAAACTGTATTTAAATCCATGTTTTGTTCTGTCTGTCTCTGCTAGTCTTCATATCAAGAGGTGGATCTCTTATTCCACTTTAGATTTGGGGCTTGAGTTTCAGTGTTTTATTTATTTTAGCCTAGGGAATATGGTGGTGGTGAGAGTGAGCCCCAAGTGGCCTTGTTTCTGCTGCTTTTTCATGGAACCCTGAGTCTCCCATTTCAACAGCTCTGGGCTACCTACTGGAAAATGCAGGACATGTACAATATAAAATAGTTGTCTAGGTAAGGATTCCTTAAACCAGTAACTATCCAGAAAAGTGAGTATATAAGAGGGCCCAGGAAGAATCATGATGGCCTTTACTGCTGACACACAGTGGAATACAGCCCGATGTGTAGCCCTACAGAAATCAACAAACATCCAAACCATACACTGCAACATTTATAAATGCATTGTCATAAACTATTTATTTTGGGGATTGTCTGTTATGTAGTAATAGATAATTGATATAATAATCAGTGTGAACAGACTTGAGGACAGTGAGATATTCAGCTGCTATTTATTTTGAGGATATCTTCAGATATTTGAAGACAGCATTCATGATCACACTGTTACTCCAGTTGATTTTGGATAAGTGTAATAAAAATATACTCCTTTTGAAAATTAATTGTATTGATGGATGCACAGCTGTTTGGTGGTGCTGTGGGCAATTGATTGTACACTTTGGATTTTTGGAAAGTTGTATTGTATCTGAACAATCTCAATAAAAAATATGTATATTTACTCCTTTTGAGACTCCATTCAGTGTAAGCAGTAGATGTTGAATGGGCACGCATTTATGTTCAGGATTAACTAATGCCCTGATTCAGAACACTCCTGAACACTCCATTGCTGGAAGAATCATTGGGTAGGATTCAAAGCCCTTGTGTAAGTCATCCTTTCATCATGAGGATTGTATCAAGATTTGAAAATTAAGGTTATACAATTTAGATGATAGAGTCAAACCATAGATTACTCACTAAGAAAGCCTTCAATGCTTATCAAAAATGTAGAGAAATGACAGATATTTTGTTTAGAGGAATGCAAAGAATCTTGTTTTCCATTAATAAAGCAGAGCATGTAACCTAGCCCTGCTCCATTATGCAAAAACCATCTTTCAAAGGGAAAGCAGGTATTCTTAATTAACTTGTAGATAAAATCATAAAAAAGCAATTCTTTTCTTTGCTAATAGCTTGCCAGATTTAAATTTTTGCTTTAGCATATTTGACACTATATAGAATTTATGATACATTCTGGTTCCAGAAATTTCAAAGAGTCCTAATTTCTGTCTATGAGGCTCTGAGCCCTGCAATCACAGAACTTTCTCAGCTCCATAGCCAATTCCATTATGGCTTTCCACTAAGGAGTCTTTTCAGAACCCCACTTATATCTTTATTCCTCAAACTGCTGATGAAAGTGCTCAATAAGGGTATAAACCCAGCATACATCACTGAGGCTGGTGCACTACCATGTGCAGTATCCATAGCAAAAATATTGGTGTAAACACCTAGACCCATACATAAAAGAAGACACCTGTGAGGTGAGATGACCAGATGGAAAATGCTTTATATTCTCCCCAAACTGATGAGATTAAACTTATGAAGAAAACAATCAGAGAATAGGAGAAAATGATGTGAATGAATGGCCCTCCACACAGCAGCCCAGCTACAATATACACCATTGAAGAAGGTTTCAGAACAGGTAAATTAAACCATCAGATTATAGTCACAGAAAAAGTGCGGGGTGGCCAAAGGTAAACAAAAGGACAGCTAAAAACACCAGTAAGTTTTGTAACAAAACATTCAGGACACCTGTAATCCAGGACCCTAGAACCAGCATGAAACATAGATGATGATTCATGGTGATTGTGTAGTACAGGGTGTGACGGATGACCAAGAAACTTTCATAGACCATCATGGTCAGGAGAAAGTCACCTAATGCTACAAAGAGTAAGAAAATGTACATCTGGGTAAGGCAACTTCCATACATTGTGACTATTCTCCACACCTGGTTGTTCTCCAGCATCTTTGGGACAGGGGTGAAGGAGAAACAGATGTCTATGAAGGACAGGCTGGAGAGGAAGAAGTACATGGGTGTGTGGAAGTGGGAGTCAGTGAAGGAGGCTGGGATGATGAGCAGGATCCCAGAGACAGTGACAAGTTACATGGAAAGGATGAGACCAAAGAGAAAAGGCTGCAATTCTTTTCCTTCTGAATACCCCAGAAGAAGAAATTCTAGAATTTGTGTTTCATTTTTTGGCTCCATGTTGTTGGCATGACTATCCAGAAATAGAGAAAGAACATGATAATTTATTTGCAAAGCAACTGTCATTACCAATATATCTATAATTTATATTTTGCAGACAAGAACTCAATTATTAGATTTTGTTTATGAATCTCATACCCATCAGTGATTCCTTTGAGCAATCTCCAATTAGTGACTCCTATCCCACTTTCAGATAATTCCCGAGTCATGCATTCTATGCTTCTGAAGAAAAATCTCTTCATTCTCTGGAGCCATGCATATTGTGTTCTGACTTTGTGCCAGCCACTGTTTAACAAAGTGTATACAGTGAAAAATGTGTCTATACTTTGTTTATGGAGAAAGAATATAAGGAAATAAACATGTAATTATAACATTCTGTCCTACTACAACTGCTGCAAAGTAAAGAGAGCAGGTAGAGAAAAAATGTGAAGAGGCCATGGTATTTATCACATGGTGTCAGACAAGATCATCATGCAAGGTGATATTTGAAAATAGACCTCACATAAGAGAAGATGAGACCTACTGGAATATCTGGGGAAGCTTGTGCATTTCAGAGGGAATGCCCAGGGCAAAGGCACTAAGGAAAGGCAGTGTTTAGGATGTGCAATGTTAACAAAAAGCCAGTATGGCAGGGGGATGATAAGGGGGAGAGTGATTAGAGATTGTGTCAAGGAATGTAGAAGAACAAGGTGGACTTGCTGCTGCAGAAATTTCAGGACACAGAGAGCTCCTTCTCCACATGTTGTACTTCTTGCACCTTATTAATTTTATTGCAACGATATCCCTTGATATTAAATGGAGTCATTCCTATTTCCATATAGTTTTGCATCTCTGTATTATATAAGACAGTTATTGGAATTTATGACTAAAGGTGCCCCTATTCTATGGACAGTCACACCCCACCAAACACACAGACACACGCGCGCGCACACACACACACACACACACAGCACTCCCCCAGGCCTCCTGTGAATACCATCCTTTTCTCACCCCATGGAGTGAATACACCTGGGGGCTTTCACAGTGATTTCTGAATAGCTGTGCTTTTATATATAAATTTGAAGCACATTGTAAATAAATATGTTAATATATTAGTCAAACAAGCAAACCAGCTGTGTGATCTCTCTGCACTTGTTTGTGCTGCATTGGCCTCAGATGACAGCAGATAAAATTTCTTGGTGTCCATTCTCCCATAAACCACTCTGCAGCCTCTACCTTACTCACCAACTCACCTGTTGCATACTTCTGAGAGGAAGGTCTCCTTGTGAAAGTCCAAATTCTTTCCTGGGTGGTTGGTAATGGAGAGTGAAGCTCTGTCCAGAGCCAAGGCAGTAGGAAGGAGTCAGGTATTCATCCTGCAGTAAGACTTAGGACCCCAAAGATAAAACCATGGCCCACCTAACTCAAGATTGCACACCATGATGGAGAGCAGCAGAGGAGATATTTACACCTTTCCTTTAGCTTCACTTCTACACATTTCCCTCTGATCCTCATTAGATTATTCTCCATTGAATCACTCCTGAGCCATCACTTCCCTTTTGCATATTGATCAGGAGAAAATGGAAATTGTTCCTGCTGATTCTGTGTTCCCAAGAGACCAGGTTGCATCAGATGAATCCAGTTTTTGTCAC
Organism: Choloepus hoffmanni; assembly: GCA_000164785.2. Taxonomy (NCBI): domain Eukaryota; kingdom Metazoa; phylum Chordata; class Mammalia; order Pilosa; family Megalonychidae; genus Choloepus; species Choloepus hoffmanni. Next base: position 50,239 of record KN195677.1, on the reverse strand, counting down.
TCCTCCTCCTGAGGGATTCTTCAGCCTTGCATAGGTCTCCCCTTCTAACAGTTTTCCCCTCATTTCAATTAAAGTTCTCACATCTACAACTGAGAAATCCATTGTCCCTAGTCCCTTGGATCTCCAATCTTTTAACTGGGTAAGAATACAGTCCCTGTTGTTCTCTCCATAATATTGTTTTTGCTTTTACAATAAAGTATAAAACTGTGCGCCTTGGATATAAATCCATAACCAGTAGAGCCCTTGGCAATATGATGCCCTTTTTCAATCAATTAGCAATTCCTTTCCTGTAAGTTTAGAGGCATCATTTAATTCTTCATTTATAAAATGTTTGTTAGTTAGAAGAGACTTCAATTTCTTTATACAATATTACCTGAGCTTAGTACATTTATAGGGTTTGTCTCATTGAATTCTTACAATGATTCATTCTATAAAAACAGTACTATTATGAAACCAATTCTACATTTCCTTAAATGGGTGCACTCCAAAGGATTAAGAGCCTGTCTAATGTTACAGACCAGGTAAGGCCTGGGACATTGCTGGGTTACCTATAAAATGTTTCCAGTTCTTAGTTTCTCAGCCAGTGGTTCTGAACCATGGGTGACTTTGGCCCCTTGAGGCAATAGGACAATGCCTATAGATTTTTATTCTTGGTCAACAGGTGAGGAAGGGGTACCAAAAACTTCTAGTGGGTAGAGAGCAGTGATGTTAAACATACTACAACCATCACAAAAAATATATTGGATATAAAGTTCCACTGGGTGAGAGATTTCAAATGGAGTTGAGAAGTCACTCTGGTGGACATTCTTATGAATTATATAGATAACCTTTTTTAGGATTTAATGCATTGGAATAGCTAGAAGTAAATACCTGAAGCTATCAAACTCCATCCCAGTAGCCTTGACTTTTGAAGATGACTGTATAACAATGTAGCTTACAAGGGGTGACAGTGTGATTGTGAAAGCCTTGTGGATCACACACCCTTTATCCAGTGTATTGATGGATGAGTAGAAGAATGGGGACAAAAACTAAATGAAAAATAGGGTGGGATGGGGGAATGACTTGGGAGTTCTTTTTTACTTTGGTTTTGTATTCTTATTCTTTCTGGCATAAGGAAAATGTTCATAAATGGATTGGGTTGATGAATGCACAACTATATGAAGATATTGTGAACAGCTGATTGTACATCATGGATGATTGTATGGTATGGAATATATCTCAATAAAACTGAATTTTAAAAAATATACTGGATCAAGTGAAAAGTTTCTGAGATCTTTGTTATATTGTTTTGATTTTATTTCCTCAATTATTTCATGATTTTATTAGTTATTTTTATCATAGTAACATAAATACATGTATGACATAAAAGTTGACATTTTTAAACACCCATGGAGCACTTTCTCGTTTGGCTGGTAGATATTTCTTATCAGAATCAGTTCAAACCAGACTGGAATGGAGAACTCTTAGTAACTTGTTATTCACTTGAATCAGGGTAACTGCTCATATGCAATTTGTTCTGTTTCAAAACAGAAGTTGTTTTCTGAGTTTTGTTGCTTTTGTATTATAAAATACTAAAGGACTTCATGATACTAAGCTGGATGAATTATTACGAAATGGAAGAATACAATGAATTCCCCAATTTCTGCAGTTTCTAGCCTTAAAATTACATAAACCATAACTGCTTTCTTAGAATTCTTTAAAGCACCTAAATTCTGATATTTCTCCTTTTATATTAATAGTTTTTTTCTTTATTTATTAGAAAAGTTGTGGGTTTACAGAACAATCATGCATAATATACAGGATTCCCATTTACAACCCTATTATTAATACCTTGCATTTGTGTGGTACGTTTGTTACAATTGATCAATGCACATTTTCATAAATTCACTATTAACTATGGTCCATGATTTAATTTGTGGTTTACTGTTTGTGTTGTGCAGTTCCATGGATTGTTTTTAAGTTTTTGTTCTAGTATAATATACACAACCCAACATTTCCCTTTTTCATCACATACAAATATATAATTCTGTGCTGTTCATTGCAGTCACAATGTTGTTCTGCCATTACCACCACCATCACCAAAAATTTTCCAGTGTACAAAATGGAAACTCTCTACATTTTAAGGATTAACTTCATATAATCTACCCCTACCCTGCAGCATGGTAACATATGTTCTACATTCTAACCCTAGGCATGTGCTTATTCTAATTATTTCATGTTAGAGAGATCATACAATATTCTTTACATATGTAAATCCATTTTGTCTCCTACAAATAACTAATTGACCAAACCCATTTATTTCCACATCCTTCATTTCCTTACTGGTTTTAAATCCACTTTTTAATTTAATAATTCATTTTTAACAGAATAGTTTGTGATTATTCTGATATATATATATATAATTTCACAATGTTGTGATAAGTACAGCCTAATTACACCTTTTGAGAAAGAGAGGGTCAAGTCTCCATTATGTATTCCTCTTTGAAAATTGCTTTGATCAATTATTCTTTGGGTAAACCATGGATAATTTTCATTTCTAATTTATACCTGGGCTTTAGCTTTAATATCAGAAATCTAAGGTTTATGATATGCACCAATTTTCTGTTTCTGCTGTAAGAGATTACCACAAATGTATGCTTAATAACAAAAAAAATCTTTCAGTTCTAGTGGTGAAAAATCCAAAGTGGGTTGAACTGATCTAAAATCACTGTATCAGAAGAGATGTGATATTTTGTAAAGGCTCTAAGGAAATACCTGTTTTCATGCATTTTTCAGATTCTAGAGAATTCCTTAGCTTAATGTCCCCTTCCATGTATTAAACCAGTAGTGGCCTGTTATTTCTTTCTCACATCATATCCCTCTGACACAGACTCGTCTTCCTTCCTCCTCAACATTTAACATCCACTGGATTCCATTAGGCCCACCCAGATAATCCAAGATAATTTCCTTATTTAAGATCAATTGATGAGCAACTTTAATTCCATCTGCTGTCTTTATTCTCACTGGCCAAGTAGTTCACTTTATTCACAGGTTTCAGAGATTAGGATTGTACATATTTGGAGGTCATTATTCTGCATACCATACAAGGTAAATGAATTTGGATAAAGACAAGTAAGCCAAAGCCTTAGGTGGTGCTTCTCCATAAACAAGAACTTTTTCTAATTAAAGAAAAGATAGGCTCACCATAAGATGTTGTTCAAAGAAGTCAGACACAAAAGAAAATACTTTGTAGGTCTCAGTTTATACAAAATCAAATTAATATAATTTGTAAGGTTGACATGCATGCATTAATATGATTAAAATGGGAAAATTTGTGATAGATATATAGAAAGCTGAGAGATTAAATTATTTAAATGATTAAAATGTTTAAATGACTGAATGATTAAACTGGGAAATTTTATGATAACTAGGGTGCTGATACATAGAATCACATGAAAGACAAAATTTTCTTTGCCTTTAGATTTCTGGATATCGGTGACCCTGGGGATGGGAGTGAAAAATAGACTCAGACATGCAGGGAGCTTCTTGGGCTTGTCATGTTCTATTTCTTACACTAGGTTCAGGGTATATGGAGTTATTCAGTTTGTGAAAATTTGTTATGCTTGTGTGGCATTTTTCCATATATATGTTGTGTTTGAATAGAAGGATATTTCACAATGATCCATCTAGCACTCCATTTCTATGATGCCCTTGATTCATCTCCCAGTATTGCTGACTGATACATGGATTCTGTACCTGCTGGTGCAGCCCATATTCTGGGACCCTGAGAAAAACCAAGGCAAGAGTAAAGATCATGAATACTTAGTCTCCTGAAATGTCACTGAGCTGCTGTACTAGCCCTGAAACTCCTAACCTAAATCAGCACAGTGTGTGTTTGTAAAACCTTAAATTCTGTAGGCTATTTTAAAAATTTGGGCTTCTTTTACTGAAGCTGTTTGCCATCTCTAACTAAACTTACTATTGATGATATAGATTAGAAGCTTTTCATTTATACCACTTATAAACAGCTTCTGTGAGTTTCCAAAAATGAGTTTATCCATGTATACTTATGATAATAGACAAGAGTTTCAGAATTTCATCCTTTGATGATTCTAAATTTGAAGAAAGTCCTTTAAAATTATAAAACCTCAGAGAAGAGTTACTAATATAGAGAAAAATGCAAGAACATGACGTAAGGAAATTCATGAAGAGCAAGAAATATATTCTTTGCATTACTTAAGAAAGATTGGCCATGAAAACTGTCTTCAAAGGCATATAAGGCTAGAGGAGAAACTACAACATCACTTGGTATCTATGCTGCTGGTAACCATGTAGTGCACTGAGGCCCCCATTTCTGTTTAATCCTCATATTTAGGAAGGGGTCCAGTCCTGCTAGGCAAAAAGATCTAATACCTTAAAAATCCCTTCCTATTCCAATTCTTAATTCTGTGTTCAAATGTCTCATCTACCAGTAGGATCTAATGCCCTCAGTTACCAGTGATAGAATAGAAACCTTAATGTATATGTTACATTGAAAGTCAATCAAACAAAGGCAATATAGATATGAGGACATTAAGATGTCAGCAGTGGTATAAGAAATCTTTATCTCTGGTCATCATTGAGCTAGAGCTGAGATCCTTGGACTCAGTGAGGTATATGAAAATAAAAGGATATTTTTTCTTAGCCTAGGAATGATGACTTGGAGATAAGTGGTGGGTAGAGAATACTTACACCTGGGAAAGCCTTCACAGTCTGGAGTAGAATTTCCATCATTTCTCATTAGGCAGGCAGTATAACTTTCACTTTCTCCTCTAAGAAATTCATTCAATTATTGAGAGCAGAGTGAGAAAAAGGCATCCTTCAAAGCTTAGACATTGAAATATCACAATAAACATAATTATATTGAAACACATACCTGTATTAGTCTGATTGCTCAGATTAGTCTGATTGCTAAGATGGCACCAGTCTTCCTAATTTCTCTGAATCCATGTATTATTCAATATGTCTATGCAGTTCCACTTGTCAGGAGTTGGACTCTCTCCACCTTTGAATTAGAGTGGAAATAAGAATGTTTTATTTGCCTTACCCAGTAAAGTATGGTCAAATTGACATAGTACATCATGAGGCTTGGAGCATTTCTGATGTTCACACATGGAGTTCTTCAGCCATGTGAAAAGTTCAAAGTAGCCTTCTGGAGGATGGGTACATATTGGGAGATTCAGTTGTCCCAGATAAATTTACCCTAGGATAGCCTACAACAAACTGTACCACTAAGAATGTGAGTGAATGTTGATCCATTCTATTCGTTTTTGTTTTGAATCTATAGTTTTGATTTTTTTTAACTCTACTTTATTTGCCTGGAAGGCAAATACTGGGAGGTGTGTCCCCCTGGAGAATACTTTCCCAAATCATATTTTCCAGCAAAAGAATTTCCAGAGATGCATTTAGGGGGTACTGATCTGCTCCAAAAAGCCCTGGGGAAAGGGTCAGAAAAAGACTCCAAAAAGACTTTTTGATGGTTCTGTGAAGCTATGCTTTCCCACCCTGTTCAACAAATAGTGATCTTCAGCAATCCGTTCCCCACAGCCCTACAGGGGCCCTACATCTTAAAACCTCTGCCCGCTCTGCCCCTTTCAGGAAGAAGATGGAAACAAGAGCTGTAGTTGTCCCTGACTGTGTGGACTAAAACATCAGTTCAGAACTGGAACCCAGTGATATGAACTTGCTGATCAATAGCTGTGATAATATATGGCCATGTCACCCCACCCCCATTCTTGTGGAAGATGGTTACCAAATCCCTCTCTATGCAGCAACCAGCCAGGAACCAGATCCAATGTGGCCACTTTGAGATTAGGGAATAGTTTGTGGCAGCAAGTTTATCACTGTCCTTTACCAGTTTCTCAGCCTCTTCTGCTCTTCTCTGGAAGCTGCACAGTGCTCCCCTGGTCTCCACAGCCCCAGAAGAGTTGATTCAGACAGTTTCCTCCTGTCCACTAACTGTTTTTTGAGGAGAAAGTCATGGTGACTCCTGCTCCACAATCTTCCCAAGAACCACCTCTCCCATATTTTCTTTTAAAATTCAGCTTGATTGAGAAATACTCACATACCATATAATCATCCATGGTGTACAATCAACTGTTCACAGTACCATCTTATAGTTGTGCATTCATCAACCCAATCTATTTTTGAACATTTTTGTTACACCAGAATCAGAATCAGATTTTAAAAAAAGACCCAGATCACCCCCCCCATCCAAACCTGTTTTTCATTTAGGGTTGTCCCCATTTCTCTACCCATCCATCCATACACTGGATAAAGGGAGTGTGAGGCAGAGTTTTTAAAATCACACTGTCACACATCATAAGCTACATTGTTAAACAATCATCTTCAAGAGTCAAAGCTACTGGGCTGGAGTTTGGTAATTTGAGGTATTTACTTCTAGCTATTCCAATATATTAAAACCTAGAAAGTGTTATCTATATAGTGCATAAGAGTGTCCACCAGAGTGACCTCTCAACTCCATTTGAAATCTCTCAGCCACTGAAGCTTTATTTTGTTTTATTTTGCATCCCTCTTTTGGTCAAGAAGATGTTCTCAATCCCATGATGCCAGGTCTAGATTCATCCCCAGGAGTCATATCCTGCAGTGTCAGGGAGATTTACACCCCTGGGAGTCAGGTCCCATGTAGGGAGGAGGGCAGCAAGATCACCCACCAAGGTGGCTTAGTGAGAGAGAGAGGGCCACATCTGAGCAAAAAAGGCACTCAGGGGGACATTCTTAGGCACATTTATAAGCAGGGTTAGCCTCTCCTTGCAGCAACAAGCTTCATAGGGGGCAGCCCAAAGACAGAGGGCTCAGCACATCAAGCCATCAGTCCCCAATGTCTGTGAGAACATCAACAATCCAGGTGAGAAAATCCAACACATCTGCATCCTTCCCCAGCTCTTCAGGGGGACCCCAAATATATATTTTTATTACCCACCCAAATTACTTTAGGATGTGTTGCTATTTCATTCTAATCTATACAGACCTACCATAGCTCACTTCCTATTCAGAGTACCATGTAATTGTAGTGTTTGAACAAACTGACTGCAGAAGTTATGTTGTTTAGAAAATATAGATCCTACAAAAAATAACCATCATTTCTGTTGATCTCACATGGAAGTTGAAGTTTGAACACAGTCAGTTTCAACCTTGACCCTTTGGAACGATTTGCTCTAGTCTTAAATAGATCTGCTTTATTGAAGTCTGGGCTCTGTTTCAGCTTTTAACAATTGCTGTATGCATAAATACTGATGTTTATATCTGATGAGCTCCAGCTCTGAGTTTCAGGTGTAACACAGATACCCAATGTTCTAGAGACCAATCAGATTATACATTAAGGGATCAACATCTCAGAGTTTGGAGATAGCAACTACAATTCAGGAATAGATTTGACTGCTGTAAGAGCTTACAATCTAGGGACCATTACAATAGCCATTTCCCTGTTAGGCTGTGCTCTAAGATTTAATTCTGAGTTTACACATTGTCATTAGTCCATATTCATGAGGCATTATAGTGTTTGCCTTGGTTTCTGGTGTAGTTCACTCAACATGCTGTCTACAGAATCCATTCACCTCATTGCATGTCTCACAGCTTCACTCCTTGTAGTTGCTCAATATTCCATTATATGCTTACACCACAGTTCACAACTCTGCTCCTCAGTCTGTGTACCCTTAGGCCACCTCCTCACATTGCAAATCATGAATGATGACTCCACAAACACTAGTGTGCAAATGTCCATCCATGTCTCCGCTCCCAGATCCTCCAAATACACACCCCACAATGAGATCACAGGACCCCATGGCCCCACGTATTCAGCTTTGTGTGGAGCCACCACAGTGACCTCCAGAAAGGCTACACCATTCTGCTTCCTCAACAGTAAATAGGTACATCCATCTCTCCATGTTTTCTCCAGCACCTTTACCTCTATTTATATTTTTTCTACTATCTTATGAAGATATATTCACATAACATACAACCATCCGCAGTGTATAATCAGTTGTTTATGGCTTCATCACATAGTTGTACATTTATCACCACAGTCAGCATTTGAACATATTGATTATTATGGAAAAGTGCTTTTCTTGGGGTGCATAATAAAAAAGATAATAAAAAGAAAAATGAAAATGTCATACAATATTATATAATAATAATGACAGTAAATAATACCCTACTAAAAATCCCATATCCGTCTCTTATATCCCCCTCTCATACACATTTAACTTTGGTGTATTGCCATTGTTACATTTAATGGTAGCAAACTGGATTGTTACTTTTGACCATAGACTCCAGTTTGCTTTGATTCTGTTTTTTCCCAAATACCATCCCTTTCTTTTCCACACTGTGGATGGTTGGCATTCATTTGCTCTCCCGCATTGGAGAACATATCCTTTCTAATTTTTATTTTGAAATAATTTCAAACATATAGGATAGTTGCAAATATGATACACACCCCATACAGAGAGCTCCAACACCCCCCACCCCAGATATCTGTATCTACCAATTCTACATTTTGCTACCTTTGCAGTGCCTTTCTTTTCTTTCCTTTCTTCCTCCCTCCCTCCCTTCCTTCCTTCTTTCCTTCCTTCCTTCCTCTCTCCCCTTCTCTCTTTCTTTCAACTATATCTATTATCTTTCTATCAATTATCTATCTACACATTTATCATCTTCTGAACATCTGAGAGCAGGTTTCATATATCATACTCCTTGAACTCATAACACCTCCATGAACATTTCCTATGAACAAGGATATTCACTAATGTCATTAACTTAACTGCAGTCAATTCCAGAAAATTAATATGGATATAAAGCTTAAATTCTATCTTCTAATTTTTCCTTATGCCCTCTTTGGGCTTTTCTCCTCCATTCTTAGATCCACTCCAGTATCATATATTGCATTGATTGACATTAACTCTTAATTAACTCTTTTTTAAAAAAATTAAGTATATAAAAAAATTTTTTTCAAAAGATATACAATAAAAAATCATTTCAAACAAACCATAAGAAGGGAATAAGAAAAAGACAACCAACCTGAAATAACTACTTTACTTCCAACATATTCCTATTCTACCCCAAGAAAATAACTTAATATGGCAACATTTCTGTTCCTACCATACCCATCAGAAATTAACAAACCATAGTCATTCCTTGGCATTCCCAGAATATTAAATTTACCCACAGTAGCTTATCTGTTCTTATGGGGTTATTGTTCCCCCTTCATTAATTGCTTTCTATTGCTAGTTCCCCTACATTCTACATTATAAACCATTTGTTTTAGGAGTGTGTTGTTTAACCTCCAGGTGTTTGTGAATTTTCTAAGTCTCTGATGGTTATTGACTTCTAAATGTATTCCATTTTGGCCAGGGAAAGTGCTTTGAATAATATCAATTTTTTTTAATTTATTGAGGCTTGTTCTATGTCCCAGCATATGGTCTATTCTGGAGAAAGTTCCATGATCATTAGAGAAGCTGATGGCATCTGGTAAACTTCTGCTAACTGGAAAGGCATGTGGCTCATGTCTGTTGATCCTAGGTTGTGTTCAGCTCTTTTCTCAGTTCCTGTGTATTCTTGGATCTTTCTCCCATGCCATTTCCTCCTGGGTATCTGGGGGTCCTGTCTTAACATATCCCAGGACAAACTCTACTTCATCTCATAGGTAAACATTCTTCTGCTTGAATCTACAAGTATCTCTAAGTGTCAGTGTAAGCAAAAGTCTGCTTTCAGGGCCATCTCCAAAATATCTCTACAAGCTACAGCAAGCATCTTGGCATGGAGCTCTCCTTTTAAAGGATTCAAGTAAACCAATCAAAATCCACCCTGAAAATGCAGGGCCAAATCTCCATGGAAACATTCAATCAAATTGTCATATCCTAACCAAGAAGATTAATAAATCTACTCCCCACACAAGATTGCCATTAAAGAATATGGCATTGGGGGGACATAATTTATCCAAGCCAGCACATCCATATCCAAAATAATGAAAGAGGAACCCTATCTCATATCTTATACAAAATTAACAAGAATTGGATCAAAGAGCTAAACATTAGTGCTAAGTTCATAAGGATTTACAAGAAAATGTAGGGAAATATTTAAAGATCCTGTGGTAGGAGGTGTTTTCAGAGACCTTACATCCAAAGTGCAAGCCATGAAAAAAGAAACAGATAAATGGGATTTCCTCAAAAATAAATATTTTTGTACATCAATGGCCTTTGTAAGAAAATTAAAAAGGTGGCCTAGAAAATAGGAGACAATATTTGGAAACCACATATCAGATAAGGGTTTAATATCCAGAATATATAAAGAGTTCTTACTACTCAACAACAGAGACAAATAACCCAATTAAAAATGGGCAAAAGACATGGGCAGACACTTGTCTGGAGGAAACACAAATGGCTCAAAAACATATGAAAAGATGCGCAACTTCACTGACTATTACGGAAGTGCAAATCAAAAACAAAATGGGGTATCATCTCACACCCACTATAATGGCCATTATAAAAAAAGACAGAAAATTACAAATGCTGGAGTGGATATGGAGAAAAAGGCACACCTATTCACTGTTGGTGGGAACTTAAAATAGTGCAACCACTCTGGAAGGCAGTTTGGTAGTACCACAGGAAGCTAAATATAGAATTGCCATATGATCCAGTAATTCCATTACTAAGGATATTTTCAGAGGAATTGAAAGCTGAGACAGAAACAGAACTTTGTAAATTGATGTTTATAGAGACATTATTCACAATTGCCAAGAGTTGGAAACAGCCCAATTTTCCATCAATGGATGAGTGAATAAAAAATCTAGGGTATAAACATATAATGGAATATTACGCAGCTGTAAGAGAACAAAGTCATGGGACATATAACAATTGAATGATCCTTGAGGATGTTATGTTGAGTGAAGTTAGCCAGAAAGAAAAGGACAAATATTTTATGGTCTCACAAATATGAACCAACATTAATGAGTGAATTTTGAGAGTTAAAGCTGAGAACACAGGTTACCAAGTCATAGAAAAAGGGTAGAGACCAAGTTTTTGATGCTGAATGTTCATAGAATATTCAACAGGATTGATTGTGTAGATACAGAAATGTATAGCACAATAATGTGTGATGGCAGCACAATATTGTAAGTTCACTGGACTAGGATGTCTGTGAGTAAAGTTGTAAGAGGAAAACTAGGGGCATGTGTGGCACCAGAATGAAAGATACATGATAAATACTAGGACTGTATAACTTAGCGAAACCTAGAGTGGTTTAGGATGGTGACTGTGCCAGTTTGAATGTTTTATATCCCCCAAAATGACATTATCTTTGATGCAATCTTGTGGGAGCTAATGTATTACTGTTGATTGGGTTGGAACCTTTTGACTGAATGTTTCCATGGAGATATGACCCACCCAAATGCGGGTGATGACTTTGACTGGTTAATTTTCGTGGAGATGTTACTCCACCCTTACAGGGTGGGTCTGAGCTAAATCATTGGAGCCATATAAGTGAGCTTGCAATCAGAGGAAACAGAAAGCAGCTAAGAGTGACATTTTGGAAAGCAACTGAGAGTGACATTTTGAAGAGCAGCTGCAGATAAGAGCAGACAAAATGCCCCAAGAGCAACACTTTGGAGAACACAATTTTGAAATGCAACCTGGGAGCAAGCAGACACCAGCCATGTGCTTTTCAAGCTAACAGAGGTTTTCCAGATTCCAATGGCCTTTCTCCAGTGAAGGTACCCTTTGTTGATGCCTTACCTTGGGCACTTTATGGCCTTAAGACTGTAACTTTGCAACCACATAAACCCCCTTTATAAAAGCCAGTCCATATCTGGTGTTTTGTAAAAAGCAACATCAGAAGCAAAAATAATGACTAAATGTACAAATGTAAATATGTTATTATATGAGGGAGAACAAGTGAATGTCAACTTTGCAAGGTCTTGAGAATGGGACGGTATTGGGGGAAAAATAATCAATGCTCACTACAGCCTGTAGTTAAAATGAACATAGTATGTTTCATTAAATGTAACAAGGGCAATATACAAAAATTAAATGTCTGTAAGAGGTGGATATAATGGAACAGTATGGGCTTCTTGGTGGTGGTGGTGGTGTCTGGCATTATTATTTCGTTATTTTAGTTTTTCTTTTATATTTTCAATCATTCTTTTTAAATTTTTTGGAGTAAGTAACATGTTCAAATGCTGATTGTGGTGATGAATGAGCAACTATATGATGATATTGTGAATAATTCATTGTACACCAAGGATTATTGTATGGTCTGTGAATATTTTTATATAAAATTGCAGGGGAAAAATAAACAGAGGGACAGATGTGCTGGAGAAAACAAGAGAGGGATGTACATACTTACTACTATTGGTGGGGAAATAGAATGGTACAGAATATCTGGAGGACACTGTGGTTGTTCCACAAGAAGCTAAGTGTGTGGGTGTCATAAAGTCCAGCAACCTTATTATTTGGTATATACTTGAATGAACCAAGAGCAGGTACATGAATGGACATTTGCACAACGGTGTTTTTGACGACAGTATTCACAATTTGCAATGAATAGGGGTGGCCTAAGGGGACATTGACTGATGAACATTATGGTGAACTGTGGTGTAGGAATAAGATAGAATATTGAGTGGCTATAAGAAGGAATGATGTTGTGATACATGCAACTAGGGGAATTTATCTGGAGGACAGCATTTTGAGTAAAATACACCAGAAACAAAAAGACAAACAGTATAACACCTCACTAGCATTGACTAAATGTGACTGTTAGGTTCATGTGTCAACTTGGCCAGGTGATGGTACCCAGCTGTCTGGTCAAGCAAGCACTGGTATAACCATTGCTATGAGGATGTTTATGGCTGGTTAATAAACCAACAGGCTAGTTTATTAAATCATCAGTCATTTGGCTGCAGCTGTGACTGATGATGTCCATGAAGGGCATGTCTTCCACAATGAGATACTGCAGTTGGCTGGATTTAATCCAGTCAATCAGTTGAAGACTTTTAAGCAAGACAGATAAAGGACCTTCATTTCTTCTTTAGCTACACTGTGAAGCATTTCCTGAGGAGTTTATTGTAGTTGCCAGTTTGTTTCCTGAGGAGTTAATTGAGCATCTTCATTGGAGTTGCTATTTTTCTGCCTGCCCTAAGGAATTTGGACTCATGAATATCCACAATTGCACAAGACACTTTTATAAATCTTATATTCATAGATATCTCTCATTGATTCTGTTTCCCTAGAGAACCCTAACTAATACAACTTGGTGCTGGGAGTGGTTCTTGAGAAACAGAATCTTAAAATGGGCTTTCACAAGTTTTTTTCTACTTTGATTAGATTCAAATGCACTAGTGGCTCCATTTCCTGTAATCAAAAGGGCACTGACAGTCCATTGCAAGATTTGGAAAAGAAGATATGCAAAATAGCACCATTTGATTCTCCTAATCATACTCTTGTATGAAGCAAGACTCTGGGTGACAGTGTTTTTGACACCTTTACAGAGTTTGGCAGAATTAAGAGGTGTAATGATGTTGGCTGGCTGCTCGTAGATATGCTGGATATGGTTATAAGAGAAAGGGATGAGCTAAAGTCTTCAAATTTAAAACTTAAACACTCTATGACAGATGTAAATATTTCTTTGTGTGCCCTGAAAAAAAATCATATTTCCTGTAGTCACAGACTTGAGATTTCTGAAAAACAGATGCAGATTCTCATTGGATGTGTAGCAAATTTACAATGTAAAGTAAAATCTCAACCTCTCAGGGTGTCTGCTGTTAAGTAAAGGCATTGATTGGAAAAGAATGGGATCCTGAAACTTGGGATGGAGACATATGGATTGATAATAATGGCAGTGAGGACATTGGAACCCTGGATTCTGCTGAGTTATTGTTACATTTACCTGTAGAGGGCTGTCCTGAGGAAACAGCTTCCCCACATCCAGTCTGCCCTAAGGAGCCTGCCATCCAACTTCCACCTAAAGAGATTAAACCTTCAGTGCCTGCTAATCCTATAATCACCTTCCCTGAGGAAACAGCCCTCTTTCCTCAGTCTAGAGAGATTAATCCTGTTTTATGAGATGAAAATGCAATAGAATGTCTTGAGGTAAATGGCTTGAGGGATACTTCTAATTCTTTTCATGACCCATCCCCATCAACAGTCTTTGCTTCAAGACATATAACTAGACTAAAGCCCTAACAGACCCTGAAGGGTGAGGTTCAAAGTATGACCCATGAGGAAGTACACTATACCCCAAAAGAACTGTATGAGTTATCCAACTTATATATGACAGAAACCAGGGGAATATGTGTGGGAATGGGTATTAAGGGTGTGGGATAATGGTGGAAGGAATATAAGGTTGGCTCAGGCTGAATTACAGATATGGGCCCACTAAGCAAAGATTCTGCATTCAATATTGTATTTCAAAGGGATAGAAAGAACATTAACAGTTTGTTTTGGTGGTTGGCTGAAACATGGATCAAAAGGTAGCCAGCACTAAAGGAGAATGAAATGCCAGAACTGCCTTGATATAATGTTGAGGAGGGGATTCAAAAGGCTTAAAGGGATTGGAATGTTAGAGTGGATTTATCATGGAAGACCTGCTCACACACCCCTGAAATGCCCAGAGGACACACATTTTACCAGGACTGTGAGGAATAAATTTATGATATTAGCTCCACCATCACTGAAGAGCTCTGTAATCACCTTCTCTGTAGGTCAGATATTACTGTAGGAACTGCTGTCACTGAGCTGGAATCCTTAAACACAATGGGTATAATTGGATCCTGAGTTGGCAGAAGCCAAGCGGCTACAGTTAATCACCAAAGACAAGGTGGGCATGGCTTCCATAATGGAAAACAGGCTCCAAGCAGCAAATGAAATAATCTGAGTCACAGACAATTACGGTGTTGGCTAGTAGATCATGGAGTGCCAAGTAGTAAAATAGAAGGGTAATTGACTAAATTCTCATTTGAACTATATAACCAGAAGAATTCTAGGTCAAGTGAACAAAAGTCTCCCTTGAATTACAAAAAACAGAGAGTCACAGCCCCTTAATTCCCAGACTTGAGAAAGTTTACAGATCCAGAGCCCCTTGAATGAAGGGAAGGCCAGGCACCCTTGGGGAAGGACCCTGTTACACTGCCAAAATTTTATACTGTTAATCTTCCTCCCAGCCTTCCCCAGGGTGACTGATGGCCTTTTACCAGGGTAATTGTGCACTGGGGAAAAGGAAGTTATCAGATAATTCATGGATTATTAGACACTGATTCGGAAGTGACATGAATCCCAGGAGACCCAAAATGTCACTCTGGTCTACCAGTCAGAGTTGAGGCTTATGGAAGTCAGTGATCAATGGATTTTAAGCTCAGGTCCATCTCACAGTGGGTCCAGTGTGTCCCCAGGCCCATTCTGTAGTTATTTCCCCAGTGTCAGAATGCATAATTGGAATAGGTATACTCAGCAAATGGCAGAATCCCAACATTGGTTCCCTGACTCATGGAGTGAGGGCTATTATGGTGGGAAAGGCCAAGTGGAAACACTAGAACTGCCTCTGCCTAGCAAAATAGTAAACCAGAAGCAATACTGGATTCCTGGAGGGATTGCTGAGATTAATGCCACTCTTGACTTAAAGGATGCAGGGGTAGTGATTCTCACCACATCCTCATTCAACTCTCCTATTTGGCCTGTGCAAAAAAAAAGATGGGATTTGGATGATGACAGTGGATTATTGTAAGCTTAACCAGGTGGTTACTCCAATTGAAGCTGCTGTCCCAGATGTGGTATCATTGATTGAGCAAATCAATACATCCCCTGGTAACTGGCATGTAGCTATTGATCTGGCAAATGCTTTTTTCCCCATAGTTGTTTTGTAAGGACCACTAGAAACAGTTTGCATTCAGCTGGCAAGGTCAGCAGTTTACATTCACTGTGCTACATCAGGGTTATTTCAACTCTCCAGCCCTATGCCATAATATTGTCTTCAGGGATCTTGATCATTTCTCCCTCCCACAAGACATCACACTGGTCCATTATTTTGATGATAAGTTGATCAGACCTAGTGAGCAAGAAGTAGCAACTACTCTAGATTTGTTGGTAAGGTATTTGTGTGGCAGAGGATGGGAGATAAATCCAACAAAAATACAGGGGCCTTCCACCTCAGTAAATTTCTAGGTGTCCAGTGGTGTGGGTCCTGTCAAGATATCCCTTCTAAGGTGAAGGATAAGCTGTTGCATCTGGTCTCTCCTATGACTAAAAAAGAGGCCCAGTGCTTAGCTGACCTCTTTGGATTTTGGAGACAACATATTCCTGATTTGGGTGTGCTACTCTGGCCCATTTATTGAATGACCAGAAAATCTTCTAGTTTTGAGTGGGAACCTGAACAAGATGAGGCACTGTGACAGGTCCAGGCTGCTGTGCAAGCTGCTCTGCCTCTTGGACCATATGATCCAGCTGAACCATGGTGATGGAAGTGTCAGTGGCAAACACAGATTCTGTTTGGAGCCTTTGGCAGGATCCTATAGAAGAATCACAGAGCAGGCCCTTAGGATTTTGGAGTAAAGCTTTACTATCCTCTGCAGATAACTACTCTCATTTTGAGAAACAGCTGTTGGCCTGCTACTGGGCCTTAGTAGAGACAGAACACTTAACCATGTGTCACCAAGTCACCATGAGACCTGTTACCTATCATGAGCTGGGTGTTGCCTGGCCTGCCAAGCCATAAAGTTGGGCATGCACAGCAACACTCCATCATAAAATTTAAATGGTATATATGAGATAGAGCTTAAGTGGGTCCTGAAGGCACAAGTAAGTTACATGAGGAAGTGGCTCAAATGCCCATGGACCCCACCCCTTCCACCTTACCTTCTCTTTCCCACCCCACAGTTATGGCATCTTGGTGAGTTCCTTACAATAAGTTGACTGAGGAAGAAAAAACTCAGGCCTGGTTTACACATGGTTCTGCATGATATGCAGGACCCCCCCAAAAGTGGACAGCTGCAGCAGTGGTAAAGGGAAATCCTCCCAATGAGCAGAACTTCAAGCAGTGCACCTGGTTATTCATTTGCTTGGAAGGAGAACTGGCCAGAGGTGCATTTGTGTACTGATTCATGGGTGTTGTTAATGGTTTGGCTGGATGGTCAGGGACTTGGAAGGAACATAATAGGAAGATTGGTGACACAGTCTGGGGAAGGAGTTTGTGGATAGACCTTTCTGAGTGGGCAAAGGACATGAAGATATTTGTGAGTCCATGTGAATACTCAACAGAGATTGACTTCAGCAGAAGAAGATTTTAATAACCAAGTGGATAAAATGACCCATTTGGTGGATACCCATCAGCCTCTTTCCCCAGCAACTCCTGTCATTGCCCAATGGGCTCATGAACAAAGTGGTCATGGGGGTAGGGATGGAGGTTATGCATGGGCTCAGCAATGTGGACTTCCACTCACCAAGGCTGCACTGGCCACAGCCACTGCTGACGGTCCAATCTGCCAGCAGCAGAGACCCACACTTACTCCCTGATATGGCACCATTCCCTGAGGTGGTCAGCCTGCTACCTGGTGGCAGGTTGATTACATTGGACCACTTCCATCATGGGAAGGGCAGTGTTTTTTTCTTACTGGAATGGATACATTATCCAGATATGGTTTGCCTTCCCTACATGAAATGCTTCTGCCAAATCTAACATCTATGGACTTACAGAATGCCTTATCCACTGTCATGGTATTCCACACAGCATTGTTTCTGACCAAGGAACCCACTTCACAGCAAATGAAGTGAGGGAATGGGCACATGCTCATGGAATTCTCAGGTCTAACCATGTTCCCCATCATCCAGCAGCAACTGGGTTGATAGAATTGTGGAATACCTTGCAGGGCTGGGGCAGTGTTCTACAGGAGGCTCTGTATGCTCTGAATCAGCATCCACTCTATGGTGCTGTTTCTCCCATAGCAAGGAATCATGGGTCCAGGAATCAAGGGGTTGAAACAGGAGTGGCACCACTCATTATCACTCCTAGTGATCCACTAGGTAAATTTTTGCTTCCTTTCATGGCAAGCTTGAGTTCTGCTGGTCTACAAATCTTTGTTCCAAAAGGAGGAGTTCTTGCACCAAGAAACACAAGAATATTCCCATTGAACTGAAAGTTAAGACTGCTACTTGGCCACTTTGGGCTTCTTATGCTTCTGAATCAACAGGCAAGGGAGGGGATTACTGTACTGGCTGGGGTGATTGATCCTGACTATCAAGGGGAAATAGCACTGCAACTGCACAATGGAAGTAAAGAAGAGTTTTCCTGGAATACAGGAAATCACCTAGGGTGTCTCTTAGTATTACCATGCCCTGTGATTCAAGTCAATGGAAAACCGCAACAACCCAATCCAGGCAGGACTACCAATGGCCAAGAAACTTCAGGAATGAAGGGTTGGGTCACCCCACCAGGCAAAGAACCACAGCCAGCTGAAGTGCTTGCTGAGGGCAAAGGGAGCAATGGAATGGGTAGTGGAAGAAGGTAGTGATAAATATGAACTATGGCCATATGACAAGTTACAGAAATGAGGACTATGATGGCATGAATATTTCCTCCTTGTTTTGTTATGATTGTGTTTGTATTTGTCTGTAAAGCAAATATCTTTGCTTTCTTATCATATGGCATTAGCTGTATTGTTCATTTTGTTGTATTTAAGCTAGAGGAAATCAATATTAAGAGTTAATCTCACCCAAGGACTTGGACCCTATTCTGCAGAGATTTAGTGCCTTTCCCATTGTACACTGCACAGTGGAGTATTGTTAGGCCAAATATATGTCTCTTATTTTTCTCTACTTAGAGATAGATTACGGTTTTAGGTGATGTGTATAACTGCCAAGACAAGAGGTTGACTGTGATGGTTAAGTTCATGTGTCAACTTGGCCAGTTGATGGTAACCAGCTGTGTTGTCAAGCAAGCACTTGTCTAACTGTTGCTGTGAGGACATTTGTGACTGGTTAATAAACCAACAGGCTGGATAATTAAATCCTCAGTCAGTTGGCTGCAGCTGTGACTAGTGATGTCAATGAAGGGCATGTCTTCCACAATGAGATAATGCAGTTGGATGGATTTAATCCAGTCAACCAGTTGAAGACTTTTAAGTGAGATAGATAGAGGACCTTCACTTCTTCTTCAACTGCCCAGCAAAGGGTACCCTGAAGAGTCTGTGAAAGTTGCTAGTTCATTTTCTGAGAAGTTTCATCAAACAATTTCATTGAAGTTGCCAGTTTGTTTCCTGAGGAGTTCATTGAACATCTTCATTGAAGTTGCTAGTTTCCTGCCTGCCCTACAGAATTTGGACTCACGCATACACATTTGTGTGAGACACTTTTGTAAATCTTATATTCATGGATATCTCTCATTGATTCTGTTTCCCTAGAGAACTCTAACTAATACACTATAATACATAAACTCTGAGAATTGAATCTTAGAGAACAGTTTATCAGGAGAATATTTTTTGTAAAGATTCCTAGATTGCAAGCTCTTACAGTGGACTCATCAACTACTGAGTTCTAACTGTTAACTCTAAATAATGAGATGCTTAGATCTGTGTATAACCTTGTCAGTCTCTGGAATTTTGGGTATCTGTGTGACACCTGAGACTCAAAGTTAGAGTTCAGCAGCTGTGAATGCCAGTATTAGCTCTTACAGAAACTATTAGGAAATCTGAAAAAATGTTCAGACTTCAAATGGAAGTATGAATGAAGTAGATCTAGAAGGTTAGGATGAAGGCAAATCAGGCCAAAGAGTAAAGGAGTATGTTGACTGTGTTTTAAAACTTCAACTTCTATGTGAGATCAAGGGAAGAGATTTCCATTTGTTGCATGATCTATATTTTCTGTAGCACACTAAGTAATTGAAGTTGTATGATCAGTTTATTCAAACACAAAATTTGCATGGAAATTTGAATAGGAAGTGAGATCTGGTAGGTTTGTACAGTTTGGTGGGAAACCCTGATACCTCACAAATTAATTTGGGCAGAGAATAAAAATATATTTATATTGACCCCTGAGGAAGAGGGGGGGAAATGCAGAAATACTCAACTTCTCCATCTGGGGAATTACTGAGAATATGGAATAGCAATTTATTAGGCCAAGCCCTCAATCTTGCGGCTTGCAATTGTGAAGATTGTTATTGCAAGGGGGAAGTATAGCCTACTTATACTTCTGCCTAAGCATTTCCCCCGAAGAACCTCTTTTGTTGTTCAGATATATCCTGTCTCTTTCTAATCCCACTTGACAGGCAAACTCACTGCCCTCCCCACTACATTGGACATGACTCCCAGGGATAAGCACATAACTAGCATTGTCAGATTGATAAAGTCTTCTTGTACAAAAGGGAGAAGTGAAATGAAACAAAATACAGCTTCAGTGGCTGAGACATTTCAGACAGACTCAAGAGGTCATTCTGGAGGGTATTCTTAGGCAATATATAGAAATCCCTTTTTAGTTTTTAGTGTATCAGATTAGCTAGAAGTAAATAACTTTAACTGTCAATCTTCTGCCCACTAGACTTCGTTCTTGAAAATTATTGTATAGCTATGTAGCTTATCTATGTATTACACAGTATGACTGTGTGAATATGAAAACATTATGGCTCACACTCACTTTATCCAGGGTATAAAAAGATGAGTAGAAAATGGGGACAAAAATTAAAAGAAAAATGGGGGGTGGATATTGGGATGTGGTGTTTTAGGAGTTCTTTTTTATTTTATTTTTATTCTTATTTTCATTTTTTGGAAATGATGGTACAGTGAACAATTGTTTCTACACTGTGGATGATTGTATGGTGTGTGAATATATCTCAATAAAACCAAATTAAAATATATAAATAAACTGAAGGGAGAACTAGAGAGTGTCTTCTCTACACTAGCTTAATTAATGGTTATAACTAGACAGAAAATCAATAAGGAAACACAAGCCTCACAAATAGAATAATGAAAAAGCCATAGCAGACATATGCAGATCACTCCAACAAACAATAGCAGCCTACTTATTTTTCTCAAGTAAACTTGGGTCATTTTCCAGCACAGGCCACATGTTAGTTAACAACACAAGTCTCAAATATTTTAAAAGATTGGTATTACACAAGCATCTTCTCTGTCTATAATGAAATGAATCTAGAGTTCAATAACTGAGCATAATTGGAAAATACTCAAATATGTGGAAGTTAAACAACACAGGCTTAAACAATCAGTGGTCAAAAATAAATCACTAGGAATTTAGAAAATATCTTGAGATGAATGAAGAGGGAAACAAAACAACAAACTTATGGGATACAGCGAAAGCTATGATGAGAGAGAAATTTATATTTGGGGATGCCTATATTTAAAAAAGAAGAAAGATCACAAATCAATTAACAAACTTCACATCTGGAGGAACTAGAAAAGGGAGTGAAAACTGAACTTAAGCAAGAGGAATAAAGGAAATAGTAAAAATTAGGAAGGTGAAGATCAATGAAGTAAAGAATAGAAAAACAATGGAGAGAACACAGGAAACTAAATGTTGTTTCCTGGAAAATATGAATAAAATTGCAAACATTTACCTAAATTGAAAAAGAAAAAAGAAAACTGGGAGGAGAACCTAAGATGGTGGCTAGGTGAGATAGGGCAAAAAAACTCTTCCGTGAAAAATACTAGATAAAAACCAGAACGTGTCCCAGAACACCACTTCCAGCAATGCACCAGCCAGACAAGGTCTGCTAAATCCACAGGGAATGTGCATTTGGTGAAACCAGGAGCCTGCATTCTGAAATGAGTGAGTGAGCTGGCTGAAAGTCCCATGGCCACACTGTAGTGTGGGGAAAGAGTGGGCTGGCTTTTGGAGATGGACTAGTTCTTAAAAAAAAAGCCCAAGTGGCTACAGATACAAGGAGAGCTGCACAGTGAAGCATGGTGGGAGCAGGCTGGGCTAATGCCTTGGTGTCTGGCATGGAGGATACCCCTTCCCACACCTGCTGCTGATTGTCTCAAGACCAGGGGAGCAGAGGGGAGCCAAAAGGAGAAAAAAACTGCATTCCTTGCAGCCATCTCCCCAATTGGCAGGGGATGCTCCTGCCCGGGGCCAGACCCACAGCCAAGAGCTGTTCCAAGAAACCCAGTATGACAGGGAATCTTTCCCATGGCACTACACACAAGCCACAATATTGGCCATGGACAGTGGCCTTTAATACACCCATGGCTGATTGTCCCATAGCTGGGAGGGTGGAGTGATGCAAAAAAGGGGAAGTTAATGCATCCCATTCAACCATCTTTGAAGTGGGCTGGGAGTGCGCCTGCATGGCCCAGTGACCCAGGGCTTCCCTGGTGGACTGGCACACACTAGTGACAAGGCATGGCCCTCCCTCAGCAGAGTTCCTGGAAGATCACAGCTGGGAAGGGGGAACCACTCAGAAATCCCAGGGACCCTATGCAAATACAAAGGACTTGTGGGTCAGTGGCAGAGACAATTGGTGGAAAGACTGAAATGAAGGCTTAGGCTCCTGCAACAGCCTTAAATCTCTGGGAACACCTGGGGGGTTTGATAATTAAAGCTGTCCTGCCTGCCTAACCACCCAGACACATGCCCCAAATTCAGGACAGAGAGCACCAGCAACACACCCAAACTTGCACCAATTGAACCACACAAGAATCAGACCACCAAACACCACAAAAACAAAGTGAGGGAGAACTGACTTGAGGGGAATAGGTGACTCACAGATGCCATCTGCTGGTTAGTTAGAGAAAGTACACCACCAAGCTGCAGTTCTGTCAAATTAGGGATCAAGTAAAGCAAATGCAAAGAGGCCAAAAACAACAGAAAATCTTAAAGCATATGATAAAACCAGATGATATGGAGAACCCAAACCAAAACACCCAAATCAAAAGATCAGAAGACAAACAGTACTTTGCACAATTAATCAAAGAATTACAGACAGGTAACAAGAGCATGGCTCAGGATATAAAGGACATGAAGAAGAGCATAGCACAGAGCATAAAGGACATATAGAAGACCCTAGAAGAGCATAAAGAAGAAATTGCAAGAGTAATTAAAAAAAAATAGAAGATCTTATGGAAATAAAAGAAACTGTTGGCCAAATTAAAAAGACTCTGGATAGTCATAATACAAGATTAGAGGAAGTTGAACAACTCAGCCTCCTTGAGGACCACAGAACAGAAAATGAAAGAACACAGGAAAGAATGGGGAAAAAATCAAAAAAATCAAAATGGATCTCAGGAATTTGATAGATAAAATAAAACATCCAAATTTAAGACTCATTGGTGTCCCAGAAGGGGAAGAGAAGGGTAAAGGTCTAGAAAGAGTATTCAAAGAAATTGTTGGGGAAAACTTCCCAAACTTTCTATACAATACAAATACACAAAGCGTAAATGCCCAGCAAACTCCAAATAGAATAAATCCAAATAAATCCACTTCAAGACATATTCTGATCAGACTGTCAAATACTGAAGAAAAGGAGCAAGTTCTGAAAGCAGCAAGAGAAAAGCAATTCACCACATACAAAGGAAACAACGTAAGACTAAGTAGTGACTACTCAGCAGCCACCATGGAGGTCAGAAGTCAGTGACATGACATATTTAAACTCTGAGAAAGAAAAGTTTCCAACCAAGAGTATTTTATCCAGCAAAACTCTCCTTCAAATTTGAAGGAGAGCTTAAATTTTTCACAGACAAACAAATGCTGAGAGATCTTCCTAATAAAAGACCTGCCCTACTTCAGATACCAAAGGGAGCCCTACTGACAGAGAAAAAAGCTGAGGGACTTCACCACCAGTAGATCAGTCCTATAACAAATGCTAAAGGGAGTTGAGCAGCTGAAAGGAAGGGACACAAAACAGTTGACTGAAACTACATGAAGAAATAAAGGGTACCACTAAAGATCTCATGGTAAATATAAATACCAATACTACTTACTGTATTTTTTTTTCATTTTTATTGAGATTGTTCAGATACCATACAATTATCCAAAGATCCAAAGTGTACAATCACTTGCCCCTAGGTACCCTCATACAGCTGTGCATCCATCACACTTAACTTTTGTTCAATTTGTAGGAACTTTTCATTACTCCAGACAAGAAATAAAGTGAAAGATGAAGAAAGAAAAAAAGAAAGGAAACTCTAATCCTCCCCTATCCCTAACCAACCCCCCTCAATTGTTGACTCATAGTATTGATATAGTACATTTGTTACTGTTTATGAAAAAATGTTGAAATACTACTAACTGTAGTATATAGTTTGTAATAGGTGAATAGTTCTTCCCTATATGCCCCTCTATTATTAACTTCTAATTGTATTGTCATACATTTTTTCTGGTTCATGGAAGCAATTTCTAGTATTTGTACAGTTGATCATGGACATTGCCCACCATAGGATTCAGTTTTATACATTCCCATCTATGACCTCCAACTTTCCTTCTGGTGACATATATGACTCTGAACTTCCCCTTTCCACCTCATTCACACACCATTCAGCACTGTTAGTTATTCTCACATCTTGCTACCAACACCTCTGTTCATTTCCAAACATTTAAGTTCATCCTAATTGAACGTACTGCTCATACTAAGCAACCACTCCCCGTTCTTAAGCCTCATCCTATATCTTGGTACCTTATATTTCATGTCTATGAGTTTACATATTATAATAGTTCCTATCAGTGAGACCCTGCAATAATTGTCCTTATGTGTCTGGCTTATTTCACTCAGTATATTGTCCTCGAGGTTTTGTCATCAACCCATTTTTTTTTTAATATGGTTTTGTTCACTCACCATACATTCCATCCCAAGTAAATAATTGATGGTTCTCTGCATGGTCATACATTTATGTGTTCACCACCTTCACCACTATCTATATAAGGGCATCTACATTTCTTCCACAAGGCAGGAGGGAGAGTCAAAGAAAGTAGAGAGGCAAAAGAAAGAGGAAAAGAAAATGACAGCTAGGAAGCAGCAAAAGGAAAAATAACCTTAAATCAAAGTAGAATAAAGAATCAGACAATACCACCAATGTCAAATGTCTAACATGCCTCCCCTATCCCCCCCTCTTATCTGCATTTACCTTGGGATATCACCTTTGCTACATTAAAGGAAGCATAACACAATGATTCTATTAGTTACAGTCTCTAGTTTATGCTGATTGCATCCCTCCCCCAATGTCTCCCCATTTTTAACACTTTGCAAGGTTGACATTTGCTTGTCCTCCCTCATAAAAGAACATATTTGTACATTTTATCACAATTGTTGAATACTCTAGATTTCACCAAATTACACAGTCCCAGTCTTTATCTTTCCACCTTTCTTCTGGTGTCTCACATGCTCCCCACCTTCCTCTCTCAACCATATTCATAGTTACCTTTGTTCAGTGTACTTACATTGTTGTGCTACCATCTCCCAAAATTGTATTCCAAACCACTCACTCTTGTCTTCTATCAGCCTGTAGTGCTCCCTTTAGTATTTCCTGTAGGGCAGGTGTCTTGTTCACAACGTCTCTCATTGTCTGTTTGTCAGAAAATATTTTGAGCTCTCCCTCATATTTGAAGGACAGCCTTGCTAGATATAGGATTCTTGGTTGGTGGTTTTTCTCCTTCAGTATCTTAAATATATCACACCACTTCCTTCTTGCCTCCATGGTTTCTGCTGAGAGATCCGCACATAGTCTTATTAAGCTTCCTTTATATGTAATGGATCGCTTTTCTCTTGCTGCTTTCAGGATTCTCTCTTTGTCTTTGACATTTTATAATCTGATTATTAAGTGTCTTGGCATAGGCCTAGTCATATCTCTTCTGTTTGGAGTACACTGCACTTCTTGGATCTGTAATTTTATGTCTTTCATAAGAGATGGGAAATTTTCATTAATTATTTCCTCTATTATTGCTTCTGCCCCCTTTCCCTTCTCTTCTCCTTCTGGGACACAAATGATACATACATTATTGTACTTTGTTTCATCCTTGAGTTCCCGGAGACGTTGCTCATATTTTTTCATTCTTTTCTCCATCTGCTCCTTTGCATGTAGGCTTTCAGGTGTTTTGTTCTCCAGTTCTTAAGTGTTTTCTTCTGCCTCTTGAGATCTGCTGTTGTATGTTTCCATTGTGTCTTTCATCTCCTGTGTTGCACCCTTCATTTCCATAGATTCTACTAGTTGTTTTTTTGAACTTTTGATTTCTGCCATATATATGCCCAGTGTTTCCTTTACAGCCTCTATCTCTTTTGCAATATCTTCTCTAAACTTTTTGATTTGATTTAGCATTAGTTTGCTTAAATTCCTGTATCTCAGTTGAAGTGTATGTTTGTTCCTTTGACTGGGCCATAACTTTGTTTTTCTTAGTGTAGGTTGTAATTTTCTGTTGCCCAGGCATGGTTTCCTTGGTTATCCAAATCAGGTTTTCCCAGACCAGAATAGGCTCAGGTCCCAGAGGGAAGAAATATTCAGTATCTGGTTTCCCTGTGGGTGTGTCTTAGAAAATTGCTCCACCCTTTGATGCCTCGGGTCACTGTGCTTTTCTGCCCAGCAGGTGATGCCTGTTAGCCTATAATTCTTGACTGGTGTGAGGAGGTATGGCTGTGTTCCCCCAGGCTCTGGGGTCTGGTTCTGAATGGAAAGGGCCCCACCCCTTTCCTCCTAAAGAAGACAGACCCCCTAGGTGGAGGTCATTAGCATTTCAGTGGTCTCGCTCTCTGCTTGTGCTGTCTCCACACTTCCCTGAGTCACAGCCCTGGAAACTGAAAATGACTGGGGCTTTCTCCACTGAGCCAAAAGAGAAACAGATAGTCCCCTTCAGACCCAGTCCTAGGTGACCCTCTGGCTCTCCAAGATCAGTCATCACCCAAAGCCTGTTTTTGGGGGATGCATACCTGTAGTGAGCGGTTCATACTCGCTACTTAAAACCCCAGTTGAAGCTCAGCTGAGCTTTATTCACTTGCTGGGAGAGAGCTTCTCTCTGGCACCACGAGGCTTTGCAGCTTGGGCTATGGGGGAGGGGGTCTCATGACTTCGATCCACAGGTTTTACTTACAGATTTTATACTGTGTTCTCGGGCATTCCTCCCAATTCAGGTTGGTGTATGATGAGTGGATGGTCTTGTTTGTACCCCCACAGTTATTCTGGATTATTTACTAGTAGTTTCTGGTTTTTTGTAGTTGTTCCAAGGGGACTACTTAGCTTCCACTCCTCTCTACGCCACCATCTTGCCTCTCCTCCCTTACTGTATTTTTGATTAGTAACTCCACTATTTACTTCCTACAGGATCTAAAATACATAAAATGTAATGATAAATCAGTGGTTTTGGACTCAACGTAAAATACGTAATTTTTGACAAAAACTACATAAAAGTGGGGGAATGAGGGAGTATAGGAACATAGTTTATGTGTCATATTGAAGTTAAGTTGGTATCAAAGAAAAACAAGATTGTTATAGATTTAAGATGTTAAATTTAAGCCCCATGGTAAACACAAAGAAAGTATCAGAGAATATGACCATAGAGATGAAAAGTAGAGTAGGGGTTTGGAGAAGTGGGGGAAGAGACAATGGGGAGTTAAGAAATGAGTGTAGGGTTTCTGTTTGGGGTGAAGGGAAACTTCTAGAAATGGATGGTGAGAAGGTGATAGCATTGCAACATTCTAAATGTGATTAATCCCACTAATGGAATACTAGGGAGGGGGTGGAATGGGAAGATTTAGTCTGTATATATGTTTCCACAATTGGAAAGAAAAAGACAGTCTAAATAGATGACAATTAAATGCCAAGGATGATCCTGGATGGGATCTGAGGATGGAGGAGAGGAGGCTCAAAGTGTCACAGATGGGACATAAGGAAAAAAAAAAGGAAATGTAGAATGTTAGCTTTGTATCAAGGTTGAATTGCTTGAACATTTTAGCTGCATTTAATGGGATTGCATAAAAGAATGTTCTTGTTCATGGGAAATGTATATGTGTATTATATTGTTTTTTCAAGGATGTGTGCATCTTGCTCTCATATGTTGAGAAAACAGAGCAATAGATGGATGATAGGGAGGGAGAGAGGGAGGATGGGAGGAAGGGAGGGAAAGAAAGAAAGAAAGAAAGAAAGAAAGAAAGAAAGAAAGAAAGAAAGAAAGAAAGAAAGAAAGAAAGAAAGAAAGAAAGAAAGAAAGAAAGAAATGGTGGTATAACAGGGTATTAAAGGTGGTGGATCAGGGAATCAGGAGAGGGGGTCAGGGTATGCTGGAGTTCTATGTAGGGGGTTTGTACTGTTTTTGCAACTGTTCCTGTAAGTTTGAATTTATCTCAAAATAAAATTTCTTATTAAAAAAAGAAATCTGGATGCAAATTAATAAAATCCATGATGAAATTTGTGATATCATTAGATTCTTTAGAATTCACAGGATTATAACTCAATACTATGGACCATCACATGTCAAAAATCTAAATACACTGGAAGAATTGAAGAAATTCCTAGAAACACACAACTTACCTATAGTGAGTCAAGAAAAAGGAGAATAAATCAACAACTTATAACATGTAAGGAGACTCAATCAATCAAAACCTTCCAACAAAGATAAGTCCAGAACCAGACTGTGTCAATGGTGAATTACATCAAACATTCAAAGAAGAATTAACTCTGAACCTTCCCAAATCTTCCAAATTGAAGAGAAAGGAACTCTTCCCAACTTATTCTATGAGGCTAACATTATTGTGGTGTCCTGGTTTGAATGTATTATGTCCCCCAGAAAAAGCCATATTCTTTGATGCAGTCTTGTGGGGCAGACATAATAGTGGGGATTAAGTTGGAACTTTGGATTAGGTTGTTTGCATGGAGATGTGCCCCACCCAGCTGTGGGTGGTGACTCTGGTGGGATACTCCCATGGAGGTGTGGCCCCACCCATTCAGGGTGGGACTTGATCAGTGGAGCCATATAAATGAAGTGACTCAAAGAGAAGAAAGTGAGTGCAGCTGGGAGTGATGTTTTGAAGAGGAGCAAGCTTGCTAGAGAGGAACGTCCTGGGAGAAAGCCGTTTTGAGGCCGGAGTTTTGGAGCAGATGCCAGCTGCCTTCCTAGCTAGCAGAGGTTTTCCGGACGCCATGGGCCATCCTCCGGTGAAGGTACCCGATTGCTGATGTGTTACCTTGGACGCTTTGTGGCCTTAAGACTGTAACTGTGTAGCAAAATAAACCCCCATTTTATAAAAGCCTATCCATCTCTGGTGTTTTGCATTCTGCAGCATTAGCAAACTAGGACATGTGGCAATAAGTCTACATAAAGACATAACAAGAAAGTAAAACCAAGGACCAAATTCCCTTATATATATAGATGCAAAAATCATTTAAAAATTCAACAAAATTTTAGTAAATGGAATTCAACAGAATATTAAAAGAATTATATATATGAACAAGTGGTATTTGATTCATGAATGCAAGGGTGTTCTCATAAGAAATCAATCAATATAGTACACAACATTCACAGAATGAAGGGGGAAATCTCACAATAATCTCAGTGAATGCAGAAAATGCATTTGCTAAACAACAATGCCCTTTCATGGTTAAAAAAAAGCAAACACAGAAACATAAGAATAGAAGATACCTTCCTCAATATGTAAAGCTCATATATATTAAAACAAAGCTAATCTTATACTCAGTGCTGAAACTGTGAAGATCTTCCCCTTGAGGTCTGGAACAAAATGATACATGCTTTCATTATTGCTATATATTG
This sequence comes from Choloepus hoffmanni, assembly GCA_000164785.2. Lineage (NCBI taxonomy): Eukaryota > Metazoa > Chordata > Mammalia > Pilosa > Megalonychidae > Choloepus > Choloepus hoffmanni. The sequence goes on along the minus strand of KN195677.1, from coordinate 20,531 downwards.
CTGTACTGTAAATCTGGAAATCCTTGTGAAGGAAATTAGGCAATGAAATGAAATAAAAAACATCCAAATTGGAAAGGAAGAAGTACAGCTGACTTACAGATGACATAATCTTTATAAAGAAAATACCCAAATATCCACAAGAAATCTTGTAGAGTTCATAAAGGAATCCAGCCAAGTGCAAGCTCCAAGATTAATGTGGAAGAATTGATTGTATTTTGTACACAAGCAAAGACCCCTCCTGACTTGAAGTTAAAAAATCACTCACCATAACATCTAAAAGAATAAATTACCTAGGAATAATTTTATCTCAAGTGGTGAAGGACTTGTACACTGAAAACTACAAACACTGCTGTGATGGTTAGGTTCATGAGTCAACTTAGCTCAGTGATGTTGCCCATTTGTCTGGTCCAGCAAGCACTGGCCTAACCATTACTGCAAGACATTTCATGGCTGGTTAATACACCAGAAGTCTGGTTTATTAAATCATCAATTTATTGCATCTGTTGCTGATTACATCTATGACCTAATAAGGGAGTGTCTTTCACAAATAGAATCCAATCAGCTGAAGACTTTAGGGGACAAGAGAAAACATCCATTTCCTCTTCTGGCAGCCAGCCTCTCCTTCATTGGATTTGCCACCTCATGGCCTGCCATGCAGAATTTGGACTTCTGCATCCTGCCGTATGGAATTTGGACTCATGCATTCCCACTGTTGCATAAAACTGTTCTATAAAATCTCATACTTACAGATATCTCTTCTTGCTTCTGTTTCCCTAAAGAACCATGACTATAACTGCTGAGGGAAATTAGAGAAGACCTAAGTAAATGCCAAGACATTAATTTATTTATTTCCTGTCTTTTATACTTGTTAGACTGTAAGCTGTTTCAGAGGAGACACAATATCATTCTTTTTTCCTCATTTACAGATCATAGTTTAGTATTGCTGAAAAAATGTATTTGAATAACTGAAAAAAGATTGTTGAGTGAGTTGAACAGATATTGCCAACAATGGGGAGAAAGGAGAAGCAGTGAAAGGAGAGGAAATACTGTTGAGGGAGGGCAGCCCCATAAATGAGAGTCAACAACACAGGAAACAGATGAAAGAGAAGTTATTTTAGTGTGCCCAAAATATCTCCAAAATCTGCAATAGGGAAATCATTAAGGAAACTTTGCAGTAATAGAGCCCACACATAAAGAGAGGTGAACTTGTCCTGGGAGGAAGGAGCCCACTGAGATAAGAGATGAACATGAAGTTTCAGGGTTTTCTCCCAAGGGTCAAAACTGGCACAAGTTTGCATTGTTGTTCCCCCTCTTACCTGCAGAGTACTCAGTATCTCACAGAGTAGGAACAAAAGAATGTTTCATTAATGAGACTCATGGGAATTAATTCCCTAAAAGCCCAGAAATTGTAAATGCTTCCCCTACATTGTCTCAAGTCTAATTTTCCAATTTCTGGTGAGGAGGAAATTTCTGGTGTGGCATATAGAGTCTTCATGAGTGCTTCCATATCCCTGCCTTTCCTGGGAACAGAGCTTCCAATTTCTTCCATCATTCAAGGAAGAGTATACATTGGTGACCTCAGACCTTTCTTAGATAATTTGTGGGTGAGTCACAGAATCTTCACTGGTGCTGGGACAATGTATTCTGTCCCCAGAACCCCCTTTTATTGCCAGTAACTTTGGGGGTTTCAATGGGGAAACACATAAAGAGAGCTTAAAATAAAAATTACTGCCTATTTTTAAAGCCTGATTGTGGATGGAGATGATGGATGCACTAAAATATCTTCTTTCTCCATTCTCTCTTCTCTTGTATTAGCTCACACTCATGGGTCTTCCCTCTTTCACTAGCATTTTTTCTTGTTTTACTGCTTCTTATTTTCAACAATTGTTGGAAGTGTCCCTTTAGTCACATTCATCCACTTTTTTCTTTTAGTTATTCAACTACCATTTATTCATCTAATACTCATTGTGGGAACTAAATATTGATCTGAGATAAATAAATGAATGACACATTATTCTTTATTTCAAAGGGATTAAAACTAACAGGGAAAGCCATGTAAAATGAATAAATGCAATATCCTGAGGTTGCACTGAAATCCTGGTGAAAAGGATCCAAAATTTGGGCTCATCTGCTGGAGATGAGTGATGGCTTCAAAAATTTGCTGATAATTCAGTGCACCTTGAAGGTAGAATTGGAGTAATTTCAGGAGGAGAAGGGGGTAGAAGCAAACCAGTAAGAGACAACAGGGACAAAAATGTGGGATCAATATAACTGTAAGATTTGGTTATGGTTTAAAAGTAGTTTTTTATATCAATGTTCAATGAGAGGATGGATGTGAAAAGTGGAACATGAGCATGTCTGGGTTGGCAGCAGCCAGGTAACAGTGGGTCTTTTGAATTGTCAACTAAATTGATATTTATGTTTGAAGTTATTGTAGAAAGATTTATAGAAGGGGAAGTTCTTGAAGAGTCTTGCCCAATGGAAATTTCATTGCAGTCCATTTCTGTTGTACAAACCATGGAGAAATGATGAGAGCTGGAAATAGCACAATGGCAGTGGGGAAGTAGAGAATGATTCTGCATGGGGTTGAAGCATTATGTATAAAAATATTCACTATTAATACTAAGAACAATGCCAGACATTTTATATTCCATATTTTATTTAATTCTTTAAATTTCTCTGAGTTTGTTTTCATTATTCTGATTTAATGGATGAACATGAGGCTTATAGCAGTGGGACATTCTTGTCCAAGGTATGTAATCATGTTTGGAATTATGCATGGAGTTCATTTCATTCTGTTTCTGCATTATTCAATTAGTGATATGAATGAAGCAGGTCTGGTTAAGACCTGGGCAAACTGGGCCAAAGGGTAAAGGTCAAAACTGACTGTGTTTTAAAACTTCAACTTCCATATGAGACCAAGGGAAGAGATGTCTATTTGGTACAGGATCTATATTTTCTAAACAGTACAACTCTACAGTCAGTTTGTTCAAATACCACAATTATGTGGAAATTTAAATAGGAAGTGAGATACGGTAGGTTAGTATAGGCTAGAGTGAAATAGTGACACATCACAAAGTAATTTGGGCAGATAATAAAGAATATATTTACAGCCCCCCCCCTCAACACCAAGGAGCTGGGGGAAGGTGCAGAAGTGTTGGACTTCCTCACTTGGACTGGTGTTGATGTTGTCACAAACATTGGGACTGGCAGTTTGATATGCTGAGCCCTTGATCATGGGACTTGCCCTTATGAAGTTCATTACTGCAAAGGAGAGGCTAACCTTGCATAAAATTGTGCCTAAGAGTCTCCCCCTGAGTACCTCTTTGTTGCTCAGATGTGGCCCTCTCTCTCTCTAACTGAGCCACCTCGACAGGTGAACTCACTGCCTTCCCCACTACGTGGGACCCAACTCCCAGGGGTGTAAATCTCCCTGGCAACATCAGATATGACTCCCGGGGATGAATCTGGACCCAGCATCATAGGACTGAGAGTATCTTCTTGACCAAAAGGGGGATGCAAAATGAGATGAAATAGTTTCAGTGGCTAAGAGATTTCAAATGGAGTCGAGAGGTCACTCTGGTGGACATTCTTATGCACTATATAGATAACACCTCTTAGAGTTTTAATGCATTGGAATAGCTAGAAGTAAATACCTGAAACTATCAAACTCCAACCCAGCAGTCTGGACTCCTGAAGACGATTATATAATAATGTAGATAACAAGGGGTGACCGTCTGATTGTGAAGACCTTGTGGATAACACCCCCTTTATGTAGTGTATGGATGGATGAGTAGAAAAATGGGGATAAAAACTAAATGACAAATAGGGTGAGATGAGGGGATGGTTTGGTTGTTCTTTTTTCACTTTTATTTTTTATTCATGTTCTGATTCTTTCTGATGTAAGAAAAATGTTCAGAAATAGATTGTGGTGATGAACGCATAACTATGTGATCATACTGTAAACAGTTGATTTTAGACCATGGATGATTATATGGTATGTGAATATATTTCAATAAAACTGAACTTAAAAAAAATCAAGGTCTGGGCACTAGCTGTGCTCCTTGCTACTAGGAACTATTGGCCCAATCCATTGAGAGGGTAAAGAAATACATGTGTTTCTATTGACCTGTGAATATACACATATCCTTAAATATTTCTAAATGTAACCATCTGGGTCTATAATAACCTACCCATGAGTTTACACTGCTGTGTCCCACTCTTAGATGTTGCCACACAGATGACCCACTCCCCCCTCATACTTCTCTGTAACCTCTTCCTCCAGAGGGAGAAATGTATTCCCCACATCTTCCATTAATTTATTTAATAAGTAATTATTTTTAATTCACACTGCTTGATATCAGTGAACATGTATAGAAGTAAAAGAATACTATGATGTGATATAACTTTATCAACTGGAGTACTATAGTTATATATAGTATCCATTGACTTCTAATTACAGAATCCATTCATATCCAGTATTAGTAGATTCAGCACCTCCCCCATTCCTTCAGTGAGGGCATCTTATATATTTGTAATGCAGTTAGTTTATTTTGCAATATTTTGGGTTCTGTCCTCAGGTTCCCTGGGTCTTGAAAATGAATTTTTATTTGAATAATTTAAGGTCGACTTTTTGTGTTGTAAAGGTCTATGGGTTTTAACAAATACATTATATTAACTGTCTACAAAAACAGTATTATACAGAGTTGTTTTACTGCTCTAAAAATTCCCTTTTTTGTCTATTCAACCCTTCTCCTCTCCCCACAAACTCCTGGTAACTACTGATCATTCTATTGTCTCTATTGTTTCCCCTTATCCAGAATGTCATATAATTGAAATTATATATTTATATATATATATATATATAATTTTTAGAATGGTTTATTTCAATTAGCAAGAATTTTTAAGGATTCATCCATGTCTCTTGTGGCTGGATGGAATGTTTCTTTTTATCCCTCAGTGATATTACATTGGGTAGGGAGAGCACAGTGTGTTGTTCATTCACCTTTGAAAGACATCTTGGTTGCTTTCAGACTTAGGAGATTATCAATAAAGATTTTATAGACACTCGTGTGGTTTTCTATATCTAAGCACACAATTGCTGGATTGTATGTTGTTTTAGTTTCCTTGACTGCTCAAGCAGTTAGCAATGGGTTGACTTATACAATGGGAATTTATTAGCACATAAGTTTGAAGCTAGGAAAAAGTCCAAATCAAATCATCATGGTGATGCTTTCTTCCTGAAGACTGCAGTGTTCTTGGGCTTGCTGCCAGTCATCCTTGGTCCTGGGTTCCTCTATCACATGGCAAAGCTCATGGTGTCATCTCTTGGTTTCTCCCTCCTCTTCCAGGTTTCATTGACCTTCAGCTTCTTGCTTCCCAATGCTTCTGTTTGTCTGAATTTCACTCTGCTTATAAAGGACTCCAGTAATAGGATTAATACTCAACATTACTGAGTTTAGTCTTACCTTACCTAAGTCACATCATCAAACAGTCCTAATTACAATAAATTCACTATCAATGGTAATGCATTAATTTTAAGAACATATTTTTCTGTTGTGCCTATAGCTCAAAACCACCATATATGTAAAACTATGTTTAGTTTTATAAGAAACTGCCAAACTGTCTTCTGATTGTACCACTTTTCAAATCTCACTAGCAATGAATGAGTCTGTATTGCCCCACATCCCCATCAGCCATTGCTATTATCAGTGTATAGGTTTATAACTATTCTAAAAAGTGTGCAATGATATATCATGGCGGTTTTAATTTTGAAATTCCCTAGTGACAAATTATGTTGATCATCTTTTTGCATTATTTGACATTCATATATATTTAGGTTTCTGCTTAGATCTTTTGCTCATTTATGATTGGGTGTTTGCTTTCTTATTGTTAGTGTTAAGTATTCTTTTATATTTGACTACAAATTAATTACCAGGTGTTTTGCAAATATTTTCCCAAATTCTGTGGGTTTTCTTTTCATTCTCTTATCATTGTATTTCACAGAGCAGAAGTCTTAAATTTTAATAAGGTCCAATTTATGAGTTTTCTTCTTCTGTGGATTGTGCATTTGGCACTATATCTAAAAATGCATCACCAAACCACAGGCCCCTATATTTTTTAAATGTTTTATTCTAGAAGTTTTATACTATTGCATTTTATATGTAACTGTATGATTCATTTTGAGTTAATTTTTATGAAATGTATGCCATCCCTGTGTAAATTGCTTTTCTGTTTTGCATGTGGTCATCCCATTGTTCCAGCAACATTTTTTGAGAAGCCTTACTTTCTGCATTGAATTGCCTTTGCTCCTTTATCAAAGATCAGTAAACTGCACTTCAGTAGGTCTATGTCTGAGTTCTCTAGCATTGGTCTATGTGTTTATTTCACAAAGACACTATTGATTATTGTGTCTTTATATTTAGACTTGAAATCTGGTAGGAAACATCCTGTCACTTTGTTCTTAAATAGAATTGTAACTAGTTTTTTGCCTTGTCATAGAAACTTTAGATTTTAGTTTGTCAATATCCAGGAAACTCCTTCTGTCATTTAGAATTGAATTAAGTTGAATTTATAAATCATTTTGGTAAGAAATGGCATCTTAACAATATTGAGTGTCCCAAGTCATAAATATAGAACTTGATTAATTATATATATATATATATATATATTTTAACATTTTATTGTAGTAATGTATATACAACTAAAAATCTCTCATTTTAACCATTTTCAGGTGTGCAATTTGGTAATGTTAATTACATTGGAAAATATTGTTCTATCATCACAATGTCCGTTACTCAACTCTGTCATTATATGGTGCAAAGTGACTGGTCAGAATGATTGTTGAATAAAATAAAGCCTAAGAACATTTGCATTTTTACCAGAAGTTTTGCCTTGGGATAATCTTTGCAACTGTTAATGGTATGGCTAGTCAGCAGCAGCATCAAGGAAAGCAGGGTTATCTGTTTCCCTAGCATTTTTGGATACAGGGATCTAGGTCTACATATATAAAATAGGAAATAATCAATTTCACATGCTTACAATACAAACCATAGCATTTATGTTAATTTGCTTATAACTGCATGTGGCTAAATTTGCCTTGCTTTGGGCTGTTTTTCCAGCAGTTTCATCAGCTGCATGAATTCAGAAAACCAAACAAGTGCTTCAGAATTTATCCTCCTGGGGACCTCAGAAGATACCAACATGCAGCCCCTCCTCTATGGGCTGTTCCTGATGATGTACCTCATCACCTTCATTGGGAACCTGCTCATTATCCTGGCCATCATCTCTGACTCCCACCTCCATATGCCCATTACTACTTCCTCCCTAATCTGTCTTTTGCAGATATCTGTTTCACCTCCTCCACTGTCCCAAAGATGCTGGCAAACATCCAGAGACCAAAATCATAACCTATGAAAACTGCTTCACCCAGATGTACTTTTGCTTGGTTTTTGCAGGATTAGACAATTTCCTACTGACCATGATGTCCTATGACCGCTTCGTGGCCATCTGTCACCCACTGCATTACATGGCCATCATGAACCACCAATTGTGTGGTCTCCTGCTGCTGGTATCCTGGTTATTGAGTGTTCTGGTGTCTCTTTTACATGGCTTAATGGTTTCAGGATTGTCTTATTGTACCAAATTAGAAATTCCCCACTTTTTCTGTAACCTTGATCAGGTAGTAGACCTTGCTTGTTCTGATACCTTGCTTAATGATTTAGTGATATATTTTACAAATGGACTTCTGGGTATTATTCCACTCACTGGGATCCTTTTCTCCTACTGTAATATTGTATCCTCAATTTTGAGAATTTCATCAGCTAGAGGCAAGTATAAAGCATTTTCCACTTGTGGGTCTCTCCTCTCAGTTGTGTCCATTTTATGGTACAGCTTTTGGTGTGTATCTTAGTTCTGCTATTACCCAACAATCCAGGGAAAGTGCAATAGCTTCAGTGATGTACACAGTGGTTGCTCCCATGCTGAACCCCTTTATCTACAGTCTAAGAAACAAGGACATAAAGCATGCCTTAAGGAAAGTCTTCAGATGAGGAACATTCTCCTTGAAAAGCAAACTTTGTCTGAATTTTAGAATTTTGTTCATGTTTAACAGATGTCAAACATTGGGAGATCTAATTCTACATTTTTTTCTTAGTTTATAGAAAGATAATCTGCTCTTTCCATAATTTTTAGAATCTTATCTCTTTTATTTTTATGTAAAAGCATCACCCATTTATACTGTGTATTTAAGAAAAATATTTGACTTCTTTCATTGTATTCCATGTTTTCAGTATTGAATGTGATATGCTGCCTTGGTTTTCAGTATCAAAATATTTAATTCAGATAATGTTGTGTATATAATATTATAGGATGTGCTGCAGGGATGAAGTTATGCTGCAGTCTCTGATACATGAAATCAACTGCTCTTGTGTTATATGCTTTTCATCAAAATCATTTTTCTTATCAAATAGTGACAGCTCCAGACAGGGTCACATCCTTTATGGTAGTCACAATCTAATTAAGTTTCAATCACCCAAATTCTGTCTTTGATACTTTTCCTGTATCATCCCAATATAAGTAATGTAAAGTTGTAACAGGCAACATATCTCCTGATTATTCAATCATAGATGGTGTCACTGCTCACCTTGATTCTTCCAGTGACATAATTTTGATATTTAAAAACTATTTTCATAGGTGGGGACATTTTCAGGAAATTTCCCTTGACATTCTCTACAATAATAGTCTTCAGTTACAGATCCTAAAAAGCAACATGGATATTTTGCCCATTGCAACTATGCTTTTCTCAACCATTAATCCAAGATATTAGGAAGTAATATCAGTGATCCAGTTTGTTAATGCTGCTGCTATGCAAAATACCAGAAATGGATTAACTTTTATAAATGGGTTTTATTTGGTTATAAAGTTACAGTCTTAAGGCTATGAAGTGTCCAAAATAAAGCATCAACAATAGGTTGCCTCCACTGAAGGATGGCCAATGACATCCAGAAAACCTCTGTTAGCTGGAAGGCACATATCTGGCATCTGCTTTCTCCCAGGTTGCATTTCAAAATGGTGTTCTTCAAAATGTTTCTAGGCTTAACTTTTTGGGACAAACTCTGGGCTAGTATCTCCTATTAACAGTCATCTCCAAAATTGTCTCTCTAAACTGCAGCAGTAAGCTCCTTTTATCTGCGCTCTTATATAGGGCTTTAGCAAACTAAACAAGGCCCACACTGCATGGCCAGGGCCACATCTCCATGGAAATTATCTAATCAAAGTTAACACCTACAGTTGAGTGGCTCACATCTCCATGGAAGCAACCCAACCCAAAGGTTCCAACCCAATCAACACTAATATGTCTGCTCCCACAAGACCACATTAAAGAATATGGCTTTGGCAGGATGTAATGTATCCAAACTAGCACAATCAGGATTTTATTCAGACCTCCCATGTTCTTTGTGAGTTAGAATAAGGCTAATTATTTGTTCATCCCCTGACCCTAGAGATAACATCTCTTTGACCAGCAAAGAAGAGTAGCATTTGTGATTAGGCACTGCTCCAAATGAATGTCCAGTTTTGAAAAATAAAGATCAGCTCATTTGTCTTTATTCAGTTCATATTCTTTGACAAAGCTCTGAATTAATCTTATTTTTTATGCATTAATCCACAGAAGCAGTCTCTGTTTATGAGTCATACCCATATGAGAAATGTAGATTAAAGAGAAGAGGGATTTGATTCATGCAGTCCTAGAAAACTTCTGTTTTCTGATTTTGCCATGATATGAGAATTTAAAATCCTCTGCTTGTAACTTTTTTGGAAACCTCTCCAAGGTAATTAAAAGCACCACCTCACTTCACACTATTTTAATTTAAATTCTCAACAAAATATTTCATCATATAAACTAGTCAGTCTCTGAAAATCTTCTACAGGCACTTTCTTCTGGGAATGCTACACAAAATTTATCATCAATTAAATTTTCCAATGATACAAATACACTAACATTGTATATATATCAAAGGGAAAAGCATCATTGTTGTCCGCACATCCAACAGGTTGATATATCAATTCTTAGATTCCTATCTGGAAGATCTGTGTTCTTGCAATCAGTTCTTATATCCATTAGTCTAACTCTATGGTTTATTTTGTTCAAATGATATCTATTATAAAAATTATTTAAGATTTTTGAAGAGAAACATAGTAAGCATTAATTGGAAACAATGTTGCAAAACATAGAGGTATATCTTTGTAGTAATTGGAAGTGTAGAAAACACAGAGAAACAGGCCAGCAGGGAATTTTGATACTTTGGTTCTCATCAGGAATATGGTATAATCAAAAGGACATCACTGAAATTGTTGGATCCACAATATGTGAATTTTCTACAATACAGGTAGTAGGAAGTTCTTGCCATAAGTTTTGGGGAAATAGTTACTGCATCTGCTAATTCATGATCCTCTGGAGTACAGAAGACAAAGCATAAGGGGGGTAAAAGTCTCCTAGAAGCCAATCCACCCTACCCACCTGACACCATATCAGGAAGACATGATGGTGGATGCCAAACTTATATTCTGAGTGTAATTTAGAAGAGACGGTGACTGTATTTATTTAAATCTTCCCTATGACTTTTCTGCATTTCCTTTCTGATACACTTAGCTACTACATAGGTTCTGAAGAAAAGATATTTTGTGAAGCATGTCATGGTTGAGTGATGGAGAATATTACACTTCTTCCATATACTTCTTGATTTTTACTTCAATTACTTCTAGCAGCTCCATTTTTTTTTTTCTCAGAAGAAAAATCTTCCTGGATTTTCCTGATAGAAATTTAATCTTTTCCAGAAACTTAAAATGTGTGTAACAATAATGATTCACTCTGAATTTAGGGGACAGATATGTTCTCATGGACAACTAAACTTTATTCTTGAAGGATATATACTTTGCTACAAGAAAAAGTCATCAAATTACTTGCCCTTGGTGAAAGACAAGTGGTGTGAAGTTTTGTTTTAAAGAGAAAATTTGAAGAGAGTCATTAAAGAATAGATTCCCACAAAATAAACTTACATGAATTGTGTGAGGAACATAACATTCTACAGAGGGAAATACTACCATATTTACTGGAGAAATGGTGCTTGCTTGCTGCCTTCAAACTATCAATATTATGTTACAGAGAGGGTAGAGAAGACCCATTTTCAGTGAGCTATGTTCCATTCAATTCTATTGCATATTGTAAATTTAAATAATTATTTATTGGGACTTTCCATGACAAATATTTGAAAAGATGTGTTCTTCTATTAAAAGATTACTTGTCCAGATTTGGGAAAGAATAAAGACCCTCAGCTCCAGGAACACCATTGAAACTAAGACACAGTGGAAAGCAGTAACAAAGCAGTCATCAGTTATAATGTACCATAATAATGTAGTCAGTGTCAATGTGTGAGTGTGGAAAGCACAGAAGCAGGGACTCCTTCCACCCCTGCCAAGAGCTGAAGTTACAAGAGGTGCAAATGATGGAGTAACAATACTGGATGAGAAGGTCTGAGTGAGCATCTCCCAGTGGACTTCCCCCAGGCTCAACATTCTTATTTCCCCTCAGTTCTAGATCACCCTTCTCAGATGAATTGGAGACACCTCATATTCCAAATACATCATCCAATCTGTGATTATATATGTATTTCAATTCCTTGATTTTCCAGAATGTAGAAACTTTGTATTTATCTATTATACAGGGAAAAACATAAGCAGTGGGATAAAGAAATCACTTAAACACACCAGTGAAGATCCATTGTGCTGTGGAAAGAAATATTCTGGATGGGAATGCCTTTACTCATAGTAATTGCTTTGGACATAGAGAGAGAGTCAAATATAGGTAACGTCCACAGGTATAAATTGGTCTTAGAGTCAAATATAGGTAACATCCACAGGTATAAATTGGTCTTATCCTAATTTCCATTTTATCGTCTTAAATTTTATCTCAGTTTCACTACATCAAAATTTTTAATTTTCATCATTGTATTTTTCTACTCTAGATGTTCAATTTTTTTATTTTTGAAATATATTTGTGCCACTGTATATATTTACATGATTCTTTTTATTTTTTTTTAATTCAGTTTTATTGAAATATATTCACAAACCATACAGTCATCCATGGTATACAATCAACTGTTCACAGTATGATCATATAGTTATGCGTTCATCACCACAATCTATTTCTGAACATTTTCCTTACATCAGAAAGAATCAGAATAAGAATAAAAAATAAAAGTGAAAAGAGAATTCCCAAACCATCCCCCCATCCCACCCTATCTGTCATTTAGTTTTTACTCCCATTTTTCTACTGATTTTTTTTCAATTTTTTAACTTTGTTTATCACAAAATTAAAAACAAACAGGCAAACAACAACCAAAAAAACAGCACAACATTTCAAACAAAGCAATGGATTAAGGAAAACAAATAACCTAAAATAATTACTTTGCTTCCAATATGTTCCTACCATACCCCAAGAAAATTAATAAACCATGTCCAAACAGAGGAGTAAGAAAAACAAATAATCTAAAATAACTACATTGCTTCCAACATGTTCCTACCATACCCCAAAAAAATTAACAACCCCTAAGAAAACAAAGGAATAAGAGAAAAAAAACCTAAAATAACTCTATTGCTTCCAACATGATCTTACTATATCTAAGAAAGTTTACAAACCATAATCATTCCTGAGCATTCCCATAACATTCAGATTACCCTCCATAGTTTATCTGTTCTTATTAGATTATACATGATTCTTTTTAATGTACTCACACTTATTAAATGAGTTCTTTCATGATCTGTGTTTGAATAATTTCAATTTCAGAAAAAATTAAAGGCTTATTTCAAAAATCATCTTTTCTTTTGGCTATTAACCATGGTACCATGCTTTCTTAGTGTTCATTTGTGATTCTTTAATGTGTTGTGTTTTATTTGTGGGTCCATTTGTGTGAGAATTCTTGTAGGCCTTGATGGAAGAGGCAGGGATTACATTTCACTTTATTTTCCCATAATCAAGTCATAACCATTTAAATTAAGCTTTCTACCTAGAGTTTTTAAGATCACCTGTGTGCTGTGACTTTGGACTACCTGCTGGCTTATAATTCAGATGGCTTTCCCCACCATGTATCACTAGGGTGTGGTCACATTTTGTACCTTGGTAACCATTGTTGATTAGTGTGTTTATATCATAAATACTTAGAATGCACCTACAACTCTATGGATTCTGTTTTTAATCAAGAATCTCTTACCAGAATTTCCACTTAGGACATATTTTGGGCTTCATCTTCATATGAAATCTACATCACAAATATAGTATCTCAAGTTCTTCAGTACTGACAGACTGCCAAAAATGCAACTGGCAGTCAAACTCCTCTACCCAAGAAGGTCACAATTACTTTTTACTTTGTGGATAAATTAATTCCTTATCAGCAACCCAGATCAGAGTTGAACTTAAAAGAGGATTTTCAATAGAAATTAATTTTCCAGCATTTTATTTGTCAGATTAAGGTGGTGCCTCTTCTAAATGAATGTGTTTCAATGTAGTCAACTTATCACCAGTTGGGTGCCAAGATCCCCCAATGTATCCTGGCACATTGGTTGTTAGGTATTATTCTGTGCTGTTGGGAGGCTGAACACTCAACAGTGACTAAAATCATGCCTACATTGATGACTGTAATTCTGGGTTCCTCACATTGGCCCATGCTATCCTCCATCTCTATGATTAAGGCCACTCTGACCTTGAGGCTATTGGACAAGGACAGAGGTAACTGGGGAAAATGACTGCTTGCCACCCACAGAATGGTACAATTCCCTTTGATTCTCATGACCTTCTGCTGAAGTTTCTCACAAAAATGGGCATTGCAAAAATACTAAATATAAAAATATACTAAACAACAGATTTGAAAGGCAGAAAAGAAATCATCAAACTAAAAAACAGGACTGTAGTAGTTATTCAGTCTGAAGAGCAAATAGGAAAAAATGAAAAAAAAAATGAGAAGAGTCCAAGGAACATGTTGGGGCAACAAGGAAAATGCAAACATAGGCATTATGGGAATCCCAGAAGGAGACAGAAAGTTAAAGGGACAGAAAGACTATTTGAAGAAATAATGGCTGAAAACATCTGAAATATGATGAAGGGCCCAAATATTCAAATCAAAGAAGGTCATGAAACTCCAAACAGGGTAAAATCACTCTGAAGCATACCACAATCAACCTGTGGAAGGCCAAAGATAAAGGGAGAACATGGCAAGCTTTAAGGGTGAAGCAACTTGTCCTGTAAGAAGAATGTCAAGAAGACTAAGTGCATATTTCTTATCAGAAATGATGGTGGTGAAAGAAAGAGAGTGATGACATATTTAAATTAGTGTAAGAGAAAAATTGCCAGCCCAGAATTCTATATCAAACAAAACTGTCCTTCAAAAATGTGGGAGATGTGATTCCTGGGGAAATGGCAGAGTAGGGAACTGCATGACCCACTATTCCTCTAAAACAGCTAGTGGAGAGGCAGTACCTGTCTGAAATTAATGTTCTGTGGCTCTGGAGGCCAGGGGAGCACTGTACAGCATCCAATTAAGAGCAGGATGAAGAGTCTGAGAAACTGCATTAATAAAGTTTAACTTACTAACTGTGCAGTGGCTCCAGTGCCCATCCCCCACTCTCAAGGTGAGCCTTTTGGTATCCAGTCTCTGCTGCAAATAGAGAGACATAGATGTGCTCTTCCTTAAGAACTGGGAGTGGGGCAGTGTTTTGGGAATCAGTCAAGAAAAGATCAGAGGTTTTGATTAGCAAATTAATTCACTGGTTCCTGGCTCTGAATTGCTGTTTTAGGTCACTCAGGCAGGGAGCACTCTGGCCTTGGTTCCAAACTCATCCCTGATAGGGGCAAACTCAGTGGAGTATTAAAGACAGAATGCATCCATAGGAGAGTAGAAATAGGTTGCAGAAGGGTACCACCTGCTCAACAGGACAGGAAATGTTGCTTTGGGGTGCCATCAAAAACATTCTTTGTGTTTTTCCTGACCCTTTCCCCCATGTCTCTTTGGAATTGATTTGCATCACATTTCTGGGTTCCTGACATTGTTGGGGCTGCGAAGTATATACTTGGGAAGGTCATCTCTGGGGTGACCTTCCTCCCAGAATTTGACCTCCAGAAAAAGGGAGCTAGAGAAAAGCTAAGGGAGTAAAAAAACTAAAAGTATAGAGGTAAAACAAAAGCAACCATAAAAAAACAAGATTTCTAGAGAAGGTGTCCGGCGCTTTCTCCGCCCCGCCTCGAGTCCCCGGTCGGCCGGCGATGGGGACCAGAGAAATAAGGGGAGAGAGGGTGCGGACAACGTCTTACCCGGAGCACTTGTGATCACTCAGGACTCGCGGTGGTAAAGCAGATAAACTTTTAATGGGACTAGGCAATCATCATCTTTACAGGTTCCACCCGGGGCGAGACACCTCGGGGGAGAACAACCTCGATGCGGCCGTCAGGTACGGCTCCTTGTGGGCTGTCTCTCCGAGCTCTGCCCGGGAACTTTCTTATAAACCTTACGTATATCCAATGGGCTAACGCCACGCACACAAGCATGATTGGTGAATACAGCGGGTGGTTACATACATCGAGAGGCGGAAGCAGGATGTGGGCGCCATCTTGACACCACTCGATGGGCGGGGGGAACTCAAGGGCAGGCTGCAGCTTAACAACTAGGCCAAATCCGGAAGGTGGCTGCTCACATCTCCCCCTTTTTTGTTTTTTATGCCCCAGTGTCTCCAGTGATGAATGTGCTCCCGTAGACCAAGATGGCCCACAACGTATTTTTTGGTGCTTTGGGGAGTCTGGACTAGGTCCCGGCCATACTGAGGTGGGACCTCTGGCACCGACCAGAATGCTCACTTCATATAGAGACCGGAGAGCCCGTGAGCCGGAAACCACGTGGCTCTCCTTGCAGTACTCAGTCTCGCAACTGGGGGACAGGAGGATTAGGAGAAGGTAGCCAGTGCCGAGGGCGTCACTAGGAGCCTCTGTGCAAACGCCAAGGGTCCCGTCTGGCCACAACTAGGACTCTGCGTACGAGGTCAACCTGAGACAAAAATTAGGGCCACTGGTACCGAATGTTTATAAACGGGATTTTTCCATATGCATAGCTGCAAACCTTACCCTCGAATGTCCCGCTTCGAGTGGTTGGGATGGGTGCTGGGCAGAGGGGCTATAGTCATCAGGAGGGTTACAGGCAGAGGACATGGCCATCATGGCGGTAACACGTAATTGCTGTTGTCTTTGAAACAAACGCTCCAGCAAACTCTTAACAATGATCAAACCTACTAATAACCCCACAGCAAGAAGAACCCAGTTGGTCAGAATAGGCCAAGAGAACCAGGAGGGAAAAAAGGTCAATATTCCTGGCTCTCTTCCCGGTCTGCTGGGGAGTGGTCGACACCGTCGACATCATTTGACCGCTCATCACGCGAGTTGAGGACTGGATCCAACAGGTCACGTTGGGGGTTTAACGACCCGTCAGGCTGCAGTTCTTTGGTGTTCTCAGGCGACTGCACGGTTCTCACCAATCTCTCCGGTACCCACACTGGTTGGCGTCCTGGTTCCTGGGGAAAAACACAAACAGAGCCTCTGGCCCAGCTGAGCACTGGGTCAGGGCCTTTGTACTCGGGCGGGGGGTACGGCAAAGGTTGCCCCTCCCCTGACCGGCCCATTGGGGTTTCCGGGTCTGGCAGCAAAGGATAATTACATTTACTGGGCATGGCCACTAGAGGGAGCTCTCGGCGAGGCCTATGGCGGAACCGCTCAACCCGCCCACCGGAAGCCGCGGCGTTTTTAGTGCCGCGGCGACAGGCGCCGGCGGCGCGGAAGGCCGCGTGGTTGGGGCGGGAGGCTCCTCCCAATCAATTAATGGAGGCGCTTCAACTCCCTCATCGTCATCGCTATCCGAATCTGAGGCAGAGTTGTCCGAGCTACCACCACTCAACTCTGGCTGCTTGCCTTTATGGGAGCCGGCCGCAGATGACACCGACTGGGTTTCTTGGAGAGCGTGCCGTACCTCTTGCAAGGCAGAGGACGGACTTAGGCCTGTAGCCGACTCCAGTTCAAGGACCGCGCGGACGGTCTCCCATATAGGGACTAGAATTGGATCCAAACAAACACCCGTTTGACGCGCCCGGTCTATATCGCGACCAAGCTTCATCCAAGAGGGCAGACTGAGGCTGCCGGTGGAGGGAAACCAAGGGGCAAAAGTTTCAACATAACAAGGGTGAACTTCCAGACTGCCCCATGCTTGCAGTCGGCACTATCTCTTAATCACTCGGAGAGCTCTTCCGAGTCCCCGGGGCTACCTGAACGCCCACGGGCCCTAGTCCTCGTATGGAAAGGGGGTGCTTACCTTCTCGCGGTGATCAGTCGCGGAGGTCAAACCACGGATCCCGGGAGCACGTCTCCGTCGGGTCGAGGGGAACGCGAATGAGGTTCCCCGTACGGGCCACCACTTGTCCGGCGCTTTCTCCGCCCCGCCTCGAGTCCCCGGTCGGCCGGCGATGGGGACCAGAGAAATAAGGGGAGAGAGGGTGCGGACAACGTCTTACCCGGAGCACTTGTGATCACTCAGGACTCGCGGTGGTAAGGCAGATAAACTTTTAATGGGACTAGGCAATCATCATCTTTACAGGTTCCCCCCGGGGCGAGACACCTCGGGGGAGAACAACCTCGATGCGGCCGTCAGGTACGGCTCCTTGTGGGCTGTCTCTCCGAGCTCTGCCCGGGAACTTTCTTA
>KN195676.1:48064-99050 GCA_000164785.2 Choloepus hoffmanni | reverse complement strand
CCAAAGCTCTTTTCAGCCCCTAGTTATTTATCCTTAGTATTAGTGTGGTGCTGGTAAGGTATTCCTGTTAAATATAGGTTCAAAAAAAAAAGTGGTTAATAATTACATAAGTAGTTAATGTTGAAATTATTTTGTTTATTCATTGGTTTTTTTCCTCCTAAAATATTGAGGTATTTACAAATATGTTTACACAGCAGCCAGTATAATCTGCCAACCCACCTATATATATAGTTCTTTCTACACAAACCCAAACATCTTCCAACCTCTATATTTTCTCTTATATGTAAGTCATCTATGTCTCTCTCTCATTTGCCTCTACTTGGGCATGTTGTAGTCAGCTTGCTATGAGATATCACTTAAGAGGATACCACTTTGAGTAGCACATACATTTTCTTTACCTATTCATAATGTTAAATGCCAGCAAGCCTTCCTCTCCTGCCTAGTTTGCTTTATTGCCAGTAGAATGAAAATTTGTAAGATACCTGAGATTATGAACACAAAATGCGGATCTCTAAAGTGTTTTTTTCTGCTTGAAATGTGTTGGAATTGAATAGCAGACATGCCAGCCACCCATATATGTATCTGCAGTTGTATTTGAGGTGGGTGAAATAGTGATCTGATTTAAGAAAAAGTAGGATTTGGAGTTCTTCACGAAACTATATACTTCATTGGCAGTTCCAAATACTTTCTCATAGTGCTTCATATTGCAACAGCTTACCTATCCAATAAGAGTATAAGTTCCTAAAAGGCAGGGAACGTGCATGATTTCCACTCTTATTATCCCCTCATAGTCCTAGCACAGCGCTTTCACATAAAAAGACACTCTTAATTTGATAATGAAATCATTCCCCTGGATTAACACTAATGTTTTCATTTTTTTCAGGTACCATGATTGTCAGTTTTCAGAGCATGATTGGCCTATTCATAACAACTTTGATATTGAAGAAGTTCAGCTTGACCCAAGAGCTCTGTCTGATGTCACTGATGAAGAAGAAGTACAAGTTGATCCCCGAAAATATTTGGATGGAGATCGGGAAAAGTATCTGGAGGATCCAGCTTTTGATACCAGTTTCTCTACTGATCCTTGTTGGCAGTACCAAGATCATCATGAAAACAAATATTGTGATTTGGAGTGTAGCCATACTTGTAACTACATAATGAGGTCATCATCATATTTAGATAACTTAGTTTGGAGAGAGAGTGACGTTAATCATTATTATGAACCCAAGCTTATTATAGATCTTTCCAATTGGAAAGAACAAAGCAAAGAAAAATCTGATAAGAAAGGCAAGTCAAAATGTGAAAGGAATGGATTAGTTAAAGCCCAGATAGCTCTAGAGGAAGCATCACAGCAACTGGCTGAAAAAGAAAGGGAAAAGAATCAGGGATTTGACTTTGATTCCTTTATTGCGGGAACTATTCAGCTTAGTTCACAACATGAGCCTACTGATGTTGTTGATAAATTAAATGACTTGAATAGCTCAGTGTCCCAACTAGAACTGAAAAGTTTGATCTCAAAATCAGTAAGCCAAGAAAAAGAGGAAAAAGGAATGGCAAATTTGGCTCAATTAGAAGCCTTGTACCAATCTTCTTGGGATAGCCAATTTGTGAGTGGTGGGGAGGACTGTTTTCTCATAAGTCAGTTTTGTTGTGAGGTAAGGAAGGATGAACAAATTGACAAGGAAAACACTTACACCAGTTACTTGGACAGGTTCTTTAGCAGGAAAGAAGATGCTGAAATGCTAGAAACTGAGCCAGTAGAGGATGGGAAGCTTGGGGAGAGAGGAAATGAGGAAGGATCTCTGAACAACAATGGGGAGTTCCTCTTTAACAAGCAGCTTGAATCCATAGGCATCCCACAGTTTCACAGTCCAGTTGGGTCACCACTTAAGTCAATACAGGCCACATTAACACCTTCTGCTATGAAATCTTCCCCTCAAATTCCTCATAAAACATACAGCAGCATTCTGAAACATCTGAACTAAAAACACTCAGCAGACATTTCGCTTTGTATTCTTCATGAATTGTGTTCTTTTTTATTACTAGTGTTTCAAGTCATTTTTTTTTTACTTGAATCAGATTGTGTCATTTTAGTAAGGATTTCATTAGTTTTTGGTTTTTAAAATCCAGATTTTCTACATGTGAGATAGTTTTCATTTTAACTGGCATGTCATTTGCACAGAAAAATTTAAAAAATAGAGCAAAATAATGCAATGCAGGCAGAGACAAAAGAAATGCACTAAGACAAAAACATTCTCTCATAGAACAGTGATCTGTTTTTACAGGAAACAAAAATCTTGCCTTGAAATTTACACAGTGAGACTGTACATAATTGCATGGAAATATCTATTTTTTTTCCTAAAACATTTTTTCATTCATGAGTATTTTCAAGTTTTTCATACTGTACACATTTCTTAAAACACATGATACCATCAGCAACTGAAAATGAATGCCGAATTTGGTACACATGTGTTATCTACCTCAAGGTAACAAAAGTATGTGGCAAAACTTATACCACCCATAGTGCTCCACAATATGCACTTCTATTTAGCCAGCGTTTATTATAGTAAACTATTTTCAAGATTCATTCACTGTTTATAAATGTTCTGGTATGCATTCTTTCTAGTGAAGTGTTAATACATCACATCTTATTTATTTTAGCAAATCAGTATATTTTCTGTATTTAATTATAGAAAGTTAACTTTTAGTTTTTGAAATTTATTTGCAAATACACTTTTTCCATTTGGCACTATGGTTTGTTGTCTACCTAGCTGAATATTTAACGTCAGCTTATTCTAAGGCTGTCCACGTACTTAATTTACTTACGTGTTCATTTTAAGTAAAGCACTCACTGTGTATAGGAATTTGTATTTTGGAGGTGCTTGATCTACAAAGAAAAATTAGGAATTACTTTATTATAAAATGCTCCTAGAAGTCTTAATTGTGTTTATTTTTTAAAACAAACTGTAATGTTAGACTTGTGTGCATGGAAGTAATTAAGGTACATCATTATTGTAGTTTAAAAGTTGTACATGATAAGACATTTTCTTTTTACTGTATGTTTTTACTGAATGATCTATTTCCTGTCTCAAGGCAAGCATGAATAAAATTAGGTTAAATGTAGCATGTGACATCGCAGTCTCTTAGAAATTTGTTTCTTCTATTTTATTTTTACTGAATACTGTCTGTATCTTTGGTTATCCTGTTTAAAGAAAAAGGACAAATAAAACATGGCCAGCAAAAAAAATAAAAAATTAAAAAAATAAAAAATAAATGCCTAAAATCCAATATGAAAAAAAAAAAAAACTACTCCCTATGGATTTTACCAGAAATTATTCCATTAACTACCTCCCATTCTTGTACTTTCTCCCTTTTAGAATCAAGACAAGTTGATTAATTACTGAGTCTTGTTAGTCATCAGTACAATGGGATAACACCAACTTCTCAAGGATATAAATACTAAGGAGAAAATAAATATAAAATATTTAGTTCCTGATAAACAATAGGACATTAGGAAATGGGAACAATTAGAAGGAAAATTATTCTCAGATGGAACATAGATATAATGAAGGAAATCTCTTAGTCTGGATGTTTTGGAGTCAGGGCATCTAGATAAACTCTCCTGACTTATGATATTAAAAACTTAGTGCTAACCAACAAAAGGAAACCTGAATATGGTACCATGTCCTTCCTATGTTTTCCTCTGGGCTCCAATGTGCAAACTGGATCTGTATTCCAGAAGATGAACTCTAATTTTTTGAAAAGTTTGTTACATTACTTGTACTGTATTATCGTTTTTATTACCAAACATACCATATATTTTACAACAGTACTACAATTTTTGTTGCCTTTGTAAAACTCATCCAAATTTCAGTGACATATTTCAGCATCCTAGAATTAATGAATCTAAAATGTGTTTGGTGGCTACCTTCAGGAGTTCAGGTGGACAGAGTTTGGGCCACATATCTCCACCCACCCAGAGGTATGTGCTGAGCATGAGCTGGCAGTGTGGCATTGTATTTAATAGCTTGTCCTCTGGAGCAATACTTCACAAACTTCCAGCTCAGTCACCTAATAACTGAATATCCTTGAGACAAGTTATTTAATTGTTCTGTCCCTCCATTTGGGGGAAACAATAGAAATTAGTTCATAGATTTAAAAAATAAAATATTTTAATGTGTACTCAGAACTGTAAACAATACATAATGATACCTCTAATTCAGTTAGTGAGAAAGATGGCATTTTCTTACAAATGGGTGTTATAACACCAAATTCTCATTCTTAAAAATTAAGAACTCTAAGCACTCTACTTATGTGAGGGCCAGGACATCCATGGAAAAACAATCAAATGCAATGCAGCTGGTTGTGATGGTCTGGGACACAAAATGGAAAATATAATGCCACTCAACAGAGATAAGTACCACAAATGTAATCACCATTGGTAAACATTTTTGCTTGAAGCAATATAAATTCTATATATATTAAATGGAATTCTGAGTAACTTATAAAAAAATCATTAGACCACAATTTAACTGGGAATACTACATATCAAGGGTGGAAGCTAATTTGACATGGTCTATGTGGCTCAGTACCACTGAGTGTTCCATGGCCAAGGGATGAAACTTTGAACTTAACATGGGGGTAATGGTTTTCCATTATAAATGCAAGTTCTTTTTTGGCATTTCCAATTTTCATATTGAAAATGTGGAAATGAATGGCCTGCTGGATCACTCCTCCTTTTGCTCAGTGTCTGTAAACATTCACTGGAGACTCCTTGACTATGTATGTACACTTTATGGCACCTGACCCATCCCCAGCAGGGAGGGAGGGAGGTCCCTTACCTACAGCACAAAGGAAAGAGTTGTGCATGTAGAGTACATATCTCACTATGGCTTCACAGCAGACCTGCAGAGCATGGAGAACTGATGCCCACAAGTCAAGCTGAACTTTTCTCTTCTCTATGTGATTCAGCAGTGTTCCATCCACTGCCTGAGTATTTTGTTGGCAAATCCAACATCTATATAGAATGTGTTCACATCTCTTGAGTAGAACTCCTAACCTGGAGGTGGTAATAGGTGTTTTTTAACCAAAAGGTTTGGCGTAGCATGACGATCACCTACAAAGCACCCCATGCACAGTGGAGGCCTAAGGGTCCTTCAGTTCAGTAATCCTAGAGTGGTTTTAGCATCCTGGGAAATGACAGGCTGAGTTGCTTGCTCTCCTCTAGCTGCATGGGTACAACTGAAATGTGAGAAACCTGTTAACAAAGAAGAGGTATGATGGCTGAGGATGGATATCTGAGAATTGAGTCCTAGGAAGAGATGGGAAACTTTGCCCTGGCTGCTGGTTGCACCCTCCCACACTACCTGACAAACACCATGAAGTCCCAAGGATGTCAAATATCCCCCAAGAGGCTCTCATGCAGGGAGTTCCATCCAGTTCAGGTTGTTTGTGGGCTTCATGTAGGATAAATTTTCATTCAACACAGATCCACTGATGGTGTTGCTGAAAATGAAACTTAAAATGAGACATTTTTCCACAAATGAAATACAGAAAAGACAGATATGAGCAAAAACCAGGGGAGTATCAGGTGGCTTGGGTAGTGTATCTGTTCCATAAGGGCCACTGCAGATTCAGATGATGTGCTGGTTTGAATCTGTTATGTATTCCCATAAAAGCCATGTTCTTTTAATCCAATCTTGTGGGTGCATACTTATTGTGGGTGGGATCTTTTGATTAGGTTGTTTCCATGGAGATGTGACCCTGCCCATTCAAGGTAGGCCTTAATTGTCTTTTACTGCTTTCATCTGTGAGAGAATAAAAGGTAGACACATTTTGAAGAAAGCTCAGAGACACTTAAGAGAGAAAATGCTGAGAGATATCTGGAGACAGCCGTGGAAACCAGAACCCAGAGAGAAGCTAAGAGAAGAAATCCAGAGTTTGCCCCAGAGAAGCTTAGGGAGGACCCCCAGTCGCTTAGAGAAATGCCCTGGGAGAAACAAGCAATGATACACAGGAGCTGAGAGAAGCCAAGACAGAAGCCCAGCGACATTTTTAAGAAAGCAACAGATGCCAGAAGCTAACCCCAGGAGAGGCCCAGCAGGCTCAGGCCATGTGCCGTCCCTTGTGACAGAGGAACCCCGGGTGCCATTGGCTTTTCTTCAGAGAAGGTAGCAACCTATTGATGTCTTAATTGGGACATTTTCATGGCCTTAAAACTAAATTAGTGAATAACCCCCATTTTAAAAGTCATTCTATTTCTGGTATTTTGCATTCTAGCACCTTTAGCTAAATGTGCTAAAACACATTTTTGCCCACATTGAACAGCACAATCAACAAGACAGAGACAAAACCATGCCAATTTTACTCTGAATTCCTCAGAGCCTTATAGCATTGTTCCCAACTGAGGGGAACATCTCAAGAGAAACCCCATGAAAAACTGTTCATGAGGCCATAACTGCCCTTTAGGTTACATGATGAACATGGCTATGATTCCACTCCTGGACAGGATGTGGATGATAGTCCTGCCTCAATCAGCACTGGAGGCATTCATGAGACAAGAGACTCTCCAGTGGAAGACACCCCTACCCCTTTTGGTCTCCCTAGGGATGATGATGGTCAAGGTCATTGAAAATATCTACCACCACATCCCACTTTGGGATGGAAGCAGCAGCACAGATGCAAGCCTAGGTGAATGGAAGCCAGGAAATAAGATTCACTGAAGGTCCATATAGGGAAGACAAAGACAGACCAGGGAAAGACAAAAGAAACAGTGAGACCCAATTTCATGGCATTGTGGCTTTGGTTACTAAAACAGAATAGATGAAGCAAAAACTGACATGATCTCACCAGATCACTGCTAATGCTAACACTATTAGGAGGGAAGGTGGCCCTCTAAATTAGAGGTTGAGGTCATCATTGGAGCCAATAAAGAGCAGGACAAAGAAGGATGGCATGGTTGGAAAGATTTTGAATACTGTAGGGCTACCCTTTGAGTCCTGAGTATTGAGAGGGATTCATGGGTTAAGTCTTCCCTATGCCCCTATTGGGACACTGAGGAAGACAATTCCAGCTGTGAGCATGAGTCAGGAAAGATGATTCACCTTGCCTATTGCCCAATATTACTCCCTATCCAAGGTAGCCCCTACATACCACCCTCTGCTTTGAATGGCATCTTTAGTCTGTTACTGGACCTTGGTGGAGACTGAGCATTTAATGACTGATGTGCCCTCTGAGAATCTAAAGCCAGAACTGCCGATAATCATGTGGATACACACTAACCCTACTAATAAAGTAGGACAGGTTCAACAAAGCTTCCTCACTAAATGGAAATGTTATATCTAAGAGCATGCCTCAGCAGAACCTTAGGGAGTTAACTGGCACCATGAATAAAGGTCTACTTTGCTAGATGGGGACAAACTGCCCACAAAGGATGGCCCTATCCCTCTCTTGGCTAAGCAGGGTAGTCCAGCTGATCATATGTCATGGCTCACAGATCAGACTGCAAAACTCACAGCACATGGAATCCATTGGGCCACAGAAAACTGTGGCAATCTGTTCAAAGAATGACTTTTTGATTGAGATTGGATGAGGTTGTTCTGTCCAATGGGATAAACAGCATGTGGTGGTGATGGCTGTTCACGTTACTCCAACAGCAATGTTTTGGTACATATTTACAGGTTCATTGGCTCTTGCAAGCCAACTATCCATATTGTCCAACACCTGGCAAATCAGTGATTGGATTATCGGAAACACCTCCATGTGAGTACAGGGCAATAGCAACAGACTGTGAGGTGGAAAGATGAATTTGTCACCATAGTTGACACCCATTGCAAAAAGTCATTTCAAACAGAAAATGGAATTTCCATGCTGAACAATGTACTCAAAAAGTTGACATGAGTGCCTGATGGATCTACCACAGAACAAGACACAGAAGCCCAACTAAGATGCAGGAATGGGCCAAATCATGTCATTCCTGAAAATGAGCTCCGGCCATAAATCATGGCCTGCTAGGACATATCATGTGGGTATTAGGCCCTGTATGAAAGTGGCAACTCAAACACATTAGTCTTCTTAACCCTAATCAAGTGTTCCTATTGTGTCCCATCACTTTAGTCATATATCCTGGGTTTGGGACAATTTACATTTAGCATGTGGATGTTGAGAGCCCCATTTTAGCCTTGGAGAAACACATAGGCTATGTGATTTGATACAGAAGACTCCAATCAGATCAAGGTCTCATTTACTGTTCACATGGTCCAGCAACGGCTGTGCTCCCATTATGTAATTGTCTTTCATGCTCCCTGGGACCTCTGAGCAAATGCAGCAATAGAAAATTGGAATGAATGACTCCAGTAATAACTATACAGTGGCCATAGGAAGTTATTGAGTGGTATCCCTGTGTAACTAAAGTTACTAGGATTTTGAAAACTGTATCCCAGTAGAAGGGAAAAATGACAAGTCACATGGAATGAAGAGCCATGGGAGTTTAGAGCACAAAGTTCCTAGATACAGCCCAACACAACTGAACTGAAAGGCAACTTCTGGTGAGCTACTGGGCCTCGATGGAAATGGAAATGATTACCAAGAGCTCTCAGGTCCTCCTGAGGCTAGAAATCTCCATCATATCCTGGGTTCAGAGTATTCAGTATCCTTAACCAGGCAGTGCACAATGACAGTGTCATCAAACAGAAATGGTAAAGTGAGGGCTGTGTTTGCCCAGGACTCTAGGAAGTGGCATACTTGCATAAGGGGTTAGCAGTAGTTCCCATCAAATGAGTCTAGAAGGCCCTTTCTTCCATGCATTGTAATCCAGAGGGCCAACACATGGATGTCCCAGATGTTCAGTGCTGGTTTACTGATGGGTCTGTCAAGTTGAAACCATTGGGCAACTGCTGTTCCCTTTGCCTTGGGCAGATGGCATACAACCTCTGGCAATGGAGAAAGCACCCAGTGGGCTTAATGGTGAGTGCTCCTAATAATCCTGAAACACTTGGACCTTACCACCCCCACGTACCTGTTTCCTGCCTCAGGGGGAACTCATCACCAATGGCTTAGCAGTCTGGTGAGGTTTCTGGACAGAATGAAACTGTCGAATCAAATATTTCCTAGCATTAAAAGGGACCTTTGGAAGCTGATGATGTGGAAAGGCACAATTTATGTTACTCATTTTTATGCATACAGCAAGGGTCTATTATGATGGATATCTTTAGAATGACAGAGCCAATAAGGGATACTGCTTTTCACATCCAATGAGGCTTGAGATCCTGATGGAAGAGAGGCTGAGGATGATTCCTTTCAGGAGGATGAGGATAATGGACTTAACCTCAGTAACATCCATGAAATAGTTGAATTTCCCAAGACTCCTTCTGCTGCTGGATGGATCCAATATTGCACTGGACATGGAGATTCTGACACAATGAAATTTTGAGCTTAGGAACATGGATTGCCTCTCTCAATAATTTCTCGTATATAGAAATTGAATTTTACTTTAACATCAGGCCCTGTGACAGTCCTACAGCTAATGGCCTCTAATTTAAATTTTGCAAATATAACAGTGGCTTCTATATATCCAAATGTGTCAGCAGCAACCAAAAAAAAATACATTTTCCCTCAACTTTTCTTTTTCTTTACACTCTACGACTTATTGAACTATGCAATTACACCCTTATCTATACGTAGTGGAAGTAATAAGAGGAAACAAACTTTTCTTGGTCTCTATTTAGGGTAAATAAAGGAAACTGTTGACCAAATTAAAAAGATTCTGGGTACTCATAGTACAAGACTAGAGGAAGCTGAACAACGACTCAGTGACCTCAAGAACCACAGAATGGAAAATGAAAGAAAAGAAAGAATGGGGAAAAAAATCAAAAAAATCAAAATGGATCTCAGGGATATGGCAGATAAAATAAAATATCCAAATAAAAGACTCACTGTTGTTCCAGAAAGGGAAGAGAAAGGTAGAGGTCTAGAAAGAGTATTCAAAGAAATTGTTGGGGAAAACTTCCAAAACCTTCTACACAATATAAATACACAAACCATAAATGCCCAGTGAACTCCAAATAGAATAAATTCAAATAATCCCACTCCAAGACATATTCTGTTCAGACTGTCAAACACTGAAGAGAAGGTGCAAGTTCTGAAAGCAGCAAGAGAAAAGCAATTCACCACATACAAAGGAAATAGCATAAGACTAAGTAGTGACTACTCAGTGGCCACCATGGAGGCAAGAAGGCAGTGGTATGACATTTAAAATTCTGAGAGAGAAAAACTTCCAACCAAGAATACTTTATCCAGCAAAACCCTCCTTCAAATTTGAGGGAGAGCTTAAATTTTTCACAAATGCTGAGAGATTTTGCTAAGAAAAGACGTGCCCTACTTCAGATACTAAAGGGATACCGACAGAGAAACCCAGTACAGAGAAACAAAGAAATGAGAGAGAGAGAGAGAAATTTAACAGACATATATAGAACATTACATCCTAAATCACCAGGACACACATTCTTCTCTAGGGATCGTGGAATTTTCTCCAGAATAGACCATAGGATGGAACATAAAACAAGCCTCAATAAATTTAAAAAAAAAAAATTGAAATTATTCAAAGCACATTCTCTGACCACAATGGAATACAATTACAAGTCAATAACCATCAGAGACAGAGAAAATTCACAAACATCTGGAGGTTAAAAATGAGGGGGAGATGAAAACACTCCTGGATAATCAAAAGCTGAGGGACTTCATCACCAGTGGATGAGTCCTACAAGAAATGCTAAGGGGAATTGTGCGGGCTGAAAGGAAGGGACACTAAACAATTGACTGAAACCATATGAAGAAATAAAGATTTCTAGTAAAGATCACATGGGAAATATAAATACCTATACTACTGTATTTTTGATTTGTAACTCTACTATTTACTTCCTACAGGATCTAAAATACATAAAGTACAATGATAAATCAGTGGTTTTGGACTCAATGTAAAATATGTAATTTTTGACAAGAACTACATAAAGGTGGAGGAATGGAGGAATATAGGAACATAGTTTATGTGTCCTATTGAAGTTAAGTTGGTATGAAAGAAAACAAGATTGTTATGGACTTAAGATGTTAAATTTAAGCCCCACAGTAAACACAAAGAAAGTATCAGAGAATAAGATCATACAGATGAAAAGTAGAGCATGGGTTACGAGAAGTGGGGGAAGGGGCAATAGGGAGTTAATAAGAAATGAGTGTAGGGCTTCTGTTGGGGGTGAAGGGAAATTTCTAGTAATGGATGGTGGGAAGGTGATGGCATTGCAACACTGTGAATGTGATTAATCCCACTAAATGGAATGCTTGGGAGAGGTTGGAATGGAAAGATTTATGCTGTATATATGTTTCCACAATTGAAAAAAAAAAGACAGTCTAAATAGAAAATGACAATTAAATGCCATAGATGATCCTGGATGAGATCTAAGAATAGAGGAGAAAAGGCTCAAAAGGACACAATTGGGACATAAGATAAAAATGAAATACAGAATGTAAGCTTTATATCAATGTTAAATTTCTTGAACTTCTTAACTATATTTAATGTGATTGCATAAATGAATATTCTTATTCATAGGAAATGTATATGTGAATTATTTGTTCAAGGATGTGTGCAACTTGCTCTCAAATGTTCAGAAGACAGAGCAATAGATGATGGATGATAGGGAGGGGGGAGAGAAAGAAAGAAATGGTAAAGTGACAAAATATTGAAGTTGGTAGATCGGGGTATTGGTGGAGGGGGTTGAGGTATGCTGGAGCTTTGTGTATGGGGTTTGCATTATTTTTGCAACTGTTACCGTAAGCTTGAATTTATTTCAAAATAAAAATTTTCAAAAATGATATATGTGGCATTTTTACTATTGTGTTCTGAAGCCTCAGCATAACCTCTGGAGCAGAATAATTATTTCAAAATATTACTCATTTATCCATTCAAAAATTATTCATTGATTTTTCAGCACTGTTCTGAGTGTTGGAGATTGAGATTCAAGAATGATATTAAGTTGTGGTCAAGAAGTTTAAATTCAATGGGGATGAACTAGATGTAAGGAAAAAGCATATTTCATTTAGGTGGTTGCATGCATTATAAAATAATTTAAATGTATACACAATATAAAATATAAAAATACAAAGAATATAAAAAGGTTATGCAACAATATGCATAAACTGACCTAAATACTTGAAATAAATAAATATGACAGATATGATAGCTACATAGGTAGATTAGATAGATGATCGATAGATACATATCAATGATAGGTAAATTATCAGAGACTCACCCACTGAGATCAGATGATTGATATGCTCCAGCATCACTTCTCTGAACAGCTTTCTCTGGGATGCATCTAGCAATGCCCACTTATCTTGGGTGAAATCTACAGCTACATCTTTGAAGGTCATTAACTCCTAACATATCACAGAAATTTATGTTCATACCAGGCCATCTTTAACAAAGTCCTGTGATGCTCAAAATGACAGCACTGAGGAAGCAGAGATTGTGTCTATAAAGCTGAAAATGTGTTTGGAGTTCCAGTAAGATCACTCTGAATGCTCAACTGCCACCTCCCTTTCATATACATTCACAGACACATAGACATTCTGAATACATTTAACTGCATTGTAAAGGATTATCACATGACATGTGGAGTGATATACATTTGGAATAATCATGACTTCCTGATGCTTATCATAATACTTGCTTTACAGCATCCATAACTAAAATGATCTTTTCCACCAATTTCAGGTAAATCTACAGACATAACATAATGCAAGAAATATTCATGATCATCACTTTTAAAAAATGACTAGGGTTGAATTATTCCTGTATATATGACCTCATTTTCCTCTCACTTAAAAAATTGTTTATGTTATGCACTTGAACATTTCTAATGTGCTAATGAGTGAAGTGCTTTCTGTCTACATTCAATTCACTGGTCTATTATTAATGTGGCAGGGACCCTTGAAGTGATATCTAGAATTCTGCAGAACTGAACAGGTTTCATACAGAACTCTGGATCAGTAAGTGCTGCCTCCCTTAATTCTACATAACCCAGTTCATGTTAAGTACAGCTAGTTCAGGATCACAAGTCAGGAACCCTTGAGACGGTTGTACTGAAAGATGGCCCTAGTCTGACCATTTCTGTGGTAGAAACTTCTGATTCTCCTCGAAGACAGTTGTATAAAAATGTAGCTTATGAGGGGTGACAATGGGATTGGGAAAGCCATAAGGACCACACTCCAGTTTGTCTAGTTTATGGATGGATGAGTAGAAAAATAGGGGAAGGAAACAAACAAACAGACAAAGGTACCCAGTATTCTTTTTTACTTCATTTGCTCTTTTTCACTCTAATTATTATTCTTGTTATTTTTGTGTGTGTGCTAATGAAGGTGTCAGGGATTGATTTTGGTGATGAATGTACAACTATGTAATGGTACTGTGAACAATCGAAAGTGCGATTTGTTTTGTATGACTGCGTGGTATATGAATATATCTCAATAAAATGAAGATAAAAAAAAAAGAAACCTCTGATTCTCAACATTTTCTGGGGATGACAATACTGGTTTTCATTATCCCTCTTATATCTTCATTTCATCTGTCTGGTCAAGATTAAAAGAAGCCCCTTCCTTGCTTCTGGTATCTACAAATTTTCAAAAATTTTCAGTGCCATAAATTTTATTTGACCTAAGGGAACAATACTTCCTATACATTGCATCCATTTATAAAATATGAATAAAGACACAAAAATTGAAGTTGGGCAATTGGAAACAGCATCTGTAAGGAAAATGTCAGTTTTCTTTATTTGAATATTCAGAATGTGCAAATATATTCTATCAAAACTTTAAAGTCTGACAGTTTCAGCAAGGAAATACCAGAAACTGCTGAACTGCAACCCAGAAGCCTTGATTCTTGAAGACAATTGTGTAACTATGTAGCTCACACAGTGTGACTGTGTGATTGTGAAACCTTCTGGCTCACACTCCCTTTATCTGGTGCATTGACAGATGACTAGAAAAATGGGGACAAAAATTAAATGAAAAATAGGGTAGATGGTAGGGATGGAATACTTTAGGTGTGATTTTTTACTTTTATTCTTATTTTATTCTTACTTCTTTGTAGTAAGGAAAAACGATCAGAAATTGATTGTGGAGATTAATGCAAAAATAAATAAATAAACTTTAAAGTTAAAATTGGGCAAAATAAACAGTTCCTCATTTCCTTTTATTTCCTAATGTCCTCTTGTGCTCTGCTCAACAATATATAGTCTTACAAGACAGCACCTGTAAAACTGGATTGACTGAAGGCAACTGCTGAATCAGCCTCCCTACGGTCTGTTAATTTCTGGTCTTACCTCTAGCACCTATGTTCACTGCATGCCTAAGCCAACTTCTGGCACTGACATGATCCATGAGTGCATTATTTATCCAAAGAGACCATGGGTTTGGTGAGAAAAAGAAAACATCTCTCATCTCTTCAGAGATGAGGCTTGAACAAACTTAATGGAGGCTTGAACAAACTATTGTAATGTTGGGAAGGAAATTACTTATTGATAGTCCCAAACTTACCATAAGTATTACTCTAGAGTCTGGATAAACTAAAGCTTAGATCACTGAATAGCTCATGAATCAATTCAGACTGTTTTTGCCAATAGAAGAAACCTCCCCTTCTGCTGGCAACAGTGGTGTAACTTCAGTTAAAGAAGAATTCCATACTCACCAGTGGTTGCACTGTCAACAGCCCAGCTGACAACTGTCTTTTCTCAGGAGTTTCACTCAAAATCAGACAGGTAGTAAGTGAGCAAAGCTGAGAAAGGAGACGGAAGCCTTTAGACTCAAGTCTTGACCACAATTTCCAGACTCACTTGTCATAAATCCCAAATCCTTCACCTCAGAATAAACCTAGTCCAATCAACAGGAACATTAAGTGCACTCCAGGAGAAACACAGGGAGGTCTCTCCTTCCCCAGGGTTAAGATATAAGAGATCCTGGCATCTCTAGCAAATAATGAATATGTGAATACCTTCATTTTACAGATAAGGACTTGAACATCACCAAAATGTATGTATTATCACACGGTGTTCAGAGACATTCCTGACCCTTGTCTTATCTGTATTTAGGTCTCCATCATCAAAGAAAGCAGTCTGGAATTTCTCAGATACAATAATGCTTAGTTGATGCATGAGAACTGGTTCTCCAACATCCATCCCTGTCTTCTGGACTCTCATTCCCTCCCTGCTCTAACTTACACCTGCACTTCTGATTATTTTCTCTAAATCACTTTGGCTCTTTCACATGTGATATATAACAATGTAACTCAACTGTTCTAGACCTCAACACAAAGGATTTGGATTTCAACCAAGAAACTTAATAAGTTTCAATACAGGGTAGATCAATTCAAGGTCTTGATCAATTGGGAGGGATCAATAGTTCCCATGATGTAAATCTAATCATGAAAATCTCCTACATAGAAAATAGCAGATATATATGGTCACAATGTCATTGTCATGTCCCATAATCCTCACAGGATTAGGAAGCACAGAAGATACAGAATGAAGAGATATGGAAGAATATTTACTTGCTAATACTCTGATAATGGGAAGGGGTAGCTGAAACTTTTTGAATATATAAATCAGTATCAGCTGTGATATCCCACATTTCATTATTTATATATGTGAACAGATGTGTATAACATAAATTCTCCTCTACAACATTGAAAATTACATGCATTTCATGGAGAAATAATGATAATGTGTCATAAACTGAGGTATGATTAACTTATCTATTTGTACCTGAAGTCCAGGAGGAAAAATGGTTGTATTAAATATACTTGCGGAATTACATATCTTAAAAAGTTTAATCCTCACATTAACCCTAATAAAGGTTAATTTATCCCTATTCTTCCTGAGAACAGCATTTCAGATGTTCCTGTATTTAACCCATCAGTCAATAGACACCTGAGCATTTACCAAATCTGCCCCCATGGGAGATGCATGTTACCTGTCTTGTCCATTACTGCATCTGACACAGCACCTCACTAAGCTACAGCTTTAGGTAAAAATGCAGATTCATGAATCCTAGAACTTTCAGATACTTCTTGATAATTGAATCATTCATTCACATTCTATAAACACTTCAAGTCCCACAGTTTCTGAATCTCACATACTCTCACATTTCACATTTCTTTCAGCAGATAGGCTTCAGCCATAATAATCAGATGCACTATGTAATTTGACAAATCACCTCAGTTTAGTACCAAAATCTCTACAAATATAATTGCATTCATATCCATTACTTATTTTTTTCTCTCTCACTGAAGGGGAAAGATACCCCTAATTAAGTTGACTCTGTGCGCTAGTTTGAATCTGTTATGTACCCCATATATTTTTTTGATCCACTTTTGTGGGGGGCAGGCCTATAGTGTGTGGGATCTTTTGATTAGGTTGTTTCCATGGAGATGTGACACACCCAATTATAGTGGGACCTTTTGATTAAATTATTTCGAATGAGATGTGATCCTGCCCATTCAAAGTGGTTCCTTAAGAGAGCTCAGAGTTGACACAGACCCAGACTCTTGGAGATGCAGAGAGAAAGACATTAGGAGATGCTAAGCTAAGAGATGAAGTCCAGGTTTTGCCCCAGAGAAGCTAAATGAGAACCCACAGATGCCTAAAGAGAAAGCCACTGGAATTAGAAACTGAAAGCAACACTACCCAGGAGCAAAGGACCAGCAGACACCAGCCACATGCCTTCCCAGCTGACAGAGGTGTTCCAGACACCACTTGCCTTTCTTCAGTGAAAGTATCCTCTTATTCATGTCTTAGTTTGGACACCTTTATGGCCCTAGTACTGTAAATTTGTAACATAAATCTTCTTCATAAAAGCCAATCCATTCTGGTATACTGTATTCCAGCAGCTTTAGCAAACTGGAACACTGTGTCCAATCTTTCTTCTTCAAAAACAGTATTAGTGATC
Source organism: Choloepus hoffmanni (assembly GCA_000164785.2). Taxonomy (NCBI): domain Eukaryota; kingdom Metazoa; phylum Chordata; class Mammalia; order Pilosa; family Megalonychidae; genus Choloepus; species Choloepus hoffmanni. The sequence goes on along the minus strand of KN195676.1, from coordinate 82,061 downwards.
AAAATTGAAATCTTTACCAACAATCTCTCCTCTTATCACATTCATTCCCCTCAAGACTTCAACTCATTTACTCTTCTATTTTGAAACAAAATGTATCAATTTCCTCTCTTGCGCTTGATATACTGTTCCTGCTTTCACAATCAGACTGCATGGCCACTGTTACCTTTTCCTCACACTGCTGAAAGTGGTGAATTACTGACATCACTACAGATTCTTCTTAAATCATGCTACCATCTCCAATGAGCTACGCACCCAAAATAAATCCAGTCTGTGGGCCTCAGACTATAACCTGGAATCAAAGAACTACTGGACCTCCTTTAGCAAACTTTCTTTTTCATAGATATCTCTGTCATCTCAGTCCCCTGAATGAATTCAAGCTTTTCTAGTCACTCCTTCCTCTTGTGTTCTGCATGGTACTCCTCAAAGAATATCAGAACATCTCAAGACTCAATGCCATTCTCTCTTCTCCCTCATTTCTATAGTTGAAATAACTGGGAAAGTAAAAAAAAAAAAAATCACATAATAAAATGTAAATATTTTAAGATACTACTTTGGTAGAACAATATACAGAAATTAACAGTATTTGTAAATGGTAATGGATAAGGACAGCTCACATTTCATTGTTTGGAACCCCCCCACCCCAGAATCTACAAATAAGAGAGGGCACTGAGGTCAACTCAATTCTGAGGCAAGTTACATGAGGCTAGTATAATTTTGCTCTCCTCTCAAAGTTCTGAGCTATCCAGCTTCTTTTTCTATGGGGGAATTCAACCTCTATTTGTATTCCCTTTGTATAAGGAAAAACATTTAATAAATGTCATCAGTGATATATTCCAGGGAACAAAACCTGATTGTACAGATACTGAATCTAATCAGGGTTTCATTCCATGGGAAAAATCCTGTTCACCTTGAAAGGATTTACAAGATAAATTAAAATTAAATCATCATACAATGTTGGGAGAAAAGGGATGATTTAAAAGGCTAATTAAATATTTTGCAGCTCATTATCTATAACAGAAAATATAGACAGTCTTGGAGATAAAACAGGGAACTAGAGATGCTGAGTCTATATGGACAAAGAGCAGTGCCTGGAGGAAGGCTGGGACCTTAAAGGGAGGATGAAGAAATAGGAAAATTTGTGGACATAAATGTAACAAAAATGAAAGGACAAAAATGTGACAAAAATGAAAGGACATAAATGTGACAAAATAAGATGGAAGATGGGGGAGGGAGGTAGTGGGGTGGAGGCCATATAAGACTTGCTAGGGACTTGTTAAAGATGTTTATGAACTTTCACAAGATCAAGTGGGAAGTCCATTTCATAGCCTAATTCTGCAGAGGTTAAAAATTAAAATTTAAGTACCTATCACAGTGTACTATTACTTTATTGTTCCCTTATTAGGAATTTGAATTTATGTTTGAGTAGAATTCAAGGGAGCCATTTTTATTAATTCCCTAATTTTAGTAGAATTTAAATGTGCATATAGTTGCAAATATCACTACAGAAAAACACATATACAAACCTATGCTTATCAAAAAGGCAATTGTTTTCTTATGATTATTTGCATATTCAATATAGAAGTTTCCCATATTGCATTGCACACTCTAAGGAAATGGACCTCAAAAGCCACCTGCACACTGAAATTTCCTGGGGGCTTTAGAAACCATCAATGGGGAGGACCCAAACTGGGACACAATGGATAAAGATTCTTAAAAAGTGGTCCTAAAATTGCGGAAAGAGCTAAAAGAAAACATGGACAGGAAATTAAAGTAAATCAGGAAAACGACAGATAAACATGAAGAAAATACCAATGGAGAGACAGAAATTATGAAAAGGAACCAGACATGAACACCACTAACAAAAATTAAAAATTCCCCAGAGAGTTTTAAAAACAGATTGGAGTTGAGTGATTGTGGGCAGATGACGGAAGAAGCTCCAGGAATCAGTCCCTCTACCAAAGAAACTATCAAACTGACAGAACTATTTGAATCAATTACTTTGAAACTCTGCAGTCTAGTAGAACACTGTGCAGTATCCAGCAAAGAGCAGTAAGACAAGGCTGGTAAATTGTAATGAATACTGATGAGTTTCACCATTCCTGTAGCAGCTACCATTCCCCTTACCCCAGCCTCATGGGAGGTAGCAGTGGGGAATGGAGCTAGGGTTCCTGCGCAGCCTGCTGGTGCCATAGTGGACATAAAAACGTTGTCCTCCAAACTCTGGAAGCATGTGGTCTGATCACAGATCTCTACCCTTGGTCAGCTATGGCACATTGCTGTTGGTCAGCTCTGTGGGTGGCTATTGTTCCAACCCCACTCTGACAAAGCAGCAGAGGAATCTTAAAGACAGTAACCTTCCTCAAAACTACAGAAAATAGTTAAAGGGCTGCATTAACCAAGCAAGTGCTAAATAAAGAAACAGCTTCAGAAGAGGCCCCTGGACCAGTTGCTGGTCCCCCACCCCACCCCTCCACACAGCAGGGTATAGCCAACCTTGCTCCCATTGTGGGTTCCAGGCCCCGTTCCAATGAGAGGAGTGGCCCCTCTGTGCATATTGGAATGCATGTATGTCAGTGCCAATCTTTCAGGTAGAAATTTAAGAGACTAAGTCAGGGAACATGTCTTGAGCTTACCATCCCAAAGTTTGTACTGAAAGCAGAGAAGCTCCATGCAGACAGCTGGGACTGTATAAGAAACAATTAACTTGAAGCAACATAAAGCAAAGGACTTCCTGCATTAAGCAACAAAAGACAGCACCCAGGAGGAGAGGCGGCCTATTTCAAAAGGAGAAGTTGGGGCATTCACATAAATCCCTGTAAACTGTAAATGGGGATGTCCTACAACCTCTAGCAAGCAGAAGCCCAAGAAAAGAAGCAGACTCCCCACTCCAGTTCCAAGGTCTCAGATATGTCAGAGAGGACCCTACACTTCCCATTTGCCTCAGGTTGATCTTCATGATCAGAAGGAGACCAATAGCCAAAGCAGAGCCATTTTCAGAAAATGAGAGGTGATTTTTGCCTTGGTTTATTTGTACTGTTTAGCTCCTAGCAATCAAGAAAATTGCATATCATTAACTGGGTACAAACTTAAGGAACAGACAGCTCAGGAACTAAATTAAAGAGTTAACACAAATTATCAAAATCTACAGCATGCAGCAAAAGATTTTAAGACACAGAAACAGAAAATGATGGACCATCCAATCCAAAGGAACAAGAATAAATCCAGAAACCATCAAGAGAAGACTAGACATTGGACTTACTTAAAATAATGATACTCAATATGCTCAAAGAGATAAAGGAAACCACAAAGAATGAACTAAAGGATATGAGGAAACAATGAATAAACAATACAGGAATCTCTCCAGAGAAATACTGGAGTTGTAGAACACAGTAACTGAAATGAAAAGTTCTCAATACAGTTTCAGGAGCAGATCAGGGATACCAGAAGAAATAATCAGTGAACCTGAAGACAACTGAAATGAATCAGGCTGAGGATCAGAAAGGAAAAATAAAAAAAGAACATAGCCTAAGAGACTTGTGGGATACAACCATATCAATGTAGGTGTTATGCGATTCACAGGACAAGAAGGTGGCACAAAGAATATTCAAAGAAATAATTGCATAAAACTATGCAGATTTAACAAAGGACATGAATGAGATTCAAGAATTTCAACAAACCTCAAACAGGATCAACTCAATAATAACCATATCCAGACACAGAGTAATTAAATTGTCCAATGCCAAGAACAAGAAGAGTGTCCTGAAAGCTGCAAGAAAAAAGCAACAAGTTATCCATAAGGGAATCCCAATAAAATTAAGTTCCAACTTACATTAAAAAAAAAACATGGATATGGGGAGGTAGTAGTATGAAATATTTAAAGTACCGAAAGAAATTTTCCAACAAGAATTTTTATCTGACTTTGATCAGCAGAGTCAGAGAAACAAACAAAAATGAGGGAGCAGTTGGGTTTCAGTCTGGAAGGGGACGGCCACTTCCCACCGCAGCCCCTGGACCCTGCGCCCTTTCTGCATCCCCAGCCCGCGAACCCGAGTCCTCCAAGGTCAGGATCCTGTGGGTGGAAGCTACATTCTTAGTGCCCTCAGTGGGCAGAAGTGCCCACATCCTAGACAGCGGCATTCTCGGGGAGGAGCTAAGATGCGGCATAGAGAGGAGTGGAAGACTGTTAGTTTCCCCCTGGAACAATTCATAAATGACCAAAAAACTAGTAAATAACCTGGAATAACTGCAGGGAGACAAACATGACTATCCACTCATCATCCACCAACCTGAATTGGGAGGAATGCCCAAGATCGCAGCATGAAATCTGTAACTAAAAACTGCGGACCCATGCTGAGAGCCGAGAGCCAAGAGCCCCTCCCTCACAGAAGCCTCATGGTGCTAGAGGGCAGCACTCTCCAAACAAGTGAGTGGACCTCAGCCCAGCCCTAACTGGAGTTTTACTATTAACCGCTCAATACAGACAGCAAATCCCCAACAAGCAGAGGCTTTTGGTGACAACTGACCTTGGGAGAGTCAGGGGACATATCTGTCTCAGGACAGGGAGCCCAGAGGATCGGGTGCTACCTCTGGCTGATGGGTGAATCTGGGAGCTTTCTGTCCCTTTCTCTCTCTGTGGAGAAAGCCTCAGCCGTTTTCAGCCCGCAGTGCTTTGCAGTAAAGAAAGCCCCAGCCATTTTTAAATCAAAACACTTCGATCAGCAGAGTCAGAGAAACAAAGAACTTACTGATATGCAGGTGACCTCTCTGGAGGGGGCATAGCTTCCCAAGAGGAAAGGAGGGACCCAGCTCTACTGCCTGCCTTAATGGAACCAGACCCCAAAGCCTGGGGGAGGAGAGTCACAGGTCACACCATCTTACACCAGCCAGTGGCAGGCTGACAGGTGCACCTGCTGGGCAGAAAAGCACAGGCGTGTCAATCCTCTAAAGAAAAACCATCAAGGAAACTGGATACTGAATATTTCCTCCTTCTGTGACCTGAGCCTGCTCTTGTCTGGGAAAACCTGATTGGGGTGGCCTAGGAGGTCAGATGCCTAGACAACAGAAAACTACAACCTGCACTAAGAAAAATGAAGTTATGGCCCAGTCAAAGGAACAAATGTACACTTCAACTGAGATACACGAATTTAAGCAACTAATGCCAAACCAATTCAAGAAGTTTAGAGAATATTTCACAAAAGAGATAAAGGCTGTAAAGAAAACACTGGGCATACATAAGGCAAAAATTGAAAGTTCAAAAAAACAACTTGTAGCATCTATGGAAATGAAAGGCACAAGAGATGAAAGACACAATGGAAACATACAACAGCAGATCTCAAGAGGCAGAAGAAAACACTCAGGAACTGGAGAAAAAAACACCTGAAAGCCTACACACAAAGGAGCAGATGGAGAAAAGAATGAAAAAATATGAGCAACATCTCTGGGAACTTCAGGATGAAACAAAGTACAAGAATGTATGTATCATTGGTGTCCCAGAAGGAGAAGAGAACGGAAAAGGGGCAGAAGCAATAAGAGAGGACATAATCAATGAAAATTTCCCATCTCTTATGAAAGAAATAAAATTACAGATCCAAGAAATGCAGTGTACTCTGAACAGAATAGATCTGAATAGGCCTATGCCAAGACACTTAATAACCAAATTATCAAATGTCAAAGACAAAGAGAGAATCCTGAAAGCAGCAAGAGAAAAGCAATCCATCACATACAAAGGAAGCTTAATAAGACTATATGCAGATCTCTCAGCAGAAACCATGGAGGCAAGAAGAAAGTGGTGTGATATATTTAAGATACTGAAAGAGAAAAACCGCCAACCAAGAATCCTGTATCTAGCAAAGCTGTCCTTCGAATATTAGGGAGAGCTCAAAATATTTTCTGACAGACAATGAGAGACTTTGTGAACAAGACACCTGCCCTACAGGAAATAGTAAAGAGAGCACTACAGAGTGATAGAAGACAGAAATGTGTGGTTTGGAACACAATTTTGGGAGATGGTAGCACAGCAACGTAAGTACACTGAACAAAGATAACTATGAATATGGTTGAGAGAGGAAGGTTGGGAGCATGTGAGACACCAGAAAAAAAGAGGAAAGATAAAGACTGGGACTGTGTAACTTAGTGAAATCTAGAGTGTTCAACAATTGTGATAAAATGAACAAATGTTCTTTTATGAGGGAGAACAAGCAAATGTCAACCTTGCAAGGTGTTTAAAATGGGGAGGCACTGAGAGGGGTACAATCAACGTAAACTAGAGACTGTAACTAACAGAATCATTGTATTATACTTCCTGTAATGTAACAAAGGCAATATACCAAGGTAAATGCAGATAAGAGGGAGGGAAGGGGAAGAATGTTAGACAGTTGACATTGGTGGTGTTGTCTGGCTCTTTACTCTACTTTGATTTAAGGTTATTTTTCCTTTTGCTGCTTCCTAGCAGTAATTTTTTTTCCTCTTTCTTTTGCCTCTCTACCTTCTTTGACTCTCCCTCCTGCCTTGTGGAAGAAATGTAGATGCCCTTATATAGATAGTGCTGAAGGCGGTGAACACACAAATATATGGCCATACAGAGAAGCATCGATTGTTTACTTAGGGTGGAATGTACGGTGTGTGAACAAAACCATCTTAAAAAAAAAAAAAGGGTTGATGACAAAACCTCGAGGGCAATATACTGAGTGAAATAAACCAGACACATAAGGACAAATATTGCAGGGTCTCACTGATAGGAACTAATTATAATATGTAAACTCATAGACATGAAATATAAGGTATTAAGATATAGGATGAAGCTTCAGAATAGGGAGTGGTTGCTTAGTATGAGAAAAATGTTCAACTAGGATGAACATAAATGTTTAGAAATGAACAGAGGTGTTGGTAGCAAGATGTGAGAATAACTAACAGTGCCAAATGGTGCATGAATGAGGTGGAAAGGGGAAGCTCAGAGTCATATATGTCACCAGAAGGAAAGCTGGAGGTCAAAAGATGGGAATGTTTAAAACTGAATCCTATGGTGGGCAATGTCCATGATTAACTGTACAAATATTAGAAAACTTCCATGAACCAGAACAAATGTATGACAATACAATTATAAGTTAATAACAGAGGGGCATATAGGGAAGAAATATATACCTACCGCAAACTATATACTACAGTTAGTAGTATTTCAATGTTCTTTCATAAACAGTAACACGTACTATACCAATACCATGAGTCAACAATTGAGGGGGGTTGATTAGGGATATGGGAGGATTTGAGTTTCCTTTTCTTTTTTTTTTTTTTTTTCATCTTTCACTTTATTTCTTGTCTGGAGTAAAGAAAAGTTTCTAAAAATTGAACAAAAATTAAGTGCGGTGATGGATGCACAGCTGTATGTGGGTACCAGGGGCAACCAATTGTATACTCTGGATCTTTGGATAATTGTATAGTATCTGAACAATCCCAATAAAAATTAAAAGGAAAAAAAATGAGGGATTAAAACATTCCCAGATAAAATCTGAGGGAGTTCATTACCACTAGATCTGCTCTATCATCAGGCTAAAGTGAGTTCCTTAGACTGAAAGGACAGGGCACTAGACAGTGGATCAAAGCAGCATAAAGGTATAAAAATCCCTGATAAAAGTCAAATTATGGGTAATTTAAAATACCAGTACTACTGTATTGTACTTTTTGTTATGTTAACTCCTCTTCTTCTTACAGGTGCTAAAATGTAAATTCATAAAAAGCAATGCCAAATTGATAGCTTTATGCTTACAATGTACAAATACGTAATTTGTAACAAGTACAAAATATGGTGGTAGAGAACTGCTTATATTTGCTATTGAATACTTAGATGGTATATATTCAAATATGACTGATATAGTTTTAGGATTTTAATTTTAACCCCACATCCACAAAGAAAAAACATGAAAAATATTTTCAGAATAAATGAGGACTCAAAACATTACAAAAAAATCAGAAAGACATAAGGAAACAGGCATTAACAGAAGAGCTGAGGATCAAAAGTCACAAGACTAATAAAGATAAAACAGCAAAACAGCAAAAGAAAGTACTTCATAATCAGCAGTTAAGTTGCATTGTAAACTGATTCACTCTCCAGCCAAAATGCAGAGATTAGGAGGATAGACAAAAAAGCATATGCCAGCTACATGCTGTATAAAAATGACTCATTTTAAATTCAAAAACATACCTAGGTTGAAAGTGAAAGGATGGAAAATATATATATACCATGCAAGTAACAACCAAGAGAGCTGGTAAAGCCATATGAATATCAGAAAATATAGACTTTAAGTTAAAAACAATTATAAGGAAAGGAAGAGATGTTTATTTGGTGCAGGATCTATATTTCCTAAACAATTTAACTTGCCCAGTTTGTTCAAACACCATAATTACATGGAACTCTGAATAGGAAGTGAGATCTGGTAGGTTTGTATAGGTTAATGTGAAAAAGTGACACATCCCACAGTAATTTGGGCAGAGAATAAAAATATATGTGCAGGGACCCCCTGAGGACCTGGGGGAAAATGCAGAAGTGTTGGACTTCCTCACCTGGATTGTTGCTGATGTTCTCACAAACATTGAGGACTGGTGGTTTTGTATTCCAAGCCCTCTATCTTAGGGCTTGCCCTTATGAAGCTCAATACTGCAACTGCAAAGGAGAGGCTAAACCTGCTTATAGTTGTACCTAAGAGTCTCTCTCTAAATACCTCTTTGTTGCTCAGATGAGGCCTTCACTCTGTAGCTAACCCAATTTGGCAGGTGAACTCACCCATTCCCCTATGTGGGAGGTATAAACCTCCCTGGCAATGCAGGATATGACTCCCAAGGATGAATACAGACCCAACATTGTGTGATTGAGAACATCTTCTTGACCAAATGTGTATGTCAAATGAAACGAAATAAAATTTTAGTGGCTGAGAGATTCCAAATGGAGTCAAGAAGTCACCTTGGTGGGCATTCTTACACACTATATATAGAGAACCCTTTTTAGGTTTTAACATATTGGAATAGCTAGAAGTAAATACCTGAAAATATCAAACTGCAACCCAGTAGCCCCGACTCTTGAAGACAGTTGAACAACTATGTAGCTTACAAGGGGTGACAGTGTGATTGTGAAGGCCTGGTGGATCACACTCCCTTTATCCAGTGCATGGTTGAATGAGTAGAAAAATGGGGACAAAAAATAAATGAAAAACAGGGTAGGAGGGGGGGATGTTTTTGGTGTTCAAAATAGATTGGGGTGATGAATGCATAACTATATGATGGTACTGTGAACAGCTGACTGCATACCACAGATGACTGTGTGATATGTGAATATATCTCAATAAAACTGAATTTAAAATACAATTACAAGGAACAAAGAAGGACATTATATATGGATAAAGGGGCTAGTTTAATAAGGAGAGCTAACAATTATAAATATATATATAACATTATATACATAATGTATATATTTATATATAATATATAACCTAGTGTCATAACCTTACACTTGCTTCCTCTTTGGGTTACCTTCTGGCTAGCTAGCAATCTTTTGAGTTCTTTGGAGTTTCTGTCACATGGCAATGTACACGGTGCCTTTTTTTTCTGGAGCCCATTACTTGCGAATGTTCCTGTGGTTCCCCCCCTGTGCAAAATTCCCTTTGCATTTAAAGACTCTGGAACTAGGTACAGCTAATGCACTACAGTGTGCATGTACTAAATATCACTGATTACAAATTTTTAAATGGTTAAACTTATGTCATGTGAATTTCAACTCAATAAGAACTGTGCAGATAAGCCCAAGCACAGTAATTCTATGAGATTTTATTCAAAGAAATCTATTTTTACTGGAACATAAAACATATATATTTTAGTGTTTACATGAGTATAAACACTAATAGTTCTTTTTAATACATTTACTAGTGTTTCTTTTCATGTAAAAATGATCTCATATTCAGACAAAAATTTTTAAAAATGGCAAATTAAAAAGAAACTTGAGAACTTTCTCTAGAATAGACCATAAGCTGGGACATAAAACAAGCCTCAATAAATTTAAAAAAATTGAAATTATTCAAAGCACACTCTCTGACCACAGTGGAATACAGTTACAAGTCTATAACCATCAGAGACTTAGAAAATTCACAAACACCTGGAGGTTAAACAACACACTCCTAAAATAAATGGTTTATAATGTAGAATGTAGGGGAACTAGTGATAGAGAGCAATTAATGAAGGGGGAACAATAACCCAATAAGAACAGATAAGCTATCATGGGTAAATTTAACATTCTGGGAATGCCCAGGAATGACTACGGTTTGTTAATTTCTGACGGGTATGGTAGGAACAAGTTCACAGAAATGTTGCTATATTAGGTTATTTTCTTGGGGTAGAGCAGGAGCATGTTGGAAGTATTTTAGGTTAGTTGTCTTTTTCTTACTCCCTTGTTATGGTTTGTTTGAAATTTTTTTATTGTGTACCTTTTTTTAAATTCTTTTTTGATATAACTAAAAGAGTTAATTAAAAAAAACAAAAAAACAATGAAAAAAATATGCAGAGCCCCCCTGAGGAGCTGGAGGAGAATGCAGGGGTGTTGGGCTTCCCCACCTCGAAGGTTACTGATGTGCTCACAGACATAGGGGACTGGTGGTTTGATGGGCTGAGCCCTCTACCACAGGACTTGCCCTTGGCAAGACTGTTGCTGCAAAGAAGAGGCTAGGCCTGCCTATAATTGTGCCTAAGAGCCTCCTCCCGAATGCCTATTTGTTGCTCAGATGTGGCCCACTCTAGCTCAGCCAACTTGGCAGGTGAAATCACTGCCCTCCCCCCTACGTGGGATCAGACACCCAGGGGAGTGAATCTCCCTGGCAACGTGGAATATGACTCCCGGGGAGGAATCTAGACCCGGCATCGTGGGATGGAGAACATCTTCTTGACCAAAAAGGGGATATGAAAGGAAATGAAATAAACTTCAGTGGCAGAGAGATTCCAAAAGGAGCTGAGAAGTCACTCTGGTGGGCACTCTTATGCACAATATAGATAACCCTTTTTAGGTTCTAATGAACTGGAATAGCTAGCAGTAAGTACCTGAAATTATCAAACTACAATTCAGAACCCATGAATCTTGTAGACAATTGTATAAAAATGTAGTATATGAGGGGTGACAATGTGGTTGGGAAAGGCATAAGGACCACACTCCCCTTTGTCCAGTTTATGGATGAAGGAATAGAAAAATGGGGGGAAAATAAAGAAAAAGAAAAAAAAGAAGAGGAAGGCACCCAGTATTCTTTTTTACTTTGGTTGTTCTTTTTCACTTTGTTTTTTATTCGTGTTGTTTTTGTGTGTGTGGTAACGAAAATGTCAAAAATTAATTTTGGTGATGAATGCACAACTATATAATGGTACTGTAAACAACTGAATGTACGCTATGTTTTGTATGACTGTGTGGTATGTGAATATATCTCAATAAAAATGAATTAAAAAAAAAAAGAAACTTGAATTTCTCTCCAAGGTCCAAATCAATTGTGAAAGGGCAACAAAATTATATCCTGCACTGTTATGTACTATAATTTTTATATAATTTCCTCTTAATACAAACAAGTATAAAATTGATGTCCAACTTTACTTATGGTAATAATATTTTTAATCTGTTATAGAGAATTAATGGCATCTACCCTACCAATCCCATCTTCCATTCTTATGAGTAATCTGTTTTATTTTTGTCATATAATTAAGGCAGTGGGAAAAACAATATTTCTTCATATTCCATTTATTTTTACTTCCAAATTTATTACAGAGAATTCAAGCCTTTTTTCTGTACAGACCCAGGGAGTTAGGTTCCCTGCTGAATCTCCAGGACCTGGACTATTTCCTAGCACACATAATGCAGCCAAAAGGACCTATGAATGAATAAGGAAAAGAATGAATTTTCAAAACTTGCTTTCACAATGGCTTTATATATCCAACATCATATTAGGCTATAATCCTGTAATTGTCTGGTATTTTCAATCAAAATGAACAAGTGAGTGTTCCACAGAATGAAGCACTGCCTCATCAAACTCATTTCATATTTTGGCTATTTGTGGCCTTTTCCCATTTTTTTCTCTGGAATCAATTTCATTACTTTTGATTGCCACCCTGCCCCATGATTCTAGTTCTTTGCTATTCAATGCTGTAAGTACTAAATAATTGTATGCCACATGTCACTGTTAAATATAAATTAAATTTTATTAAAACTAAAAAATTGAGTTCTTCAGTACCACTTGTCAAATTTCAAATGCTCACTAGCTACATGTGGTTCGTGGCTTCTGTAATGGACTGTGCAGATAAAAAACATTATCTTCCTTGCAGAAAATATTATTAAGCACATTGATCTGGATCTTAGATATTTGTTCTATTTTTTGTATTTATAAATGATTTAATTTTTGCATCACTATTAATTCCCTTTTGTCTTCCCTCAAATGATTTTTAATTGTATATCTTTGAAATTCTTAAGGTAAAGAACTAATATCATTAAATATTTTATTTTAATTAATATAAGTATTTTTCACAACACAGGACAATATTTTCCTAGAAACATTTGTTTAGCTTTGTGATGTTGGCAATTTTATGTAATGTATTAAACTATTATTATTTGCTTTCATAATATAAAATTTAAACTTGGTGCCAAGTTTATTTAGACGTGTTTCTCCTGTTAATTTTCAGTTCCTAAATTACATTTCTGCTTAGCACTATTTTATAATTTTATTTCCCTGTGAATAGGGAACATCGGTTATCCCTTACAAATTTTTCAGCTTTTCCTCCATCTTATTTTATGAACAATTCGTTTGCCAGGTCCAAGAGGTATTTAATGATAGAATGTCTCTTTTGGTTGTGGTATTTTCATATATACATTTGTGTATTAATAGTGGCATTTATTCTACATTTTTTGTAAGAAAGCAGTGGGATTTTTTTAAAAACTATCAAACTAAGAAACAAACATTTCAAACAAAAAGGAATAAGAAAAACAAATAAACTAAAATAACTAAATTGCTTCCAACATGTTCCTAACATACCCCAAGAAAAGAAACAAACCATAGTCATTTCTGAGCATTCCCATATGAAGATTACCCTCCATAATCCATCTGCTATTAGATTAGCATTCCGACTTCACTAGTTGCTGTCTATATCTAGGTCACAATATTCTACAATAGCAAACATTTATTTTACATTTTTCACAGAGTTCACATTAGTGGTAACATACAATACCTCTCTGCATCTGGCTATTTCACTCAGCATTATGTCTTCAAGGCTCAGCCATGTTGTCATATGTTTCACAGCCACATTCTTTCTTACTGCCGTGTAGCATTCCATCATGTGTATATACCATATATTGTTAATCCACTCATCTGTTGAAGGACATTTGGATTCTTTCCATCTCTTGGAATAATGCTGCTATGAACATCGGTGTGCAAATATCTTTCATGTCACTGCTTGAGGATCTTCTGGGTATATACCAAGAAGTGAAATTGCTGGATGGGAAGGTAACATGTTATCTAGTTTTCTGAGAAAAGGTCAGACTGTCCTCCAGAGTGGCTGTATCATTACACAGTCCCACCAGCAATGAATAAGAGTTTCAATTTCTCCACATCCTCTCCACGTCTGTAGTTTCCTGTTTGTTTAATGGCAGCCACTCTAATCGGTGTTAGATGGTATCTCATTGTGGTCTTAATTTGCATCTCCATAATAGCTAGTGAAGATGAACATATTTTTCATTTGCTTTTTAGCCATTTGTATTTCCTCTTCAGAGAAATGTCTTTTCGTATTTTTTGCCCAGTTTATAATTGGGCTGTTTGTACCACTGTCGTTGAGCTGTATGATTTCTTTACATATGCAAGATAGTATTTTATGAGATACATAGTTTCCAAATATTCTTCCCCATTGACTTGGCTGCCTCTTCACCTTTTAGACAAATTCCTTTGAGGTACAGAAGTTTTAATTTTAAGATCCTTCCATTTATCTAATTTTTTATCATTGCTTGTGCTTTGGGTGTAAGGTCTAAGAAGCGACCTCCTAATACAAGGTATTGGAGATGTTTCCTTACATTATCTCCTAGGAGTATTACAGCACTGTCTCCTATATTGAGGTCTTTGATCCACTTTGAGCTAATTTTTCTGTAGAGTATATGGTAGGGGTCCTCTTTCATTCTTTTGGATATGGATATCCAGTTCTCCCAGCCCTATTTGTTGAAGAAACTGTGTCCTAGTTCAGTGGGTTTGGGGGCCTTATTAAAGATCAGTTTACCATAGGTATGGGAGTCTATTTCCAAATTCTCAATTTGATTCCATTGATTAATGTGTCTATCTTTGTGCCAATACCATGCTGTTTGGAATTCTGTGGCTTTATATCAAGCTTCAAAGTCAGGAAGTATAAGTCCTCCCACTTTGTTTTGTTTTTTTAGAATGTTTGTAACAAGTCCAGGCATCTTTCCCTTCCAAATAAATTTGATAACTAGCTTTTCCAAGTCTGCAAAGTAGGCTATTTGAATTTTGATCAGAATTGCATTGCATCTGTAGATGAGACTGGGAAGAATTTGCATCATAATGACATTTAGCCTTTCAATCCATGAACACAGAATATTTTTCCATCTTCTTAGGTGCCCTTCTTGGCTGGTTTGTATATATTGTGCCCGCCTGAAAAAGCCATATGCTTTGATGCAATCTTGTGGGGACAGATGTATTAGTGTTGATTAGGTTGGAACCTACTGATTATCTCCATGGAGATGTGATTCAATCAACTGTGGGAAAGAACTTTGATTCGATAATTTCTATGGAGTATGGTGCCACCCATTGAGGGTGTGTCTGAATTAAATCACTGGAGCCATATAGAGTTCACAGACAGCAGGAACTCAGAGCAGTTAAGAGTGACATTTTGGAGAGCAACTGAGAGTGATATTTTGTAGAGGAGCTGCAGCTAAGAGAGAGCAAAATGCCCCAAAAGCAACATTTTGGAGAACACCATTTTGAAACACAACTTGGGAGCAAGCAGACACCAGCATCATGCATTCTGGGCTAACAGAGGTTTTCCAGACACCAGTAGCCATCCTTCTGTTGATGTCTTACCTTGGACACTTTCTGCCCTTAAGACTGTAATTCTGTAACCAAATAAACCCACTTTTACTAAAACCAATCCATTTCTGGTGTTTTGCAAAAAGGCAGCATTAGCAAACAGGTGTTTTGCAAAAAGGCAGCATTAGCAAACCAGAACACATTCTGTTTCTTTCAGTAAAGTTACATACTTTTCTTTCTTCAGGACTTTTACATCCTTGGGTAAGTTTATTACTAGGTACTTGACTTTTTTAGTTGCTATTGAGAATGGAATCCTTTTCTTGAGTGTCTCTTCAGTTGGGTCATTTCTAGTGTGTAGAAACATTACTGACATGTGCATTAATCTTGTATCCCACTACTTTGCTAAACTTATTAGCTCAAGTAGCTGTGCTGTTGATTTCTCAGGGTTTTCCAAATATAACAACATATCTGCAAATAATGACAGTTTTACTTCCTTCCCAATTTGGATGCTTTTTATTTCTTTGTCCTTCTGGATTGCACTGGCTAGTACTTCTAGGACTGTGTTGAATAACAGTAGTGACAACAGGCATCTGTTCTAGTTTGCTAATGCTGACGGAATGTAAAAAAAACAGAGATGGATTGGCTTTTATAAAAGGGGGTTTACTCGGTTACACAGACAGTCTTAAGGCCATAAAGTATCTAAGGTAACACATCAGCAATCAGGGACCTTCATTGAAGGACGGCCAGTGGTATCCAGAAAACCTCTGTTAGCTGGGAAGGCATGTGGCTGGCATCTGCTCCAAAGTTCTGGTTTCAAAATGGCTTTCTCCCAGGACATTCCTCTCTAGGCTGCAGTTCCTCAAAAATGTCACTTTTAGTTGCACTTGGGGTATTTGTCATCTCTTAGTTTCTCCAGAGCAAGAGTCTGTTTTCAATGGCTGATTTCAAAATGTCTCTCATCTGCAGCTCCTGTGCTTTCTTCTAAGTGTCCCTCTTGGCTGAAGCTCCTCTGCAAAACATCACTCACAGCTCAATGAGTTCCCTCTGCCCGTCAGCTCATTTATATGGCTCCACTGATCAAGGCCCACCCTAAATGGGTGGGGCCATGCCTCGATGGAAATATCTCATCAGAGTTATCACCTACAGTTAGGTGGGGTGTATTTGCATGGGGTGTATTTCCATGCAAATCTAATCAGCACCAAAACGTCTGCCCCACAAGACTGCATCAAAGAATATGGCCAGTAATACATTCAAACTGGCACAGCTTCCTTGTCTCATTCCTGATTATAGAGGGAAGGCTTTCAGTGTCTCGCCATTGAGTACTACAAGGGCTCTGGGTTTTTCATATATTCCTTATATCATGTTGAGGAAGTTTCCTTCAATTCCTACCTTTTGAAGTGTTTCTATCAACACTTCAAAAGCCACTGAACTGGGAAATAACAGTCTTTTCAACAAATGGGGCTGGGAGAATTGGATATCCATATCCAAAAGAATGAAAGAGGACACCTACCTCAACCCTACACAAAAATTAACTCAAAGTGCATCAAAGATTTCAATACAAAAAAACAGTACCATAAAACTCCTAGAAGATAATGTAGAGAAACATCTTCAAGACCTTGTATTAGGCAGCCACTTACTAGACCTTACACCCAAAGCACAAGCAACAAAAGAAAAAATAGATAAACGGGAACTCCTCAAGCTTAGAAGTTTCTGTACCTCAAAGGAATTTGTCAAAAAGGTAAAGAGGCAGCCAACTCAATGGGAAAAAATTATTGGAAACCATGTATCTGAAAAAAGACTGATATCTTGCATATATAAAGAAATCCTACAACTTAATGACAATACAGACAGCCCAATTATAAAATGCACAAAAGATATGAAAAGACAGTTCTCTGAAGAGGAAATACAAATGGCCAAGAAACACATGAAAAAAAGTTCAGCTACACTAGCTATTAGAAAGATGCAAATTAAGACCACAACAAGATACCATCTCACACCAATTAGAATGGCTGCCATTAAACAAAGGATATTACAAATGCTGGAGAGGATACGGAGAAATTGGAACTCTTATTCATTGTTGGTGGGACTGTGTAATGGTTCAGCTACTCTGGAAGTCAGTCTGGCAGTTCCTTAGAAAACTAGATATAGAGCTACCATTCGATCCAGCGATTGCACTTCTCAGTATATACTCAGAAGATCTGAAAGCACTGACACGAACAGATATCTGCATGCCAATGTTCATAGCAGCATTATTCACAATTGCCAAGACATGGAAACAACCCAAACATCCTTCAACAGATGAGTGGATGAATAAAATGTGGTATATACACATGATGGAATACTATGCAGCAGTAAGAATGAATGACATCATGAAACATATGACAACATGGATGAACACTGAAGACATAATGCTGAGCAAAATAAGCCAGGGACAAAAAGAGAACTACTATAAGCTACCACTAATGTGAGCATTGAAAAATATAAAACAAATGGTTTATAATGTAGAATGTAGGGGAACTAGCAATAGAGAGCAATTAATGAAGGGGAAACGATAACCCAGTAAGAAGAGATAAGCTATCGTGGGTAAATTTAACGTTCTGGGAATGCCCAGGAATGACTATAGTTTGTTAATTTCTGGTGGGTAGGTAGGAACAAGTTCACAGAAATATTGCTATATTAGGTTATTTTCTTGGGGTAGAGTAGAAACATGTTGGAAGTAAAGTAGTTATTTTAGGCTAGTTGTCTTTTTCTAACTCCCTTGTTACGGTTTGTTTGAAATGGTTTTTTATTGTATGTTTTTTTAAAAAAATTTTTGATATATTTAATTTTCTTTTTTTATTAAATTCAGTTTCACTGAAATACATTCACACACCATACAATCATCCATGGTATACAATCCACTGTCCACAGTATGATAACATAGTTATGCGTTCATCACCACAATCTATCTCTGAACATTTTCCTTACATCAGAAAGAACCAGAACAAGAATAAAAAATAAAAGTGAAAAAAGAACACCCAAATCATCCCCCCATTCCACCCCATTTGTCCTTTAGTTTTTTAAAAAAAAATGAAAAACATATGCAGAGCCCCTCTGAGGAGCTGGCTGAGAATGCAGGGGTGTTGGGCTTCCCCACTTTGATGTTTGCTGATGTGCTCACAGACCCAGGGAACTGGTGGTTTGCTGGGCTGAGCCCTCTAACATGGGACTTGCCCTTGACAAGAATGTTGCTGCAAAAGAGATGCGAGGCCTGCCTATAATTGTGCCTAAGAACCTCCTTCTGAATGCCTCTTTGTTGCTCAGATGTGGCCCTCTTTCTCTAGCTAAGCCAACTTGGCAGGTAAAATCACTGCCCTCCCCCCTACATGGGATCTGACACCCAGGGGAGTAAATCTCCCTGGCAACATGAATATGACTCCCAGAGAGGAATCTGGACCTCACATCATGTGATGAAGAACATCTTCTTGACCAAACGGGGTATGTGAAAGGAAATAAAATAAGTTTCAGTGGCAGAGAGATTCCAAAAGGAGCCAAAAGGTCACTCTGGTGGGCACTCTTATGCACAATATAGACAACCCTTTTTAGGTTCTAATGAAATGGAACAGCTAGCAGTAAATACCTGAAACTATCAAACTACAACCCAGAACCCCTGAATCTTCAAGAGGGGTAACAATGTGATTGGGAAAGCCATATGGACCACATTCCCCTCTGTCCAGTGTATGGATGGATGAGTAGAAAAATGGGGGAAAAGCAAAAAAAAAGGACCCACTATTCTTTTTTACTTTTATTGTTCTTTTTCACTTTAATTTTTATGCTTATTATTTTTGTGTGTGTGGTAATGAAAATGTTCAAAAATTAATTTGGGGGATGAATGCACAACCATATAATGGTACTGTGAACAACTGAATGTACGCTTTGTATGACTGCATAGTATGTGAATATATCTCAATAAAATTGAATTTAAAAAAAGGAGGCTATATTCTGTCAAATGTAGATGATTGTTTAAATTTTCCCTTTTGATTGTTAATGTGTTGTATTGCATTGATTTCCTTATGTTGAACCATCCTTGCATGCCTGGAATGAACCCCACTTGGTCACGGTGTATGATTTTTTGATGTGTCTTTGGATTCGATTTGCAAGTATTTTGTCAAGAATTTTTGCATCTATATTCATGAGGGACATTGGTCTACAGTTTTCCTTTCTGGTAGCATCCTTACCTGGTTTTGTTGTTACAGTGATACTGGCTTCATAAAATGAGTTAGGTAATGTTCCATTTTCTTCAATTTTTTGAAAGAGTTTAAGTAAGACTGGTGTCAGTTCTTTTCAGAAAGTTTGGCAGTAATCCCCTGTGAAGCCATATGACCCTGGACTTTTATTTGTGGGAAGCTTTTTGATGACTGATTGGATCTCTTTGCTTGTGAATGGTTTGTTGAGGTCTTCTATTTCTTCTCTGGTCAGTCTAGATTGTTCATGTGTTTCCAGGAAATTGTCTATTTCCTTTAAATTATCTAGTTTGTTGGTGTATAATTGTTCATAGAATCATGTTATGATTTTTAAAATTCCTTCAGGAATGGCAATAATGTCCCCTCTCTCATTTATTATTTTATTTGGGTCCTCTCTTGTTTTGATTTTGTCAGTCTAGCTAAGGACTTGTCAAACTTGTTGATCTCAAAAAACCAACTTCTGGTTTTATTTATTCTATTATTTTTTTGTTCTCTATATCATTTATTTATGCTTTAATCCTTGTTATTTCTTTTCTTCTACTTGGTTTAGGATTAGTTTGCTGATCATTTTCTAGCTTCTTCAGTTGTTCTATTAGTTCTCTCATTTTAGTTCTTTCTTCCTATATAGGAATTTATAGCTATAAATTTCCCCCTGAATACTGCCTTCACTGCATCACATACGTTTTGATATGTTGTGTTCTCATTTTCATTTGTCTCTATATATTTATCAATTTCTATTCCAATTTCTTTTTTAACCCACTGATTGTTTAGGAGCGTGTTGTTTAACCTCCAGATATTTGTGAATGTTCTAGATCTCTGATGGTTACCGTATTCCATTCTGATCAGAGAATGTGCTTTGAATAATTTCAATTCTTTTAAAATTTATTGAGGCTTCTTTTATGCCCCAGCATATGATCTATCCTTGAAAAGTTCCATGAGCACAAGAGGAGAATGTGTACACTGGTGACTTGGGATGTAATGCTCTATATATGTCTGATAGTCAAATTCATTTATCACATTGTTTAGGCTTTCAATTTCCTTATTCATCCTCTGGCTGACCTATTTATAGGAAAGAGTGGTGTACTGAAGTCTCCCAAGATTATAGTGGAAACATCTATTGCTTCCTTCAGTTTTGCCAATATTTGCCTCATGTACTTTGGGGCACCTTGGTTGGGTGCATACACATTTATGATTGTTTTTTCTTCTAGGTGAATTGTCCCTTTTATTAGTATATAGTGTCCTTCTTTCTCTCTGATGACATCCTTCCACTGAACATCTATTTTATCTCAAATTACTACTGCCACCCCTGCTTTCTTCTGACTGTATCTTGCATGGAATATATTTTTCCATCCTTTCAGTCTCAATTTCTTTTTGTCTCTGGGTCTAAGCTGAGTCTCTTGTAAGCAACATATTGATTGTTCATATTTTTCATCCATTCTACCAATCTATATCTTTTAATTGGGGAGTTTAATCCATTCACATTCAATGTTATTACTGTGAAGGCAGTTCATGAGTCAGCCATTGTACTAGTTAGGGTTCTCTAGGGAAACAGAATCAATGAGAGGTGTCTATGACTATAAAATTTATAAAAGTGGCTCACACAGCTGTGAGCATGAGTCCAAATTATGTAGAGCAGTCAGCAAACTGTCAACTCCAAGGAAGATGTCCGATGAACTCCTCAGGAAATGAACCGGCAACTTCGATGAACTCCTCAGGAAATGAACCGGGATCTTCGACAAACATGTTCGATGAACTCCTCAGGAAATGAAACGGCAACTTCGATGAACTCCTCAGGAAACACTTCGCTGAGCAGCAGCAGAAGTGAAGGTCCTCCATCTGTCTTACTTAGAAGTCTTCAGCTGATTAACTGGATTAAATCCAGCCAATTGCATTCTCTAATTATGGGAGACATGCCCTTTGGTGAGTCATCAATCACAGCTGCAGTCAATTGACTGATGATTTAATAAACCAGCCTGTTGGTTTATTAACCAGCCACAAACATCCTCGCAGCAATTGTTAGGCCAGTGTTTGCTTGACCAGACAGCTGGATACTATCACCTGGCCAAGTTGACACATGAACCTAACCATCACAGCCATCATCCTTTAGTTTTTATTTGTCACATGTATTTTTTCCTTTCTCTCTTTGTTTCATTTAACATACCCTTACTAAAACTGTTCATTTCTGTGCCCTTTTTCAGACCTCTCTCTCTTTCTTTTCTCAGCTGGCAGAGCTCCCTTTACTATTTCTTGGAGGGCAGGTCACTTGTTAGCAAATTCTCTCAGCATTTGCTTGTGAAAATTTTAGGCTTTCCCCCAAATTTGAAGGAGAGCTTTGCTGTATAAAGAATTCTTGGTTGGCAATTTTTCTTTTTCAGAATTTTAAATATGTCATACCACTGCCTTCTCATCTCCTGGTGGCCACTAAGTAGTTAACACTTAGTCTTATGCTGTTTCCCCTGTATGTAGTGAATTGCTTCTCTCTTGCTGCTTTTAGAACTTTCTCCTTCTCTTCAGCAATTGAGAATCTGATCAGAATATGTCTCAGAGTGGGTTTATTTGGATTTTTTCTATTTGGAGTTTCTTGGGACAAACAGAGCAGCTGTCACATCTTGGAAAGCAACTGAGAGTGACATCTGGAGAAGAGCTGCAGCTGAGAGACACATTTTGAAGACAGCCATTGAAAGGGACACTTTGAAGAATGCACAGGAACTGAGAGAAGAGCTGGAAAACAACCTGAGATCAGCAGATGCCGGCCATGTGCTTTCCCAGCTAACACATATTTTCTGGACACCATTGGCCTTCCTCTGATGAAGGTATACTTGTTAACACCTTACCTTGGAAACTTTATGGGCTTAAAACTGTAATTCTGTAACCAAATAAACCCCCTTTATAAAAGTCAATCCATTTCCGGTATTTTGCCTATTGGCAGCATTAGCAAACCAGAACAGATAAAAAGAAGGATGGAGGATATAAAGAAGACATTATATAAGGAAGAACACACAGGTTTGAAAAAGTGGCAGAATTTACGAGAATGTAATGAAGGACACTACGTATTAATAAAAGGGACAATTCATTAAGAAGATATAGCCATCATAAATAATTATAAACCTAGCTAAAGCCCCCAAATACATAAGGAACACACTGACAACACTGAAGGTAGAAGTGGACATCTCTACAATAATAGTTGGAGACTTCAATACACCACCCTCATCAATGGATAGAACATCTAGACAGAGGATCATAAGGAAACTGAGATGCTGAATAGTATGACAAATGAACTAGAATTAACAGACATTTACAGAACATTATAACCCACAACAACAAAATATACATTTTTGTCAAGTGTGAATGGATCATTCTCCAGGATAAGCCACGTTAGGTCACACAGCAAGTTTCAAAAAATTAAAAAAGACTGAGATTATACAATACACATGGATCATAATGGAATGAAGTTGCAAATCAGTAAAAGGTGGAAGGCCAGAAAATTCACTAATAATGGAGGCTAAGCAACACACTCTTAAATAACCAGTGGGTCAAGGAAGAAATTAGAAGAAAATCAGTAAATATCTCAAGGCAAATGAGAATGAAAAATACAACATATCAAAACTTATGGGAGGCAGAAGAGGTGGTGCTGAGAGGGAGATTTATTGCCCTAAATGCCTATATTAAAGAAGAAAAAAAAGCAAAAACCAAGGAATTAACTGTTCACCTGGAGGAACTAGAGAAAGAACAGCAAACTAACCTGAAAGCAAACAGAAGAAGAGAAGTAACAAAGATTAGAGCAGAAATAAGTGAAATTGAGAATACGAAAACTATAGAATCAAGAAAACCAGAAGTTATTTCTTTGAGAAAATCAATAAAATCCATGGGCCCTCAGGTAGACTGACAAAAAAAAGAAGAGAAAGAGGATGCAAATAAATAAAATCAGAAACAGGATAGGGGACATTACTGACCCTGCAAAAATAAAGGAGATAATAAGAGGATAATATGTGCAACTATATACTACTAAACTAGACAATGTAGATGTAACAGACAACTTCCTAGAAAAGTATGAACAACCAGTATTGTCTCAAGAAGAAATAGATGACCTCAACAAACCAATCACAAGAGATTGAATCAGTCATCAAAAAGCTCCCCCAAAAAAGTCCAGGACCTGTTGGCTTCACATGTGAATCCTACCAACCATTCAAGAATTAGTATCAATCCTGCTTAAACTCTTCAAAAAAACTGAAGAGAAGGGGAAAGCTACCTAAGAACCAACATCACCATATTACAAAAGGCAGATACCACAAGAAGAAATTACAGACCAAGCTTTAATGAATGTAGATGCAAAAATTCTCAACAAAATAAGGCAAATTGAATCCAGCAGCACATTAAAAGAATCATCCACCATGACTAACTGGGATTTATTCCAGGTATGCAAGCCCAGTTCAACTGAAGAAAATCAACTAATATAATACACCACACCAATAAATCAAGGTGGAAAAACCACATGAATGTCTCAATTGATGCAGAATATGCATTTGAGGAAATTTAGCACCCTTTCTTATGAAAACATTTCAATGGATAGGAATAGAAGGGAACTTTCTCAATATAATAATAGGAAAAACCCACAGCTAACATCATACTGAATGGGAAAAGACTGAAAGATTTTTCTCTAAGAACAGGAACAAGACAAGAATGCCCACTGTCACCACTTGTGCCAGTCTGGATGTATTATGTTGTCCCAAAATGCCATTATCTTTGATGCAATCTTGTAGGGGCTAATGTATTAGTGTTGATTGGGTTGGAACCTTTTGATTGGATGTTTCCATGGAGATATGACTCACCCAACTGGGTGATGACTTTGGATAATTTCCATGGAGGTGTTACTCCACCCATTCAAGGTGAGTCTGAATTAAATCACTGGAGCCATGTAAATGAGCTTACAAACAGAAAGAGTAGAGCAACTGAGAGTGACATTTTGGAGGAGCTGCAGCTTACAGAGATATTTTGGAGAACCCAACTAAGGAGGAAGCAGATGTCTAGAGAGGAACATCACGGGAGAAAGCCATTTTGAAACCAGAACTCCAGAGCAGATGCCAGCCATGTGCCTTCCCAGCTAATAGGTTTTCTGGGCACCACTGGCCATCCTCCAGTGAAGTACCTGATTTTTGCTGCCTTACTTTGGACACATTATGGCCTTAAGACTGTAACTTAGTAACCAAATAAACCCCCTTTGTAAAAGTCAATCCACTTCTGGTGTTTCGCAAAATGGCAGCATTAGCAAACCAGAACACCACTGTTATCCAAGGTTGTGCTGGAAGTTCTAGCTAGAGCAAATTAGGCAAGAAAAAGAAATAAAAGTATTCAAATTGGAAAGGAAGAAGTAAAACTTTCAGTGTTTGCAGATGACATGATACTACATGCAGAAAATCCTGAAAAAATCTTCAACAAAGCTACTAGAGCTAATGAATGAATACAGCAAAATGGCAGGCTACAAGGTCAACATGCAAAAATCAGTAGTGTTTCTATACACCACTAATGAGCAATCTGAGGAGGAAATAAAGAAACAAATTCCATTTACAATGGCAACCAAAGAATCAAATATTTAGGAATAAATTTAACCAAGACCACAAAAGACCTATATGCAGAAAACTACAACATATTGCTAAAATAAATCCAGAAAGATCTAAATAATGGATGGACAGGAACCTGAATGTAGGGCTGTCATATTATCCTGAAACCTCATTATATGCTCTATACTTGGAAGAACTGAAAGCAGGGACACAAATAGACATTTTCACACTGATGTTTATGGTGGTATTATGCAGGATTTGCAATGGATAGAGGTGGCCTAAGGGTACATCAATGGATGAATTTACAGGTGAATTGTGGTATATATATATACAACAGAATATTGAGCAGCAGCAAGAAGGACTGAAGTCATGAGGCATGCAACCAGGTGAATGAATCATGAGGACATTATATTGAGTGAAATAAGCCAAAAACAAAGGGACACATATTGTAAAACAACACTAATATAAACCAACTATAATGAGCAAACACTGAGAATTGAATTCAAGAGCACAAGTTATCTGGGGATAGTATGGGGGCAGAAATTGTGCAACAGGTGATTAAGGAGTACAGAATATTCAATAAGGCTTATTATAAAGGTTCTTAGGTTGTAAGCTCTTATAGCAGTCACATCTATTCCTCAGTTTTAACTGTTATTTCTAAAGTCTGAGATGCTGAGCACTTTGTGTATAGCCTGCTAGTTCCCTGGAAATTTGGGTATGTGTGACACCTAAGACTCAGAGTTAGAACTCAGTAGCTCTGTAAGTCAGCATTACTCCATACAGCAACTGCTAAGCTGAAAAAGAGATGATACAACAATTAGAGATAGGAATGAAATCAACTTGGTTAGGACCAAGGTAAATTAGAATACAGAGTAAAGGATGATACTGACTGTATTTTAAAACTCCAACTTCTGTGTGGGATGAAGGAAAAGAGGTTTATTTGGTACAAAATTCCTATTTTCTGTAGCACACTAATTTAACCTGCCTAGTCTGTTTATTTAAACAATATAATTACATGGAAGCTAGATTAGCGAATGAGTTCTTGTTATTCTGTACAGGATAATGTAGTACCCCAATATATCCCAGAATATTTGGGGCAGAAAATAAAAAAGTATTTGCAAAGTTCCCTTAAGGGACTGGGGAAAAATGTGGAACTATTAAACTTCCCCACCTGGGGAATTCCTGCTATTCTCTTAAGCAATAGGGTCTCCCAATTTATGAAACTTATCTCTCCAATGGCAAAGCAAAGCCAACTTATAACTATGCCTAAGTGTCACCCCCAGTAAACCTCTTCTGTTGCTCAGATGTGGCCTGTATCTCTAAGCCAACTCTTCAAATTAACTCACTACCACACCCTACCTGGGACATGACTCCCAGGGCTGTAAGTCTCTCTGGCAACCTGGGCCATGGCTCCCAGGGATAAGCCTAGTCCTGGCACCATGAGACTGAAAATGCTCCTTACCAAAAGGTGGAAAAGAAATAAAACATAGTAAATTTTCAGTGACTAAGAGATTTCAAATAGTTCAGAAATCATTCTGGAAATTATGCTTATGTATTACATAGATACTCCCTTTTAATTTCTAGTATATTAGAATAACTAGAAGGAAATACCTAAAACTGTTGGAACTGTAATGTATAACTGTATAGCTTTTATCATGTGACCATGTGATTGTGAAAACCTTGTGACTAACACTCCCTGGATCCAGTGTATAGGCAGATGAGTGAATATATATATATATTCACTCATATATATATATTATAGGGGGGATGAAGGGAATGGGATGTTTTTGGTGTTTTTTTATATTTTTATTCTTTTATTCTTATTTCTTTGGGGGGAGTACCAAAATTCTCTAAACTTGCTTGTGGTGATGAATACACAACTACATGATGACAACACTACAATCCATTAATTGTATATTTTGGATAGATTACATAGCGTGTCAATATATCTCAATAAAACTGCATCTTAAAAGGAGAGGAAAAAAAATAAGACACAACATGAAATCCAAAGGATAAAATGGTTGAAGAAAGTACTGCCATTACAGTAACATGGAATGTTAATGGCTTAAAATTCCAAATCAAAAGACAAAAAAGAGTGGTAGAATGGACAAAACAACACAATCTATCTATATGCTGTCTATAAGAGACTCACTTTAGACCCAAGAACACAAAGGTTGGAAAAAGATATTCCATGCAAGCATCAACCAAATAAAATCTGGGGTAGCTCTACTAATGTTGGAGAAAGATTCAAATAGTTCAGAAATCATTCTGGAAATTATGCTTATGTATTACATAGATACTTCCTTTTAATTTCTAGTATATTAGAATAACTAGAAGGAAATAGTTGGAAAAAGATATTCCATGCAAGCATCAACCAAATAAAATCTGGGGTAGCTCTACTAATGTTGGAGGAAATAGAAACTAAGTGCAAAAAGAGCAGGGGTAGCTACACTATTATCAGACAAATTAGATTTTAAATGTAAAACAGTAAAAAGATACAAAGAAGGACACTATATTTTAATAAAAGGGGCAATTCATCAAGAAGAAAGAACAATCATAAATATTTATGAACCTAGCCAGAGTTCCCAAAAACACATGAGGCAAACATTGACAACACTGAATGAAGATGTAGACACCTCTACAATAATAGCTGGAGATTTCAATATAAAACTCTCATAAATGGATACGGCATCTACAAAGAGGATCAATACAGGAATGAGATTGTGAATAATATGATAAAGGAATTAGATTTGACAGACATATATAGAACATTACACCCCAAAACAACAGCACACACATCTTTCTAACGTGCTCCTGGAACATTCTCCAGGATAGACCACATGTTGGGTCACAAATCAGGTCTAAACAAATTTTAAAAGACTGAAATTATACAAAGCAGTTTCTCTGATCATAATGGAATGAAGCTGGAAATCATTAACAGGCACAGGCCTGGAAAATTCACAAATTTATGGAGGTTAAACAAGACACTCATAAACACTGTAGTAGCCCCAAGCCCCAGGCCTTCCTCAAGGGCCTTGAAGACTATGCACAAAGCAGCTTGCATAACCTAGGTCAGTTAAAGTTTAACCTACCCTCCTTGTAAAACCAGGCCTCCTGTGCCAAATGTTAATCTATAGCTTACCTCCTTCCAGAACTCCCTGAGATGCTATCACTCTTGTTACCTACAAAGTAACCTATAATCGTCCCTTTTTCCTGTTCAACAAAATCAATCCTTCCTTATGTCACAAGGCCCCCTTTCCTGCACTTAAGCTCTCACACCCATTGGAATGTCTGTCTCAAGCTCCTATAACTGGCTTGACCAGTTCTCCCCAAAGTGCAGACTACGTTCTCACTGAGCTCTGCACCCACCATTATCAGCGCTGTTTGATTCTGCCTCTTTTTCTCACTCCTGTAAGTAATTTCTAAATAAAGGCTCATGTCTCAGACCACCCAACATCTTCTTTGGTCTGTCGGCTGGGAAAGCTCCCTTGGGCCACAACAAACAAGTGACTCAAGGAAGAAATCATAAGAGAAATCAGTAAATATCTCAGTGCAAATGAAAATGAGAGCACTACATATCAAAACTTATGGGACACAGTGACGGCACTGCTGAGAGGGAAATTTACTGCCCTAAACATATATTAAAAATAAAGAAAGAGCTAAAATTAAAGACTTAAGTGCACAACTGGAGGAACCAGAAAAAGAACAGCAAACTAAACCCAATGCAAATAGGTGGAATGAAACAACAAAGATTAGGGTAGAAATAAATGAAATTGAGTACAAAAAAAAAAAAAAAAAACAATAGAGAGAGCAACAAAACCAGAAGTTGGTTCTTAGAGAGAATCAATAAAATTGACAGAAACTTAGCTTGACTGATAAAGAAAAACAGAGGATGCAAATAAAATCAGAAATGTGAGGGGGGACATTACAACAGAGCCTACAGAAAATAAAGAATAATGAGAAGCTACTATGAGCAACTGTATGCCAACAAGTTAGAGAACTTAGATGAAATTGACAACTTCCAAGAAACACGTGAATAACATATACTGATACTAGAAGAAATATAGGTAATAAAAAAATTCCATTTACAAAACCAACTAAAAGAATCAAATATCTAGGAATAAACTTAACCAAGGCTATGAAGGACTTGTATACAAAAAACTACAAAACACTGCTAAAAAAAATCAAAGAAGACCTACATAAATGGAAAAACATTCCGTGTTCATGGATTGTAAGGCTAAATGTTAAGATGTCAATTCTACCAAAATTGATTTATAGATTAAACACCATACCAATCAAAATCCCATCAGCTTACTTTGCAAATATAGAAAAATAAATAATCAAATTTATTCAAAAGAGAAAGGTGACTTGAACAGCTAAAAACATCTTTAGAAAGAAAAATGGAGATGTCACACTTCCTGACTTTAAAGCATATTACAAGCAAGATGGCGGACTGGTGAGCTGTATGTTTTAGTTACCCCTCCAGGAAAGTAGGTAGAAAGCCAGGAACTGCATGGACTGGACACCACAGAGCAATCTGACTTTGGGCATACTTCATACAACACTCATGAAAATGTGGAACAGCTGAGATCAGCGAAATCTGTAAATTTTTGTGGCCAGGGGACCCGCACCCCTCCCTGCCAGGCTCAGTCCCGTGGGAGGAGGGGCTGTCAGCTCCGGGAAGGAGAAGGGAGAACTGCAGTGGCAGCCCTTATCAGAAACTCATTCTACTGATCCAAACTCCAACCATAGACAGACTGAGACCAGACACCAGAGAATCTGAGAGCAGCCAGCCCAGCAGAGAGGAGACAGGCATAGAAAAAAACAACACGAAAAACACCAAAATAAAAGCGGAGGATTTTTGGAGTTCTGGTGAACATAGAAAGGGAAAGGGCAGAGCTCAGGCCCTGAGGCTCATATGCAAATCCCGAAGAAAAGCTGATCTCTCTGCCCAGTGGACCTTTCTTTAATGGCCCTAAGTGCTTTGTCTCTTAGCATTTCAACACCCCATTAGATCTCTGAGGAGGGCCCTTTTATTTTTAATCCTTTTTTCTTTTTCTAAAACAATTACTCTAAGAAGCCCAATACAGAAGGCTTCAAAGACTTGCAATTTGGGCAGGTCAAGACAAGAGCAGAACTAAGAGAGCTCTGAGACAAAAGGCAAAAATCCAGTGGCTGAGAAAATTCACTAAACACCACAACTTCCCAAGAAAAGGGGGGGTGTCCGCTCACAGCCATCATCCTGGTGGACAGGAAACACTCTTGCCCATCGCCAGCCCCATAGCCCAGAGCTGCCCCAGACAACCCAGTGTGACGGAAGTGCTTCAAATAACAGGCACACACCACAAAACTGGGTGTGGACATTAGCCTTCCCTACAACCTCAGCTGATTGTCCCAGAGTTGGGAAGGTGGAGCAGTGCGAATTAACAAAGCCCCATTCAGCCATCATTTCAGCAGACTGGGAGCCTCCCGACACAGCCCAGCAGCCCAGAACCGCCCTGGGGGGATGGCACTCACCTGTGACGTAGCACAGTCATCCCTCAACAGAGGAACCCGGGTGCACAGCCTGGAAGAGGGGCCCACTTGCAAGTCTCAGGAGCCATACGGAAATACAAAGGACTTGTGGGTCAGTGGCAGAGACAAACTGTGGCCGGACTGAACTGAAGGATTAGACTATTGCAGCAGCTTTAAAACTCTAGGATCACCAGGGAGATTTGATTGTTAGAGCCACCACCCCTCCCTGACTGCCCAGAAACACACCTCATATACAGGGCAGGCAACACCAACTACACACGCAAGCTTGGTACACCAATGGGACCCCACAAGACTCACTCCCCCACTCACCAAAAAGGCTAAGCAGGGGAGAACTGGCTTGTGGAGAACAGGTGGCTCGTGGACGCCACCTGCTGGTTAGTTAGAGAAAGTGTAATCCACGAAGCTGTAGATCTGATAAATTAGAGATAACGACTTCAATTGATCTACAAATCCTAAAAGAACCCTATCAAGTTCAGCAAATGCCACGAGGCCAAAAACAACAGAAAATTATAAAGCATATGAAAAAACCAGACGATATGGATAACCCAAGCCCAAGCACCCAAATCAAAAGATCAGAAGAGACACA
The DNA here is from genome assembly GCA_000164785.2 of Choloepus hoffmanni. Classification (NCBI taxonomy): domain Eukaryota; kingdom Metazoa; phylum Chordata; class Mammalia; order Pilosa; family Megalonychidae; genus Choloepus; species Choloepus hoffmanni. The sequence continues at coordinate 51,127 of KN195676.1, read as the reverse complement.
GTACCTAGAGCAGCTACTCAAAGAACTAAAGATGAACAATGAGACCATAGTACGGGATACAAAGGATATCAAGAAGACCCTAGAAGAGCATAAAGAAGACATTGCAAGACTAAATAAAAAAATGGATGATCTTATGGAAATTAAAGAAACTGTTGACCAAATTAAAAAGATTCTGGACACTCATAGTACAAGACTAGAGGAAGTGAACAATGAATCAGTGACCTGAAAGATGACAGAATGGAAAATGAAAGCATAAAAGAAAGAATGGGGAAAAAAATTGAAAAAATTGATATGGACCTCAGGGATATGATAGATAATATGAAACATCCAAATATAAGACTCATTGGTGTTCCAGAAGGGGAAGAAAAGGGTAAAGGTCTAGGAAGAGTATTCAAAGAAATTGTTGGGGAAAACTTCCCAAATTTTCTAAACAACATAAATACACAAATCATAAATGCTCAGCGAACTCCAAATAGAATAAATCCAAATAAACCCACTCCGAGACATATTCTGATCACACTGTCAAACAAGAAGAGAAGGAGCAAGTTCTCAAAGCAGCAAGAGAAAAGCAATTCACCACATACAAAGGAAACAGCATAAGACTAAGTAGTGACTACTCAGCAGCCACCATGGAGGGAAAAGGCAGTGGCACGATATATTTAAAATTCTGAGTGAGAAAAATTTCCAGCCAAGAATATTTTATCCAGCAAAGCTGTCCTTCAAATTTGACGGAAAGCTTAAATTTTTCACAGACAAACAAATGCTGAGAGAATTTGCTGACAAGAGACCTGCCCTACTGGAGATACTCAAGGGAGCCCTACAGACAGAGAAACAAAGAAAGGACAGAGAGACTTGGAGAAAGGTTCAGTACTAAAGAGATTCGGTATGGGTACAATAAAGGATATTAATAGACAGAGGGGAAAAATATGACAAACATAAACCAAAGGATAAGATGGCTGATTCAAGAAATGCCTTCACGGTTATAACGTTGAATGTAAATGGATTAAACTCCCCAATTAAAAGATATAGATTTGCAGAATGGATCAAAAAAAATGAACCATCAATATGTTGCATACAAGAGACTCATCTTAGACACAGGGACACAAAGAAATTGAAAGTGAAAGGATGGAAAAAAATATTTCATGCAAGCTACAGCCAAAAGAAAGCAGGTGCAGCAATATTAATCTCAGATAAAATAGACTTTAAATGCAGGGATGTTTTGAGAGACAAAGAAGGCCACTACATACTAATAAAAGTGGCAATTCAACAAGAAGAGATAACAATCATAAATGTCTATGCACCCAGTCAAGGTGCCACAAAATACATGAGAGAAACACTGGCAAAACTAAAGGAAGCAATGGATGTTTCCACAATAACTGTGGGAGACTTCAACACATCACTCTCTCCTATAGATAGATCAACCAGACAGAAGACCAATAAGGAAACTGAAAACCTAAACAATCTGATAAATGAATTAGATTTAACAGACATATACAGGACATTACATCCCAAATCACCAGGATACACATACTTTTCTAGCGCTCATGGAACTTTCTCCAGAATAGATCATATGCTGGGACATAAAACAAGCCTCAATAAATTTAAAAAGATTGAAATTATTCAAAGCACATTCTCTGACCATAATGGAATACAATTAGAAGTCAATAACCATCACAGACTTAGAAAATTCACAAATACCTGGAGGTTAAACAACACACTCCTAAACAATCAGTGGGTTAACGAAGAAATAGCAAGAGAAATTGCTAAATATATAGAGACGAATGAAAATGAGAACACAACATACCAAAACCTATGGGATGCAGCAAAAGCAGTGCTAAGGGGGAAATTTATAGCACTAAACGCATATATTAAAAAGGAAGAAAGAGCCAAAATCAAAGAACTAATGGATCAACTGAAGAAGCTAGAAAATGAACAGCAAACCAATCCTAAACCAAGTAGAAGAAAAGAAATAACAAGGATTAAAGCAGAAATAAATGACATACAGAACAAAAAAACAATAGAGGACAAATATCACCAAAAGTTGGTTCTTTGAGAAGATCAACAAGATTGACAAGCCCCTAGCTAGACTGACAAAATCAAAAAGAGAGAAGACCCATATAAACAAAATAATGAATGAAAAAGGTGACATAACTGCAGATCCTGAAGAAATTAAAAAAATTATAAGAGGATATTATGAACAACTGTATGGCAACAAACTGGATAATGTAGAAGAAATGGACAATTTCCTGGAAACATATGAACAACCTAGACTGACCAGAGAAGAAATAGAAGACCTCAACCAACCCATCACAAGCAAAGAGATCCAATCAGTCATCAAAAATCTTCCCACAAATAAATGCCCAGGGCCAGATGGCTTCACAGGGGAATTCTACCAAACTTTCCAGAAAGAACAGACACCAATCTTACTCAAACTCTTTCAAAACATTGAAGAAAATGGAACACTACCTAACTCATTTTATGAAGCTAACATCAATCTAATACCAAAACCAGGCAAAGATGCTACAAAAAAGGAAAACTACCGGCCAATGTCCCTAATGAATATAGATGCAAAAATCTTCAACAAAATACTTGCAAATCGAATCCAAAGACACATTAAAAAAATCATACACCATGACCAAGTGGGGTTCATTCCAGGCATGCAAGGATGGTTCAACATAAGAAAATCAATCAATGTATTACAACACATTAACAAGTCAAAAGGGAAAAATCAATTGATCATCTCAATAGATGCTGAAAAAGCATTTGACAAAATCCAACATCCCTTTTTGATAAAAACACTTCAAAAGGTAGGAATTGAAGGAAACTTCCTCAACATGATAAAGAGCATATATGAAAAACCCACAGCCAGCATAGTACTCAATGGTGAGAGACTGAAAGCCTTCCCTCTAAGATCAGGAACAAGACAAGGATGCCCGCTGTCACCACTGTTATTCAACATTGTGCTGGAAGTGCTAGCCAGGGCAATCCGGCAAGACACAGAAATAAAAGGCATCCAAATTGGAAAAGAAGAAGTAAAACTGTCATTGTTTGCAGATGATATGA
>KN195676.1:1954-46202 GCA_000164785.2 Choloepus hoffmanni | reverse complement strand
TATGTTTTCTTTTTAATTTTTTTTTCATACAGTTGATTTAAAAAAGAAGGGAAAGTTAAAAAAAAAAAAAAGAAAAACAAGGAAAAAAAAAGAAAAAGATGTAGTGCCCCCTGGAGGAGCCTGTGGAGAATGCAGGGGTATTCGCCTACCCCACCTCCATGGTTGCTAACATGACCACAGACATAGGGGACTGGTGGTTTGATGGGCTGAGCCCTCTACCATAGGTTTTACCCTAGGGAAGACGGTTGCTGCAAAGGAGAGGCTAGGCCTCCCTATATTTGTGCCTAAGAGTCTCCTCCTGAATGCCTCTTTGTTGCTCAGATGTGGCCCTCTCTCTCTGGCTAAGCCAACTTGAAAGGTGAAATCACTGCCTTCCCCCCTATGTGGGATCAGACACCCAGGGGAGTGAATCTCCCTGGCAATGTGGAATATGACTCCCGGGGAGGAATGTAGACCCAGCATCGTGGGACGGAGAACATCTTCTTGACCAAAAGGGGGATGTGAAAGGAAATGAAATAAGCTTCAGTGGCAGAGAGATTCCAAAACGAGCCGAGAGATCACTCTGGTGGGCACTCTTACGCACACTTTAGACAACCCTTTTTAGGTTCTAAAGAATTGGGGTAGTTGGTGGTGGATACCTGGAACTATCAAACTACAACCCAGAAACCATGAATCTCGAAGACAGTTGTATAAAAATGTAGCTTATGAGGGGTGACAATGGGATTGGGAAAGCCATAAGGACCAAACTCCACTTTGTCTAGTTTATGGATGGATGTGTAGAAAAGTAGGGGAAGGAAACAAACAGACAAAGGTACCCAGTGTTCTTTTTTACTTCAATTGCTCTTTTTCACTCTAATTATTATTCTTGTTATTTTTGTGTGTGTGCTAATGAAGGTATCAGGCATTGATTTAGGTGATGAATGTACAACTATGTATTGGTACTGTAAACAATCGAAAGTACGATTTGTTTTGTATGTCTGCGTGGTATGTGAATATATCTCAATAAAATGATGATTTAAAAAAAAAAACTGCAAGAAAAATAAAAAATAAAAAAAATAAAACTCCTAGAAGATAATGTAGGAAAACATCTTCAAGACCTTGTATTAGGCGGCCACTTCCTAGACTTTACACCCAAAGCACAAGCAACAAAAGAAAAAATACATAAACGGGAACTCCTCAAGCTTAGAAGTTTCTGCACCTCAAAGGAATTTCTCAAAAAGGTAAAGAGGCAGCCAACTCAATGGGAAAAAATTTTTGGAAACCATGTATCTGACAAAAGACTGATATCTTGCATATATAAAGAAACCCTACAACTCAATGACAATAGTACAGACAGCCCAATTATAAAATGGGCAAAAGATATGAAAAGACAGTTCTCTGAAGAAGAAATACAAATGGCCAAGAAACACATGAAAAAATGTTCAGCTTCACTAGCTATTAGAGAGATGCAAATTAAGACCACAATGAGATACCATCTAACACCGATTAGAATGGCTGCCATTAAACAAACAGGAAACTACAAATGCTGGAGGGGATGTGGAGAAATTGGAACTCTTATTCATTGTTGGTGGGACTGTATAAAGGTTCAGCCACTCTGGAAGTCAGTCTGGCAGTTCCTTAGAAAACTAGATATAGAGTTACCATTCGATCCAGCGATTGCACTTCTCGGTATATACCCGGAAGATCGGAAAGCAGTGACACGAACAGATATCTGCATGCCAATGTTCATAGCAGCATTATTCACAATTGCCAAGAGATGGAAACAACCCAAATGTCCTTCAACACATGAGTGGATAAATAAAATGTGGTATATACACACGATGGAATACTACACGGCAGTAAGAAGGAACGATCTCGTGAAACATATGACAACATGGATGAACCTTGAAGACATAATGCTGAGCGAAATAAGCCAGGCACAAAAAGAGTAATACTATATGCTACCACTAATGTGAACTTTGAAAAATGTAAAACAAATGGTTTATAATGTAGAATGTAGGGGAACTAGCAATAGAGAGCAATTAAGGAAGGGGGAACAGTAATCCAAGAAGAACAGATATGCTATTTAACGTTCTGGGGATGCCCAGGAATGACTATGGTCTGTTAATTTCTGATGGATATAGTAAGAACAAGTTTACAGAAATGTTGCTATATTAGGTAACTTTCTTGGGGTAAAGTAGGAACATGTTGGAAGTTAAGCAGTTATCTTAGGTTAGTTGTCTTTTTCTTACTCTCTTGTTATGGTCTCTTTGAAATGTTCTTTTATTGTATGTTTGTTTTCTTTTTAACTTTTTTTTCATACAGTTGATTTAAAAAAGAAGGGAAAGTTAAAAAAAAAAAAGAAAAACAAGGAAAAAAAGATGTAGTGCCCCCTTGAGGAGCCTGTGGAGAATGCAGGGGTATTCGCCTACCCCACCTCCATGGTTGCTAACATGACCACAGACATAGGGGACTGGTGGTTTGATGGGCTGAGCCCTCTACCATAGGTTTTACCCTAGGGAAGACGGTTGCTGCAAAGGAGAGGCTAGGCCTCCCTATGGTTGTGCCTAAGAGCCTCCTCCCGAATGCCTCTTTGTTGCTCAGATGTGGCCCTCTCTCTTTAGCTAAGCCAACTTGAAAAGTGAAATCACTGCCCTCCCCCCTACGTGGGATCAGACACCCAGGGGAGTGAATCTCCCTGGCAACGTGGAATATGACTCCCGGGGAGGAATGTAGACCCGGCATCGTGGGACGGAGAACATCTTCTTGACCAAAAGGGGGATGTGAAAGGAATTGAAATAAGCTTCAGTAGCAGAGAGATTCCAAAAGGAGCCGAGAGGTCACTCTGGTGGGCACTCTTACGCACACTTTAGACAACCCTTCTTAGGTTCTAAAGAATTGGGGTAGCTGGTGGTGGATACCTGAAACTATCAAACTACAACCCAGAACCCATGAATCTCGAAGACAGTTGTATAAAAATGTAGCTTATGAGGGGTGACAATGGGATCGAGAAAGCCATAAGACCACACTCCAGTTTGTCTAGTTTATGGATGGATGAGTAGAAAAATAGGGGAAGGAAACAAACAGACAAAAGTACCCAGTGTTCTTTTTTACTTCAATTGCTCTTTTTCACTCTAATTATTATTCTTGTTATTTTTGTGTGTGTGCTAACGAAGGTGTCAGGGATTGATTTAGGTGATGAATGTACAACTATGTAATGGTACTTTGAACAATCGAAAGTACGATTTGTTTTGTATGACTGTGTGGTATGTGAATATATCTCAATAAAATGAAGATAAAAAAATAAAAAAATAAAGCATATTACAAAGCTGCAGTTTTCAAAACAGCATGGTACTGGCTTATGGATAGATATACAGGCCAACAGAATTAAATTGAAAGAACAGAAAAAGGCCATCTCATCTACAGCAAACCGATTTTTGATTAGGGAGCTGAGGCCAAGCAACTGGGACAGAGCAGCCTTTTCAAAAAATGGTGCTGGGAGAACTGGATATTCATATCCAAAAAGAATGAAAGACAATCCTTATCTCATACTTTATTCAGAAATTAACCCAACGTGGAACAAAGACCTAAAACTTCAGAGCTAGGACCACAACACTCTTAGAAGAAAATGTAGGGAAAACTCCACATTTTTTGTGGTAGGAGGTGGTTTCCTAGACCTTATACCCAAAGCACAAGCAATGAAAGAAGAAACAGATAAATGGGATCTCCTCAAAATGCAATACTTTTTTCATCGAAGGACGTTTTCAAGAAACTAAAAACGCATCCTACTCAACAGGAGAAAATATTCAAGAACTACATGTCTAAGAGTTTAATACCTAAAATATATAAAGAAATCCTACAACTCAACAACAAAAAGACAACCTAATCAAAAAATGGGCAAAAGACGTGGATAAACACTTTTCCAAAGCCAAAATACAAATTGCTAAAAACCATACGAAAAGATATTCAACTTCACTAGTCGTCAGGGAAACACACATCAAAACTATGGTGAAATACCATTTCGCATGCACTGGAATGGCCATTATAAAAACAAAAAAACAGAAAGCTACAAGTGCTGGAAAGGATGTGGAGAAACGGGTACACTTACTCGCTGTTGGTGGGAATGTAAAATGGGGCAGCAAAGTCTGGAGTTTGGTGATTTCTCAGGAAGCTAATAAGTATATACTGTCATATGATCTGCCAATCCTGTTACTAGGTATATACATTTGGAAGAACTGTAAGCAAGGACATGAAGAGCCATTTGGACACAAATATTAATAGCATTATTCAGAATAGATGGAAACAGCTCAAACGTCCATCAATTGATTAGTGGATAAACAAACACACACATACACATACACACACAGACAATGGAATACTATGCAGTGATAAGAAGAAATGAAATCATGATGCATGCAACAATATGGATGAACCATGATGACATTATGTTGAGTGAAATAAGCCAGAAAGAAAAGGACAAATATTGTATGGTCTCACTAATATGAGCTAACTATACTGAGCAAACTCTGGGAATTAAATTCAAGAGCACAGATTACCAGGAGATAGAAAGAGGGTAGAGACTGGGCAGTTGATGGTGAAGGAGTACAGAATATTTAATAAGGCTGATTATAAAGGTTTGGAAATGGATAGCAAAATACTGTGTGTTGATAGCACAATAATACAATTAACAAAGCTGAGTGTGAGCACGGCTGAAAGGTTGTTTATGACACCAGAAAGAAAGCTACTGGAGAAAATGTGAATGCACAGGTGAGTTTTGGGGTGGGTTGGCCTTTCTATGCTCATTCTCCACTCTGTGAAGAGGGAACAATAGGAGGACCTACCTATTACTTAAGATTATAACAGCTGATCCCGACACCCCTGAGGATGACTATTAACAGGAAATTTTATTCAGTGTAAGAATTTGTCATGTTGCTTATCCTCTCTTTGCCTACGATTTCTCATCCATCAATGTAAATAATAATTATGACTATTTCCTATGTAATATTTTGTGAGAAATAATTAGTGCATTTTAAGTACTTAGAATTTTGTCTGATATACATTAAGGTTTCAAGTAAGATTTATTATGGCCTAATAACATTGCCATGCTTTCAAAAGGAAGGGTAACTTCCCTTTGGGAAGTCTTTATCAAATTAGAAAAATGGATGCAAATGGATAAGAACCATAAGGAAGAACTAAAGTAGCAATCCAACAGTCCTATACAAGTACTTTCAATCACCTAGAATATGCAAGATTGCTCAGAATTTTCTTAATACATGGTATCTTGCTGAAATCTTAATGCATAATTATTAGAACAGCAACATCTCTGCAAGTTGGTTTTCACTGAAAATAAAATAATATAATTAGAAACTCTTACCTGATATCCGCGGGCAGGTGCTGCCAAAGCACTCTTCCTCCCAAGCCGCCACTCCCCCCACACTCCTGCCACGACGAGGGCCCGGCCGGGTTCATGCGGGCCCAGGTAGCGGCCGCCGCGCCTTTGGGAGGCCGCCTGCGCCTTAGGCCAGGCCAGAGACCCGCTCCCGCCAGTCTACTGGAGGCCCGCGGGACCAGCGGACTCACGAAAAGACTTCGGGTCACCGCCGGCCACCTTACATCCACCACGAACGCCGAGCGCGCGGCACACTGCTGCCTCCCCTGTGGCCTCTCAGGATCCGGGCGCTTGCGGAAGCTCCCGGACTACGGAACTCTCGCGATAATAGGCCTTTCCTCCAGCGAAGTGGAAGCGGCAAGGAACGCATTTCCTGTGTTTTCCACTGACTCTCCCCGTGAAGCTGGGAGCAATACCGTTAGACCCCTTCCGGGGCTGAAGAAACCTACTCAGCCACAGAAACCTAACTCTAAATTATCATGATGAGGAAAGTGATGAAAGAACCGCAACATTTCATCGATTCTAAGGTGCACATTCTTTGCATTTTAACATCTCTGAAAAGTCAGGATGTGTCTAACAATGAATGGTGTGTTCTTGCTGAATTGTCAGCATTTTCTCTTTCCTAGTGACTCAGGAAACAATAGTACATCTTAAAACTGATGACATCGCAAAGTCCATGAAACAGTAGGTAGAACTTCAACCTAATTGAAGGGCCCAGGAAACCAATCCGTCTTGAAGGGTAAAAGCAGAGTCCCCTTAGTCCCTGAACTGTTTTTTTTAATTATTATTATTATTCAGTTTTACTGAGATATATTCACATACCATGCAATCATCGTGGTGTACAATCAACTGTTCACCGTACCTGCATTCATCACCCCAATCTATTTTTGAACATTTCCTTATACCAAAAAGAATCAGAATAAGAATAAAAAATAAAAATAAAAAAGAACACCCAAATCATCCCCCCCATCTCACCCTATTTTTCATTTAGTTTTTGTCCCCATTTATCTACTAATCCATCCATACACTGGATAAAGGGAGTGTGATCCACAAGGTTTTCACAATCACACTGTCACCCCTTCTAATCTTCATTACTATACAGTTGTCTTCAAGAGTCAAGGCTGCTGGGTTGGAGTTTGGTACCTGAACTGTTTTTAAAAGGCTCATGGATGGTAGTCATCCGTGGTTTTGGAAAAGCTGCTCTGGGCAATTGCCATGTGGTGAGCCCAGTCCCAAGCTTGGAATTTAGTTTTCTGACCCAGGAGGAACCCACTCTTTTTAAACTCAGGCACCCGAGATTGCTGGCCCAGTAAACCTCAACAATGTGGCTTCACCAGTTGGACAAGTCCTCTTTCAAACCTGGCAAAGTTTAGAATTTACTATATACCACCTCTTGTTAAATATGGCAGATTTACCTCCTTTTTCTCCAGTGACTCCTCTAATATGTTAGGAAAGGGTTTTTTATAAAGGCAAAAAACCCATGAGAGCAAAAAGGTGGGAAACTTGTGGAGCTGGAAGAGGGTGGACAATGCTCACTGCATTAGAAGACTGGGGTGGGAGGCCAGTGCCTGAGGCATGGTGCATGTGATGCAGCTGGAAAAGGAAGAGACCCCAGATCTCTTTTCCTACCCTTGCTTTTGGCAGGCTTGGCCCCCTGCCCCAGCAGGGATTGGAAAGTGAGGTCCAGGAGGGGAGCTCAGAAGCCCAGCTGCCCAGGGACAGAGTTTTGTTCTGTGGCTCCTTGGAAAGGACATCTCTGCAGCAGCTCCCAGCTCAAATGAAAAGACTGGTAGTTAACATTCCCCCAGCAGAACTGCCCACCAGATCTGGCCTCAAAGCTCAGCAGCCCCAGGTACTAGGAGCATCTCACTGGTCATGCCTTTGAAAATCCCAGGGTCCCTAGACACTTGAGTAGAGGGGGAAATAACAAAGTAAGAGGGACTCAGAAAGAACGGAGATGATTCTTACATCTCTGGGTTATTTCCCTAGTAATAGAATTGCTGGGTAATGAATTCTGCATTGCCCAGCATTGTAATTTAACACCAAATTGTTTTTTCAAAATGATAGAGTCACTTCAAACAGCAACGCGTCATGCTATTCTTCATCTTTTTTCATTTTATCAGTCTGGTAAGTGTAAAATGGTATCTGGTGACCTTAATTTGCATTTCTCTGGTTCTCAGTAAATCTGAGCACATTTTGGTGTGTTTATGGGCCCTTATGTTTCCTTTTTTGTGAGATGCTTTTTCATGTCTTTATCCCATTTTCTTCCTGGGTTGTCTTTATAAAAATGAGTTGTAATTCTCCATGAAGTCTAGATACTGACAAATAGTCTACATATTGATGCTTTGTCAGTTAATCTTATAAATATCACAGTTTTTTTTTTCACTTTATTTACAGTGTCTTTTGATGAAAAGAAGTTACTAATATTAATATGCTAAACTTTATGAGACTCTTCCTGTGTCTAATTTCCAGCAATCTTTTAAGCTTTCTTATTCTAAAAATTTATCTGTAGATTCTTTCAGGTTTTTAGGTATTGATCTTTGCATAATGGCAATCTCTAGTCAACTTAATGTCTTGGCTAGGACCTCTAAAAAGAATTGTAAATTTCATATTCTTTTTTTCCCCTATACCATCTAGGCTAACACTTCATATCTTTGATCTTTTCAAAGAGCACTTTTGATTTCATTGATTTTCTCTATTATCTTTCTGTTTCGTAGGTCATTGATTCACCTTTACTCATGATGAATGCTTTCCTTCTACTTGGTGGGTGTTAATTTGCTATTATTTTTCTAGTACTTAAAGTGAAATCTTAGATTCCCCTCATGAGACTTTTCTAATACAAGTGCTTAAAGCTATACATTTCTCTCTCAACACTGCTTTAGCCACATTTCAACAGTTTTTGTAATGTTTTGCTTTTATTCTCACTCAGTTCAAAATAATTTCTGATCTCCCTTGTGATTTCTTTTTTGACTTGTGGGTTATATAGATGTATGCTTTTTAATTTCCAGATATTTTGGGATCTAATTCCTTTCTGTTATTGATTTCTAATTAGATTCCATTGTATTTGGAGAACATACTCAAGTATTTTAAAATTTATTGAGAACATTTCATGGCTTAGCCTTAGTCTGTCTTGAATAGGGTTTCATGTGTGTTTAAAAAAAAGTGGCTTCCACTGAGTGGAGTGTTCTATAAATGTCATTTAATCAAGATCATTGATAGTGTTTTTCATGTCTTCTGTATCCCTGCTGAACTGTCTAGTTCCTATTAGTTATTGAGAGTAAGATATAAAAACCTCTGCAGTTGTTGAATTGTATATGTCTGTTTTCAATTCTCTCAAATTTTGTTTTGTGATTTAGGGGCTCGCAGTTATGTGCATACATTTATAATTGTTACATCTTCCTGATGAATAGCCCATTATATCATTATGAGTTTCCCTCTTTGTCTCTAGTAATATTCCTTGCCTTAAAGTCATCTTTGTCTGATATTGATTACAGTTACCCCAGCTATAATAGTTACTGTTTGCATGGCATATCTTTTTCTATCCTTTTACTTTCAACTTATTTATGTTATTGAATCTATGTGTCTCTTATATAAAACAGATATTAGAGCTTACTTCTCTATCTATTCTGACATTATCTGCCTTTTGATTGAAGTGGGAGTCCACTCATATTTAATGTAATTATGATAAATGGTTGCAGTAATAGTTTTCATTTGCTATATTTCCTCCCCGCTTTCTTATGCTTGTGTGTGTGTATGTTTGTTCCTTTGTTCCTCCTTTCTGCTGCCTTTTGTGTTAAATATTTTGTTTTGGTTTACCATTTCGATCTTTCTGTTGATTTTTTACCTACATAATTTTTAGTTTCTTAATGGTTGCTCTGAGATTACAATATTAATTTTAATTTATCAGAGTCTACTTCAGGCTGCTCCAGAAATTATATGTCTTTTAAAGAAATTAGGAGAAGAAAGAGGGAAAAATTTGTTTACATCATTTTTTTCATATTTACCCACATGGTTACAATGTTTATTGCTCTTTGTTTCTTCCAGTGGACTTAAGGTACTGTTTTATATCATTTCCTTTGAATTTGAAGGATTTCCTTTAGTAATTCTTATAAGGCAAGTCTGCTAACAATGGATTCTCTTAGGCTTCATTTCTCAAATTATTAGTCTCAAATAGGAATGCCTTTGTTAGCAACCCTGGAACAGGTACTCTTTCAAGATTTAGATTCAGGGAGAGATTATATTCAGTGATCAGTTGGCTGCTATCTAAGTGACATATTCTTTAAGAAATAAGAAACATGCCAGTACAAGTATTGAACAATTATTGCTTTATGGATAACACAAAATCCAAATCTAGAGTGGAAGGAGAAGATGGAGGCATAGAGAAGAGTCAAAGTTAGTTAGTCCCCCCAGCACAGCTAATAAAAAATGAGTAACAACTAGTAAAAGATCTGGAATAACTGCTGGGAGATGTCCGCTACTATCTACACATCGTGCAACAATCTGGAATGGGAGAAATGCCCAAGATTGCAGCATAAAATCTGTAAGTAAAAACTGTGAACCCGAGCTGAGAGCCCCCTCCCTCATGGCAGCCTGAACTGCAAAGCCTCACGGTGCTAGAGAGCAGCACTCTCTGAACAAGTGAATATACCTCAGCCCAGGTCCAACTGGGGTTTCATTGATAACTGCTCAATACAAACTATGAATCCCCAACAAGCAGACAGAGGCTTTTGGTGACGACTGACCTTGGAGAGTCAGGGGACGTATCTGTCTCGGGACAGGGAGCCCAAAGGATTGGGTGCTATTTCTGGCTAACCGGTGAACCTGGGAGCCATAGACTGACCCTGAAAGGGGGCTTTCTGTCCCTCTCTCTCTCTCTCTCAAACTGGGTGGCTCAGTGGAGAAAGCCTCAACCATTTTCAGCTCACAGTACTCTATAGTAGAGAAAGCCTCAGCCATTTTAAACTAGTGGCACTCTGACCCAGACAGGGGTGGAGATTGCAGAGTCAGACAAACAAAGAATCTATTTTTATGCAAATGACCTCTGTCTAGGGGACATATCTCCCCAAGAGGAAAGAGGTGGGACCCAACTCTACTACCTGCCTTCCATTCAGAACCAGACCCCAGAACCTGGGGGAAAACAGCCACAGGCCACAAAACTCCTTACACCAGTCTGGAGTGACAGGCTGATGGGTGCCACCTACTGAGCAGAAAAGCACAGGGTGTGTCAGTCTTCTAAGACATCATCCGGGAAACCAAATACTGAATATTTCTTCCTTCTGGGACCTGAGCCCATTCTGGTCTGGGAAAACCTGATTGGAGTAGCCAAGGAAACCATGCCTAGACAACAGAAAACTACAACCTACACTAAGAAAAATGAAGTTATTGCCCAGTCAAAGGAACAAACTTACACTTCAGCTAAGATACAGGAATTGAAACAACTAATAATAAGTCTACTCAAAAAGTTTAGGGAAGATATGGTGAAAGAGCTGAACTGTATAATGAAAACACTGGGCATACATAAGGTAGAAATTGAAAGTTCAAAAAACCAACTGGCAGAATCCATGAAAATGAAAGGCACAACACAAGAGATGAAAGACAGAATGGAAACATACAACACCAGATCTCAAGAGGCAGAAGAAAACACTCAGGAACTGAAGAAAAATCACCTGAAAGCCTACACACAAAAGAACAGATGGAGAAAAGAATGGAAAAATATGAGTAACATCTCTGGGAACTTAAGGACAAAACAAAATACAGGAATGTATATATCATTGATGTCCCAGAAGGAGAAGAGAGGGGAAAAGGGGCAGAAGCAATAACAGAGGAAATAATCAATGAAAATTTCCCATCTTTTATGAAAGACATAAAATTACAGAGCCAAGAAGCACAGCGTACTCTAATCAGAATAGATCTGAATAGGCCTGCGCCAAGACACTTAATAATCACAGTATGAAATGTCAAAGGCAAAGAGAGAATCCTGAAATCAGCAAGAGAAAATCAATCCATCACATACAAAGGAGGCTTAATAAGACTATGTGTGGATTTCTCAATGAAACCATGGAGGCAAGAAGGAAGTGGGGTGATATATTTAAGATACTGAAAGAGAAAAACCACCAACCAAGAATCCTATATCCAGCAAAACTGACCTTCAAATATGAGGGAGAGTTCAAAATATTCTTTGACAGACAATGAGAGAGTTTGTGAACAAGATACTTGCTCTACAGGAAATACTAAAAGGAGCACTACAGACAGATAGGAAAAGACAGGAGTGAGAGGTTTGGAACACAATTTTGGGTGATGGTAGCACAGCAATGTAAGTAAACTTAACAAAGGTAACTATGAATATGGTTGAAAAAGGAAGGTTAGGAGCATGTGGGACACCAGAAGAAAAGAGGAAAGATAGAGACTGGGACTATATAACTCAGTGAAACCTAGAGTGTTCAACAATTGTCATAAAATGTACTATATGTTTTTTCATGAGGAGAACAAATGAATGTCAACCTTGCAAGGTGTTAAAAATAGGGAGGTATTGGGGGGAAAATACAATCAACATGGAGACTATATAAAAAAAATCAAAATCTGCCTGTGCATTGTTTGTAAAACTTTCACATTATGTTGAACATGTGACTTATTTAGTAACTGCCTTCTTTGCTTTGTATTATTGGCCCTGGAATTTGATCAGGCTATTTCACACACCACCCCATCTGTCCCAAAAGTAACCCAATGATTTGATCAATTCATCTAATAAGGATGAGTTTTGGGGTGAATCCTTTATGCCAATAAATCCCAGGCTGCAAATAAAGGATGATATAAATAACATGCTTATTTAGGGTATAAACCCAGACCAGAAAGTGATTTGAAAAACCAATCCAAGTATCTCAAAGCTAGAAATGCTTTGACTCCATTAAATGGTCAGTTTAGTCAGTCTTCAAATTTTGTTTGCTGAAATACCAAAACAACATATTATTTGCTCCAAAGAAGTAGCAAAGTTTAGGAAAATACCCACAGGTTTGAATTATTTTGAAAGATACTTAAAATGAAAATAGTTGAAATTGAGTTCTGGCAGAGAGCACAGTGAAAAGCGGAGCATGGCCTGTGTTCTCTGGACCCTCAGGTCCCTCCCACCCCTCTGGCCCTGGGCCTGTGGGTTAGCTGGGGCCAAGGGGCACCCTTTGGTTCCTGCCCTGCAGAAACCCAGAGTCCCCACTGCTGCTTCCCACTGTCTTGGTCCAGGCCCTGGGGCAGTGGAAGAACCCTGTCCCCCTTTACCCCCATGGTATCTTGATGGCAGCGGTGGCCTCTCTGAGCCTGACCCTGCCACCTGCCATGTTTCCCTGCCCAAATCTGCCTGGCAGCAGGCATGGCAGAAACAAAAAAAATGGTGGCTTCCCAAGTGCTGTGGAGGGCCATTAGGGGACTCCAGGGCCTAGAAGGCAAGTCACATGGACTCAAGCTCAGCCCTCTCTTGAGGCCATGGACCCATGCAGATCCAGGACCTGAGGTGACTGCCCCATCCCAATTGGATGACCACCTCCTCCCAACATAAACAAAGGTCTTAACAAGCCTGGAAGGTGAGCCAAGCCCTGGATGAATGGATAGCAGACCCTCAGGCTGTTAGCCTTCCTTCTACCAGAACTGGCTTGATATTGGAAGAGAGAAATTGTAGACTAGCCTGCAACATTTGTCCAATAAGAAGTGCTCACCACCTTTTGGGCAGATTTACTGGCCATTTATAGAAGACCTGTATATATAATATAAAAGTGACTCTCAACTTTCCGCCCAACCTTTTAAAAGAAAACTTTTGCCACATTTAGGCTTTCTAGATGTAAAGAGGTTGCTGATATATGATAAAGTAGACTTAGAAAGTCACCTGTCTTGTAATGCCTATTTGTAAGGGGACAAAAAATATTAGAAATGTCTTCTGAAAATGATTTTGAAATGAAATTTAGACTGCCTCTGGAAGGAACACTGAAAGAGACACACATCCATGCTTGTTAAAGGCCACAGAGCAGAAGGCTGAGAAGAGGAAGAGAAAGTTTCTATGCCAGACTGGTCATATTTAAAAGATATTTTCATATTATAACCATTGTTCTGTGTGTGCATTTTATTCCTCACTATTGTATATGTAATTGACAATGTTAAGTATATTTTGAAATATCTCCTCTTCCTAGATGTTCTGAAGTGCCTGACATATGTCAAAAGTAGAGGTAGTAGAAGAAGACATTTTGTAATTATATTTTTGTTAAAATTCATATGAAAATTGTGGGGTTTTTTGGAATGGCCAAACCTCTCTGACTAGTATACATTTTGTGCACTGATTTGGGGGAGGAGAAAGAAGGAAGTGCAAAGGGCACTATGTCGGTGTGTTTATAATGAGACAAGATTACCATTGTCCCTATATTTGTGCATTTAGCTTTTCTTTGCTGCGTATATAGTGTATATAATGGATGCACACATCCTAATTTACATCTAGTCTTCTAGATGTTCAAGAGGTTCCCATGTTTGACAAAAATAGGTAAACTAATGCATCTTGTACATTTTGTGCTAAAATTCCTAAGAAAGATTGTCTTCTGAAATTTTGAGCACTGTAGCCCCTGGAGTTGGTGGAGGAAGGATAAAAAGGATGGGTTCTAGGGCAGAATGTTCATATTTAGAAGACACTTTCTGATTAAATGTTGTTACATGAGTGCAGTTTATTCAAGACTGTTCTGTGTATAGTGGACAAACTAAGTCCTTATTTGAAACATCTAGTCTGTCTAGATGTTTAGAAGTGCCCGAGGTATGTTAAAAGTAGAAGTAGTAGAGGAGGGGCAAGATGGCAGCATAGAGAGGTGTGGAATTTAGTTAGTCACCTGGAGCAACTAATAAACAACCAGGAACAACTAGTAAATAATCTGGAACAACTGCTGAGGAAAAATTGTGACTGTCCACACATCGTATGCCAATGTGGAACGGGTGGAATGGCTGAGATCACATCATAAAAGCTGTAAGTAAAAACTGGGCCAGGAGCCCCCTCCCCCATGGCAGGCTGAGCTGCAAGACCTTGCTGGGGGAGAAAGCAGCATTCCTGCAAGCAAATATAGCTCAACCTAGCTCCAAATGGGGTTTTAATTAACAAATGTGGATGCTGAATACAAGCTGTAAACATAAACAAACCCCTAACAAACAGCAAAGTAACCTGAGGTCACTCCCTGGAGAGGAGGTGGGGCTGATGGAAAAAAATTTTTAAAATACAGAAGTTTTAGAGATGGCTGACCTTAGAGAGCCAGAAAATACCTGTGTCCCAGGGAAGGGAGCCCAGAGGACTGGGTGCTATCCCTGGCCAATGGGGGAAACTGGGAGGCCATGGATGCTCTCAATAGGGGCTTTTTCCCTTTTTCTCTCTCAACCTCAGTAGCTCAGTGGAGAAAGCCCTAGCCATTTTCAGTTCACAGCACTCTGACCCAGACAGGGGTGGAGTTAACAGAGTCAGAGAGACAAAGTAATTCAGGTGCAGGAGATAACCCCCTAGGGGATGTTTCTTCCCTAAGAGGAAGGAGGTGGGGCCCAGCTCTAGTGCCTGCCCTCCCTTCAGAACTCAGACCCCAGGGCCTGGGAGGAAAACAGTCAAAACAGAAACAACTTAAGCTGAGAATTAAAGGGACCACACCTCTTTACATCAGTGAGGAGTGACCAGCTGACAGGTGCGACCTGCTGGGCAGGTTAGGAAAAGCACAGTGGCTAGAGGCCTCACAGAAAAGTCTGCCAATCTTCTAAGACACACCCTCAGGGAAACCTCACACTGAATATAGCCCCATTAGGAGACCTGAACCCGTTCTGGTCTGGGAAAATCTGATTAGGGTAACCAAGGAAACCAGATGCCTAGACAACAGAAAACTACAAATCATACTAGGAAAAATGAAGATATGGCCCAGTCAAAGGAACAAACTTACACCTCAACTGAGATGCATTTGAGATATTTTTTCACTTTAATGAAACAATTAAAGATTTTCAAATAAATATGCTAAATCAATTCAAAAACCAAGTCAAGGAGTTTAGGGAAGATATGGCAAAGAGATGAAGGGTTTAAATAAAACACTGGATGAACATAAGGTAGAAATTGAAAGTTTGAAAAAACAACTGGCAGAATCTATGGAAATGGAAGGCACAACATAAGAGATGAAAAACACAATGGAGACATACAAAAGCAGATTTCAAGAGGCAGAAAAAAACATTCAGGAACTGGAGAACAAGACACCTGAAATCCTACACTCAAACAGGTAGGGGAAAGAAGGGAAAAATATGAGCAACATCTCAGGGTATTGAATGACAACATGAAGCACATGAATGTACATGTCATGGGTATCCCAGAAGGAGAAGAGAAGGGAAAAGGGACAGAAGCAATAATAGAGAAAATAACCACTGAAAATTTCCTATCTCTTATGAAAGACATAAAATTACAGATTGAAGGAGCACAGTGTACCCCAAGCAGAATAGATGTCAATAGATTATGCCAAGACACTTAATAATCAGATTTTCAAACATCAAAGACAAAGAAAGAATCCTGAAAGCAGCAAGAGAAAAGCAATCCATCACATACAAGGGAAGCTTGATAAGACTATGTTCAGACTTCTCAGTAGAAACAATGGGGGCAAAAAAATAGAATTAATTTTCATAGCAAGCTTGACAAAAAGTGTAGAGACTAATAGTCTGCATTTTGTTTATAGTTAGGCCAATCATACAATTTAAAATATTCCTTGATAATCTCAACACCTGTGTCATCTCAGTATTGCCTCATAAGGAATCTATTGATTGTCTTCTCTCATTCATATAGAAATTTTCTGAGTTCTTGGTATAACAAGTAATTTTCCTTTGTACTCTGGACACTGGGTATTTTGTTATGTGACCCTAGATTCTACTGATATTTCTCTTTGCCCACAGACACCCAATTGAAGTCAGTATACCAGTCCAGTTAGAGGGAGGTCTTCAGCTCTCTGTTGGGCTTACCTGACATCACCCCAGCAAAAATGGAGCCCTGGATGACTCCACCTCACCTCACTTTTCCTCACCCCCATCTCATAGCTGTGCATTCATCACCACAGTCAGTTTTAGAATATTTTCATTACTCCAAAAAGGAAAGCCCCATAACCCTTAGCAGTTAGCTCTTAATCTCTCTATCCTTCCCCAGACCTATAGAATTATTAATCTATTTCCACCTCTGTAGATTTACTTATATTTACATTTTATATGAATGGAATAATACAGTATATAGTACTTTGTGTCTGTTTTTTTTTTCATTTAGCATAATTTTAAAAATTATTTTAATTAGAGAAGTTGTAGGTTTATGGAAAAGTCATGCAAAAAATACAGCATTTCCATATAACCCCTATTGTTGACACTTTGTGTTACTGTGGTACCTTTGTTACAATTAATGAAAGAATATTGAAGTAGTCCTAATAACCATAGCCCATAGTTTATATTATGTGTATTTTCCCCATATACCACCTATTAACACCTTCTAGTAGTGTCATACACTTGTTATAATTCATGAACAAGCATTCTTGTATTAAGCCCAGTCCATTGTCCAAAACAAAGTTCACTGTGTTAAAGAGTCATGTTTTATCTTCTTTCATTCTAGTAACATACATGATCCACAACTTCTCCTTTCAACCACATTCACATACATAGTTTAATTCTCTTTTAATTACATTCACAATAATGTGCAGCCATCGCCACCATCCATTTCCCGACATTGTTAATCAACCAAAATAGAAATTCTTTGCAAATTTTGCATCAACTTCTCTTTCTCTATCCAGTCTATCTCCTTGTAACCTATTTTCTGGATTCTATTTCTATGGGAATGCTTATTATAATTAGTTCATATTAGTGACATCATCAAATATTTGTCTTTTTGTGCCTGGCTTATTTCACTCAGCATAATGTGCTCAAGGTTCATCCATGTTGTCACCTTGCATTATGTCCTAGTTTGCTAATGCTGCAGAATGCAAAACACCAGAGATGGATTGGCCTTTATAAAAAGGGGGTTTATTTGGCTACACAGTTACAGTCTTAAGGCCATGAAGTGTCCAAGGTAACACATCAGTAATCGGGTACCTTCACTGGAGGATGGCCAATGGTGTCCAGAAAACCTCTGTTAGCTGGGAAGGCACGTGTCTGGCTTCTGCTCCAAAGTTCTGGTTTCAAAATGGCTTTCTCCCAGGACGTTCCTCTCTAGCAAGCTTGCTCCTCTTCAAAACGTCACTCACAGCTGCACTCGGTTCAGTCTCTTTGAGTCAGCACGTTTATATGGCTCCACTGATCAAAGCCCACCCTGAATGGGTGGGGCCACGCCTCCATAGAAATATCCCATCAGTTATCATCTACAGTTGGGTGGGGCGCATCTCCATGCAAACAACCTAATCCAAATGTTCCAACTTAATCCCCACTATTATGTCTGCCCCACAAGGTTGCATCAAAGAATATGGCTTTTTCTGGGGGACATAATACATTCAAACCGGCACACATCAGGAATGCATTCCTTTTTACACCTGAATAATATATCATCATATGTATATACCACATTTTTTAAAATCCATCCATTGGTTGATGGACACTTAGGCTGCTTCCATCTTTTGGAAATTGCAAATAATCCTACTGTGAACATTGGTGTGCAAATATCTGTTTGAGTCCCTGCTTTCAATTTTTCTGGGAATATATACCTAGTAACAGAACTTCTGGGTCATATTGTAATTCTATATTTAGCTTCCTGAGGAACTGCCAAACTGTCTTCCTCAGAGACTGCACCATTTCACAGTCCCCTCAGCAATAAATCATTGTTCCTATTTCTCATCTTCTCCAACACTTGTAACTTTTTGCCTTTTAATCATAGCTATTCTAATGGGTGTGAAATGATATCTCATTGTGGTTTTGATTTGCATAGCCCTAATAGCTAGTGATATTAAACATCTTTTCATGTACTTTTTAGACATTTGTATTTCTTCTCTGGAGAAGTACCTATTGAAGTCTTTTGCCCATTTTTACATTGAGTTGTTTGTCTTTTTATTGATGAGTGTAGGATTTCTTTATATATTCTGGATATTAGGCCATTATTGTATGTGTGTTTTCCAAATAATGTATTCCCACATTCATAATCAACAAAAATAGAAATTTTGAAATTCTTTACAAATTTAGTATCAACTTCCCTTTCTCTACCCCAATCTATCTCCTCATAAACTATTTTATAGATTCTGTTTCTAAGGGTTTGAGTAATTTGTCCCTTCACTTTCAAGACAAAGTCCTTTGGTGCAAAAATTTTTTAATTTTGAGAAAGTCCAATTTATACATTTTTTCTGTTGCTTGTGCTTTGGATGTTTACCACCTTTGTCAGTGACTTAAGCATTTGTGTAATTGAAATAATTTGGCCAAATATTTTTGGCATGAACTCAGGGAATATTCTGTGTAGTGAGTGCGTGTGTGTGTGTGTGTGTGTGTGTGTGTGTGTGTGTGTGTATAGAAAGGGGGAAGAGAGAGGAAGGGAGGGTGAGAGGGACAGAGGGAGGGAGAGGGAGAGAGAGACAGAGACAGAGAGAGAGAGAGAGGGAGAAAATTGTCTTTAATTACCCTTCATTCACCCTGGATGACCAGTTCCCTGAGGGCTTAAGCACCAGGTCTCTGGCCTAAAGTATCCATGATACCCAGCACTGCACCTGACACAGAGATGGCTCTCAAACATTTGTTAAGTGAATGAAGAGATGTGAATTTTCATCAGTCAGGTGTCCACCATATATAAGAACTCATATCACTGATGCTACACCCTTTGATTGCTAGTTTGGTCTTGTCAAAAAGGGTGTTTATGGGAGAATATACTAAATGCTTCAGGGCTGTTGTCCATAAGCTGTATATTAAAATTAACAAACACCTACACAGGTCAGGTAGCAATGCACTGAAAAATTGCCCAAGCTTTGAGTATCTGTGTATCTCTATATTGAGGATATCAGACACTTCTGGTGAAGTTTGAAAGTAGAAGCGATTACCTACTCCTTTTGGGCCACTCTCTGATTCTGTTAGCCTCTGCCTTTGCTTTGTGTATGCCCAGCGGCAGCAGGGGCACCTGTTCTACATGCAGCTCAGGCCTCTTCACTTTCTAAATGTCCATCCAGTCCTCCAGACTATGGGGACCTCTGTCTGATTCTCACATCAGTTTGTGGACAAGTCTCTACCCAAGCCACACCTGGGGAGCTGACCCAGGAGGAATCTGGTGTTAGTTGGCTGGCAAGTGGAGCAGAATGGATGTAGGGACTTTAGGATATTATGGAGAGATAGCTCTGTTTCAAAAAGGCTAGGTTTCCTGCAGTCATATTGGGCTGATGGCAGTTAAGGAACTCAGTTTAGGTACAGATTGTGGCTGGAAGCTAATGAAGGAAGAGCAACTACCGAGTGTCAAAGAACGTTCTGCAAAGCAGAAGCATCAGACAGCAAGTACAGGTGTCAAGATGGTAGCTGGAGGGTTTAGGAAGCATGATGCCTGCCCATGCTCTTGTCTCCAGCCTGGACATGTCCCATAGGGCACCCTCTGCTGTGCTTGTCTCCCCCAAACTGATGAAATGACCCTCAAAAAGGCAGCTACAACTGAGAAATGAGCATTCTGTATTGTTAGGGACTGGTTGGGGGATGCTCGGCAACTTGGAGCACACCCAGTCTCCAAATAGACAGATTGCTCACTTCTTGTTTGTTCTCATTCTTTGTTTTTACTGCTGCTGCCCCCTCTGCCAGGACTGTCCTCACCTATTCTCTTCCTCTTTCCAAACCCCATCCTTCTTCAGTCCAGCCCTATGTCCCAGGTCTACCACTGAAGCTGCAGCCCACCATGAAGGTCCTTACACCTCAGCATGGGTGGTACAGTTTACTGAGTGTGGTCTGTTTTCCCTTGCTGGCCCCCTTGCTCACATGTAATGTGATATAAATATTCAAGGTGAGTTTCTAACCTTGTGCTTGCATCTCACTCCACATCATCCCAAGCATAGAAGTGGGTGGTATTTGGGGAGTCATGGGTGCTTTGCCCACTCACTAAGAGGAAACAGTGTTTCAGGAGGCTTTGTGGGTACATTTGGCCTACTCCTGTGACTGGACAAATTTAACAACTCTTAGAGAGGGGCTGCATCATGTCATAGTCTGTACAGGCTGGAATCTGCTTCATGACAGAGTTCAGAGGATTTCTGATTTCCCTCCAGATTCTTGGAGCCCATTATGTAGGGTATACATTTACTGATAATAGTTTGTTCATGAATTCTTCAGTGTTTAATGAGGGTCTCCTCAGCATCAAGCTCTGGGCTGCTTCCATAGAATAAAACAGTAATTGAGCCACATCCATGCACTGCCCTAACAGTGTCCAGTTTAATGGAGGAAGCAGACAATTAAAGAAGCCAGTACAGTACCTGGGGGTGTGCTGTGATGGGGCAGGTTCAGAGGAGGGTTATCCACCTGGCCTTGGGGCAGGGAGATTCCCTGAAGAGACCACTGATTTGAGGCCTTCCAGTCAAGAAGGTGTCAGCCACATGCTGAGAGGAAGTGGGAAGAGCACATGCAAAGGTCCAGAGGCAAGAACAAGTATGACCTCCTTAGAGAAAGAATGAGATTCACTGTGCCTGCAAAGGGGAATGTGAGTGGAGGGAGTTGTGAAGGATAAGGCAGCAGAGGTGAGAAGGGTAGTGACAGAGTGTGTTGTGGGACACGTGGAGGCTCAAAGTGGTTGCTCAGTTCATGATTGTGGAATAGGAAAGTGGATGAATATGGTCAAGCAGAGGTTATTCTGTTTCCCAGACTGGCATGACAGGGATTCTCAATTTCCTTCTTTATCCAGCCTACAGTTCAAGATTTTTCTCATCTGTCCTTCATATTCTAAGACAGCTTTTTTTTTTTCAGGTGGAAAAATGCCTATTGTGACCTGGAGAGGCTCTTGCACATGGAAGGACGAGAAACCTCATAATAAGCCAAACCATAAGTCTGAAAACCAACTGCACCAAACACCGGGTTCCCTGTGGCAGCCACAGCTCCAAAGCAAAGAGGAAATGCCATATGTTCCCAGGCTGGGAGGACCATTGGGCCCTGAAGGTTTTCTTGGCAATACCTGCAGCCCCAGCCAGTGAGCATTACTGGCAGTATTGTCTTCAAAAGCCAAGGATAGCATACACAATCAGAAGAAGAGTTAGACATGGGCAGATGGGGAGAGTGACTTGATTAGCAGGCCCTGTTCTGCAGGAGCTGGATGGGGTCCATGTATCCTCTGTTTCCTGTGCTGGTGGACCCCAGTGCTCAGTTTGGCAGTGAACCACCGCTTTCAAGGTGTTTCAGATGGCTGGGAACTTCCTCATGACAGCCTTCTTATTACTCCACCACGATCACACTACTCTTCCCCAGAACCACAGCATCTATAGTTTGTCCAATCAAGTCAGCCTATGGGGTATAATTTATGGATGTTCTCAGACCTACTTGCTCCTCTGCCTTAACTTCCCTATTATTATAGTATCTTAGCATTGCAGAACCTCTTAAAATCATCCTTTAAAATAAAATAAAACTATGAATATATATATGTGTGTGTGTGCTCTAGAATGCAATATACCAGAAATGGGTTGGCTATTTCAATGGGAATGTATTAAGTTACAAACTTACAGTTCTGAGACCATGAAAATGTCCAAATTAAGGCATCAAGAGGAAGATACCTTTGCTGAGGGCTGGCTGCTGGCATGTGGGTTCCTCTGTCATATGGAAAGGCACATGGTGACATCTGCTGGTCATTCTCTCCTCATTCTGGTTCCAGTGGCTATCTCCAAATGTCTCAGGGCGTTTCTCTCATGTTCTCTGAGCTCACCGAGTTTCATTTGTATTTTTTTAATTAAATTCAGTTTTATTGAGATATATACACATACCATACAATCATCCATGGTGTACAATCAACTGTTGATAGTACCATCATATACTTGTGTATTCATCACCCCAATCTATTTTTGAACATTTTCCTTATACCAGAAAGAATCAGAATAAGAATAAAAAGTAAAAAAGAACACCCAAACCACCCCCATCCCACCCTATTTTTCATTTAGTTTTTGTCCCCATTTTTCTATTCATCCATCCATACACTGGATAAAGGGAGTGCAATCCACAAGGTTTTCACAATCACACTGTCACCCATTGTAAGCTACATTGTTACACAATCATCTTCAAGAGTCAAGGCTACTAGGTTGGACATTGATAGTTTCAGGTATGTACTTCCAGCTATTCCAATACATTAAAACCTAAAAAATGTTATGTATATAGTACATAAGAATGTCCACCAGAGTGACCTCTCAACTCTATTTGAAATCTCTCAGCCACTGAAACTTTATTTTGTTTCATTTTGCATCCCCCTTTTTGTCCAGAATGTGTTCTCAATCCCACAATGCCAGGTCTAGGTTCATCCCTGGGAGTCATATCCTGCATTGCCAGGGAGATTTACACCCCTGGAAATCAGTTCCCTTATGGGGGAAGGGCAGTGAGTTCACCTGCTGAGTCGGCTTAGCTAGAGAGAGAGGGCCACATTTGAGCAACAAAGTGGTACTTAGGGGGAGACACGTAGGCACAATTATAAGAAGGTTTAGTCTCTCCATTGCAGTAATGAGCTTCATAAGGGCAAGCACCAAGATAGAGGACTCAACATACCAAACCACCATCCTCAATGTTGTTAGAACCTCAGCAACAATACAGGTGAGGAATTACAACACTTACACATTTCCCTGCAGCAACTCAGCAGAGCCCTGCATATGTATTTTTGTTCTCTGCCCAAATTACATTGGGATGTGTCACTATTTCACTCTGACCTAACAAACCTACCATATCTCACTTCCTATTCAAAGTTCCATGTAATTGTGATGTTTGAACAAACTGACTGTAGAAGTTATATTGTTTAGAAAATATAGATCCTGCACCAAATAAACATTCCCTGGGTCTCACATGGAAGTTGAAGTTTTAAAACAGAGTCAGTTTAGACCTTTACACTTTGGCCTGATTTGCCCTTGTCTTAACCAGATCTGCTTCTTTCGTGTCTCTAATTGAAGCCTGGGGTCTTTTTTTTTTTTTTTTTTTTGGTGCCCAATTTCTTTAATTAAATACAGTTTTACTGAGATATATTCACAGACCTTACAATCATCAATGGTATACAATCAGCTGTTCAAAGTACCATCATATAGTTATGCATTCATCACTCCAATCTATATTTTTTTCAGGAGCATGTTTATTGTGTTGGAGATGATACATCAGGTGCTCTCTGAGCTATAAAGGGTAAAAGGAAATCCTCTTATTAAAAACTGACAAAGGTAAAGGTAAAACATTTTTCACAACAACATGTACCACATACTCAGAAGTAGATCTGGGTTTAATACAAATGACGTAATTCCTAGTCATCTACAGGTACTTTTCTAACTTCATACAGGTAACAAATTAGGCTAAAATGTACTATAATATTTGGTAGACTTCAGGACCAGTATCCTTAGTACATCACAAAATATATTTTGATATACCAAAGAAGCAACACCTGCAAGTAGGCATTTTAAGTGTAACTAATCTACAGCTACAAAGTTCTACTCTTGACAGCATTTACCTTTTTGGGGAGTCTCCCAGTCTCCAAAGGATAAAAGCAGAGAGTAGAATCAGTATAACATATACACAGAAGTCCATATTGTAAAGGCCATAAAGATTTGCAGCACAGTGAGAAGATGCCTTCTGCTCCTCCACACTGTGTAAAAATTATGTGAATTATGTTGTGTATCTGTTGGTCCACTGGCTATCCTGTCATGTTCTGCTCTGTTGGTCAAATACTGAGTGGCTATGCTTCCAGCCAGAGGATCTGCAGGGTTGCAGTCTGTCAGGAGGGAACAAATAGCAAAACCTTTGAGATAGTCAAAGCAGGACTCCAGTTGTCTTTAAGAATGCCCTGTTGATATTGCAGTGATAGATCGTGGTGCAAAAAGTAACCTTTGGTGGTTTCAATGGATAATCTGATGAAAATGTGATATCCAGATACAACACACCACCTTCATATACGGAACCTGGTGGACCAAGTATAGTTGATCTCCATTCATAAATGTCATCTCCTTTAGGCCCAGCACTGCAGTTAGGAGAAGGATCAAGGGTGATTTCAGCTAGCTCCTTCTGAATTCTTTCAGCACTAGTGGATAATTTAGCAGTGGTTTTGCCACAGAGTGTGGTGCTTTTCTTCTGCTGGGTGGCAGAAGGTTTTCTTTCTTCTTGTTCTTCAGGCTCCGGAGTGTCTGGGTCTCGCTGGTCCGCATCTGAACTACCACTGCTGGTGCTGGGACTCTCATCATCGGACCTTTGCCTGTCACTGGACATCTTGCTGTGGGGGAAGGAGAGAGAAAAAACCTTTCCTTAAAGAAAAGGAGGCTGCTGAGGCAGGGAGGGCGGGGGCAGGCAGGGGCAAGAAGCCTAGGAGGCTCTGGCCGGGGAGTGTGGAACATTGAAAGTCGGAGGGGGTTGTGCAGTGCTGGTGGTGCCTCTCAGCGCCTTTGGGAACAGAAGGGGAGAGGGGATCTCGGGAGCTCTGCAGGGCAAGGGCGTGAGCTCCCGGCGAGGCGGAGGGGACGCGAAGGCCTCCCGCATGCTGTGGCCTTCCGCTGCCGCCACCAGGCTCAGCTCTTGCCCTGCGCAGTCCTCCAATCTATTTTTGAACATTTTCCTTACACCGGAAAGAATCAGAATAAGAATAAAAAATAAAAGTAAAAAAGAACACCCAAATCATTGCCCCCATCCCACCCTATTTTTCATTTAGTTTTTCTCCCTATTTTTCTGCTAATTCATCCATACACTCGATAAAGGGAGTACAGTCCACAGTTTTCACAATCAAACTGTCAACCCTTCTAAGCTACATTGTCATAAGTTGTCTTCAACAGTCAAGGCCACTGGGTTGCAGTTTGAAAGTTTCAGGTATTTGCTTCTAGCTATTCCAATACATTAAAACCTAAAAAGTGTTATCTATATAGTGCGTGAGAATGTCCACCAGAGTGACCTCTTGACTCCATTTGAAATCTCTCAGCCACTGAAGCTTTATTTCATTTCATTTTGCACCCCTCCTTTTGGTCAAGAAGATGTTCTCAATCCCATGAAGCCAGGTCCACATTCATCCCTAGTAGTCATATCCTGCATTTCCAGGGAGATTTACCCCCTGGGAGTTAGGTCCCATGCAGGGGGGAAGGCAGTGAGATCACCTGCTAAGGTGGCTTAGAGAGAGACAGGACCACATCTGGGCAACAAAGAGGCACTCGGGGGAGACTCTTAGGCACCATTATAAGCAGGTTTAGCCTCTCTGTAGTAACAAGCTTCATAAGGGCAAGCCCCAAGACAGAGGGCTCAGTATACCAAGCCACCAGTCCCCAATGTTTGTGAGAACATCAGCACAATCCAGGTGAGGAAGTCCAACGCTTCTGCATTTTCCCCCAGCTCCTCAGGGGACCCATGCATATATATTTTTATTCTTCCTGCAAATTACTTTGGGATGTGTTGCTATTTCACTCTAACCTATACAGACCTACCACATCTCACTTCCTATTCAACGTTCCATGTAATTGTGATGTTTGAACAAACTGACTGTAGAAGTTATATTGTTTAGAAAATATAGGTCCTGCACCAAAGAAACACCGCTTCCCTTGGTCTCACATGGAACTTGAAGCTTTAACACACAGTCAGTTTCAGCCTTTTCCCTTTGTCCAAATTTGCCCTAGTCTTAACAGATCTGCTTCATTCACATTTCTAATTGAAGCCTGGGCTCTTTTTCAGCTTTTTTTTTTTTTTTCACAGTTGCTGTATACACTACTACTGACATTCATATATGCTGAGCCCTAGCTCTGAGTTTCAGGTGTCACCCAGATACCCAGTGTTCCAGGGACTGATCAGGTTATACAAAAGGGATCAGCTTCTCAGAGTTTAGAGATAGCTATTACAATTCAGAAATAGATTTCACTGCTATAAGAGTTTATAATCTGGGACCATTACAATAATCATTCCCCTGGTAGGCTGTGCTCTAAGATTCAATTCTGAGTTTACACATTGTAGTTAGTCCATCTTGATGAGGCATTATAGTGCTTGTTTTTTTTCTGTCATGGTTCACTCAAAATGCTGTCTACAGGATCCAATTCACCTCATTGCACGTCTCACAGCTTCACTCCTTCTCATAGTTGCTCAGTATTCCATTGTATTTATACAACACAGTTCACCATTCTGTTCCTCAGTCGATGTGCCCTTAGGCCACCTCCACTCATTGCTAATCATGAATACTGCCTCCATAAACACCAGTATGCAAATGTCCATTCATTTCTCTGTTCTCAGATCTTCCAAGTACTTACCCCATAATGAGGTTGCAGGACTTTATGGCCCCCACGTACTTAGCTTCTTGTGGAACCACCACACTGACCTCTAGAAAGGCCACAACTTTCTGCCTCCTCATCAACAATAAATAGGTACATCCCTCTCTCCATGCTTTCTCCAGCTCTTTTCTACCTTTTTGTATTTTTTCCTACAGTTTTAGAGGTATTTTACATACCATATAATTGTCCACAGTGTACAATCAGTTCACAGTATCATCATGTAGTGTACATTTGTCACCATGGTCAGCACTTGAATATATTGATTACTATGAAGAAAAGTGTTTTTTGTGAATCATAAATAGATAATAAAAAGAAAAATAAAATATCATGCAATACAATATAATAGTAAGGACAGACAACAACAAGTATACCAAGAATCCCATATCCTTCCCTTATATCTCCCCTCATACACATTTAGCTTTGGTATATTGCCTTTGTTACATTTAATGGAATTACATTACAATGATACTGTTGATTGTAGGCTCCAATTTGCTTTGATTATGTTTTTCCCCAATACCATTCCCTTTTCAACATTCTTCATGGTTGATATTCATTTGTTCTCCCACATGTAAAAATATTTTTATATTTGTACATTTAGTAACAATCATTGGCCCTCCAGTCCTTGCTAAGTTATACAGTCCCAGTCTTTATCATCTATCTTTACCTCTGGATTCATACATTCCCCTACCCCACCTCTGTCAGCTTTACTCACAGACATCTTTGTTCATAAATATGCTATCATCACACTGTATTATGCTATCTATTTCTGGATATATACAATCAATCCTACTGAATATTCTGTAGTCTATTAGTGTCAAATGCCCAATCTCTACCCTATTTCTATCTCCTGATAGCCTGCATTATCAACTTTTAACTCTCAAAGTTTGCTTATTAATGTTAGCTCATATTAGTGAGACCATACAGTATCTGCCCTTTTGTTTATGGCTAACGTCACTCAACATAATATCCTCAAGGTTCATAAATGTTAATTTATGTTCCATGTCTTTGTTCTGACTTACAGCTGCATAATATTCCATCATGTATATATACCACAGTTTTTTTAGACACTCATCTGTTGGATTTGAGATGTTTCCATCTCTTAGCAATCATGAATGATGCTACAGTAAACATTGGTTTATAAATGTCCATTTGTGTCTTAACTTTCAGTTCCTCTGAGTATATACCTAGGAATAGAATAGCTGGGTTGTATGGCAAATCTATACTTAGCTTCCTGAGGAATCTCCACACTATCTTCCAGAGTGGTTGCACCTTTCTACATTCGACCAACAATGAATAAGTAAGTGTGCCTCTTTCTCCACATCCTCTCCAGCACTTGTAGTTTTCTGTTTTGGGGATGACATTCTGGTAGGTGTGAGATGATATCTCACTGTGATTTTGATTTGTATTTCCCTAATAGCCAGTGAAATTGAGCATCTTTTCATGTGTTTTTGAGCCATTTGTTTTTTCTCTTCAGAAAAGCATCTGTCCATGTCTTTTGCCCATTTTTCAATTGGGTTGTCTTTCTGTTGTTAAGTTGTAGGATCCCTTTACATATTTGGGATATTAAACCTTTATCTCATATGTTGTTTCCCAATATCATCTCCCTTTGCATAGGCTGCCTTTTTACTTCTCTGACAAAGTCCTTGATGTACAAAATGTTTAATTTTGAGGTGATCCTATTTGTCTATTTGTTTTTTGGTTGCTTGCGCTTTGGGTGTGAGGTCTAGGAAACCACCTCCTATCACAAGATCTTTAAGAAATTGCCCTACATTTTCTTCTAAGAGTCTAATGGCCTTACTGCTAATGTTTAGGTCTTTGATCCATTTTGAGTTAATTTTTGAATAAGGTATGATACAGGAGTCCTCTTTATTTCCTTTGGAAATGGATATCCAGTTCTCCAAACATCATTTATTGAAGAGGCTGCTCTGTCCCAATTGCTTTAGCTTGACTGCCTTATCAAAGATCAATTGTCCATAGATGCAAGGGTCTATTTCTGAACACTCAATTCAATTCCGTTTGTCAGTATATCTGTCCTTATGCCAGTACCATGCTGTTTTGACCACTGTAGCTTTGTAATATGTTTCAGAGTCAGGTAGTGTGAGACCTCCCAATTCATTCCTCTTTCTCAAGATATTTTTGGCTATTTGGGCCACCTTGCTCTTCCAAATAAATTTGGTAATTGGTTATTCTATTTCTGCAAAGTAAGTTGTTACATATAGATGGGTCTTGTTTTTTAATCCATTCTGTCAGTCTATGTCTTTTTATTGGGGAGTATAATCCATTAACATTTAGTGTTATTACTGTAAGGGCAGTACTCTCTTCTACCATTTTTTCTTTTGGATTTTTTGTGTCATATCTTTTTCTTTTCTTTTCTTTTTTTGCTCTCTCTCCCTTTATCCTTCCTGATAGCCTGTTAGCCTTAATTTCTACACTCTTCTCCAAACTCTCTCTCCTGTGTTTTCCTATCAGCCTGTAGCACTCCCTTTAGCATTTTTTGAAGCAATAGTCTCTTATTCTCAAACTCTCTCAGTGTCTGTCTGTCTGAAAATGTTTTACTCTTGCCCTTATTTTTGAAAGGTAGTTTTACCAGAGATAGAATTCTCAGTTGACAGTTTTTCTCTTTCAGTATATTAAATATATCATACCACTGCCTTCTCACCTCCATGTTTTCTCTGGAGAAATCTGGACATAGTCTTATCAAGCTTCTCTTATATGTGGTGGGTCACTTTTCTCTTGCTGCTTTCAGAATTCTCTCTTTGTCTTTGACATTGGACAGTCTGATCAGTAAGTGTCATGGAGTAGATCTATTGGGATCTATTCTGTTTGTGGTATGCTGCACATCTGGATTCTGTAATTTTATGTCTTTCATAATAGTTGGGAGATTTTCAGTGATTTTTTTTCTATTACTCTTTCTGCCCCTTTTCCCTTATTCTGGGTCACCCACAACAAGTGTATTCATGTGCTTCATGTTGTCATTCAGTTCCCAAAGACCCCCCTCATATTTTTCCATTCTTTTCCCTATCTGTTTCTTTGTGTGTAGGATTTCAGGTGCCCTGTCTTCTAGTTCACTTCATGTTTCTTCTGCCTCTTCAAATCTAGTGTTGTCAGTCTCTATTGTGTTTTTCATCTCTTCTGTTGTGCCTTTCCTTCTCATAAGTTCTGCCATTTGTTTTTTCATAGTTTTGAGTTTCTCCTTATTCACCCAGTGTCTTCTTTATATCCTTCATCTGTTTTGCCACATCTTCCTTCAGTTCATTGATTTGAATTTTGAATTGATTTAGGAGATTTGCTTGAACACCTTTAATTAGTTGTTTCTATTCCTATATCTCAGTTGAAGTGTTAGTTTGTTCCTTTGGCTGGTCCATATTTTCATGTTTCCTAGTATGGCTTGTTATCTTTAGCTGTCCAGGCATCTGATTTTCTTGATTAATTTATTCTGGAGTTCATTTTCACTCTTTTACCTAGGGGTTTCTTGTTGGTTGGCTTTGTTCTGTGTTCTTTGGCATTCAGTTCAACTTTTTATAGACCTATACTATAGCTTCTGTTTAATTGATCAGAATTTTTCACCTCTTATTTTTCTGGTTCTTGCTCTGCCTCTGTGTAACCTTTTTGTAAGAGGGTCTCCCCATATATCATTGCCCCAAATTAGATTTTCCCAGTCCATACAGGCCCAGGTCTCAGGAGGAGGTTATGGAGTTTCACTGAGAATAAGACCCTGCAGGTTGTCAGACCCTCCTATGAAGCCTCTAGACTCTGTCCTTTTCCTATCCTACCCAGCAGGTGTCACTTGTCAGCCTGCAGCGCCTCATCAGTGTAAAGAGATGCCACAGCTATCTTTAATTCTTTGCAGACCTTGTGCCTGCTGGGGGCATGACTGACTCAATCTGGTTTCTGTTTTCCAGCCCCTGGCAATGACTTCTTAGATGGAGGGCTGCCACTAGAGCTGGGCCTTGCCTTTTCCTTTTCTTGGGGAAGCTAATCCCTTCAAGGGATTTTCTCCCCCACTAGACTCATTGCTTTGTCTCTCTGAACTATCTCAGCTCCCCTCTTGCCTGGGTCCAGTGGCTTATTGCAAGTATTTGAGGCTTCCTGTAATGAGCTAGTTAGAATAGTTATTCAAAAAAAAGAAAGAAAAAGTCTGGGAGCCCCTGGCCCCCAAGTGTCTTGAAAACTGCACACAGTGGTTTGCTTGACCTAGGACCACTGAGGTTTGACCTATTCGCCTTGTAATTTTAGATGCTAACTGTAAGCTATATCCAAAACTACCTCCTCCCTGAGATACTGTTATCTCAATAATCCTCCCCTCCTCCCTGTTGATTACAATCAACCCTTCCCTATGTTGCATGACCCTGGTCCCTGCCTTATACTCTCACACCCATTGGAATGTGGAGTCCTTATAACCAGCTTATTCAGCCCCCCGAAGTGCGGACTATTTCCATGTTGTGCTCTGAACAGACCACCATTCAGAGCAGCTCCTGAATTCATCCAGAGAATCTCCTGATTTCAGGGCAATGTGGCTTGACTTCCTCACCATGTAGGTAAGCCTTATAATAAAAGCTCATGTCTCAGAACATGTCCAGTGCTTTCTTTGGTCCTTTAGCTACAAAAGCCCTCTTGGGCCATGACAGTTGGTGTGCCAACCTGGAGACTAAAGAAATCCCAGCCACTGATGACATGAACTTGGGGAAGGGAAAGGGGAAGTCCCTGGGTGGGATACCAGGGTGGCCTGTGACACTTATCTGGGGAGGGGTGGCTACCCTTCTAGATGAATGGGTTCTGCTGAGGGAGTATGGAGATGCATATGACTCCCCAGCTGGACTAATAGCTCTCCTGCTGCAGGCTGCAGGACTACTAGGATTTCATGAGAAAAAGGAAAGCCAGCAGGCTGCTGCAGCAGTAGCCTGGCCATTCTTGGAGGCTGTGTGTGCAGCTAAAGAAAAGGCCTTAATGGCTGATGCAGCAGTGTGCTGCTTAGAAGAGGAATTGAAGTTAGAAAAGGATATGCAATTGACCCAAGCTGAATTGAAAGACAATCTGTTTAAAAGTTTAGAAATACTGGCATGCCAGTACACTAGAGTAAGAGGGCATAAGCTGCCCAAAGGGCTAGTTAGGCTTAACCTAGCTTCCCTGACTGGAACCCTAAAGTGTGGGACTCTGTTGATTGCTCATCAAAAGATGATGAGCCCCTGTCTGACCAAGAATTTAAAACTGAGGAAAGTAAGCATGCATGTCCTCTGGTCCAACAAAAGTTGCCTTCCCCCAGATGTTCTGTGGCAATATATCAGTACAAATTACCAGGGTAATTTAATAGCCTGTCTGGCCAATTAAAAAAACTAATGGTACCTGGAAAATGACTATTAATTATATCAAACTTAATTTAATAAATTCTTTGTTTGCAGCTGTGTCAAATATCCTTGTTGCAGGATATGAGTACTCAAGCCAATTTCACTTTGTGTTAAACCTTGTCAAAGCTTAGTTTAGTACTTTAGATCCCTCCAGCCAGACTGCATACCCCTTCATGGGGGAAAACCAACAATGGACATTTGCTGTGCTTCCATAAGGATGCCTCCACAGTCCCACCATCTGCCATGGATTGGTAGCACAAGATTTAAAGAAAAGGACATCCCCTATGTTTCACTATAATGATGATATCATGCTAACCAGTAATTCTTTTCCAGAACTAGAAATTGCCACTAGCACAGTGGTGACCCACCTTGAAAGTCAAGGATGGGTGATAAATCAAAGCAAATTACAAGAGCCTGGACATTCTATCAAGTTCTCGGGTATTGTCTGGTTGGGTAAAACTAAAGCTATTCCTTTAGCTGTTGTTGTTAAAATACAAAGTTATCCAATACCGCTAACTCCTAAACAATTAATAGCTTTTCTTGGTTTATTAGGTTATTGGAAACTGTTTATACTCTATCTAAAAATATTAAACCTTTTGTACACCCTAATTAAAAAAGGAAAAGCATGGGAATGGGATTTACCATGGCAGGCTATGTTTATAAAAGTACAAGCACAGGCTTTAAGGGGGGTGGACACCAATATATCCCATGAATTGGATGTGGCCAGTGCCAATATTGGCTTTGGGTGGGGTTTGTGGCAAAGGCAACAGACTAAATGTGTAACCATTAGATTCTGGTCCCAACTTTGGAAGGGCACAGAACTCAGATATAGCCCTTTGGAAAAACAATTGTGTGCAGCTTTTAATGCTCTGTTGCAAGTGGAAGTTTTAACTCAAATGTGTGCAGTGACCACACTCATACAGAAGTGGACACAGGTGACCATAAATAAGTCCCATTCAGGGAGTGCTCAGCTAAGCACGCTGACAAAATAGCCTACATCCTACAATGCCGAATTTTTAACAATAGCCCTGTGAGTGCAGAGATGCATGAAATTTTAGGACAGGTCTCCCATGTGGAAGAGCAGCATGCCCTGTCTCCTGTTGATCCTCCTTAGGTGGCTCCTCCACATGCCCACTGTTGACAGACAAGGGAGCCTACCTGGCTCTGTGTGGTATACTGATGGATTGGCACTTGGGCAACAGGCTATCTGGATGGCCATGACTGTCCAGCCAAGTACTTACATCATCTGGTGGGAGACTGGAACTTTGCAAAGCAGCCAGTGGGCTGAGCTGCAGGCTCTATGGATGGTAATTGTTCATGAATCAGGAGACACCTTGACTGCCTGCCCAGATAATTGGGCTGTATATTGAGGCCTAACAGTATGGATGGCCACATGGAAGCAGGAGCAATGGACAGTGGTCAACTGCCCCCTATGGTGGAAAGAACTGTGGGAAGATATCTGGACAGCCTGCCAGAAATGTAAGGTAACTGCTTTCCATATTTCTGCCCATAATGTTAACTCATTGCCAGGTAATGCAGCCGCAGATGCCCTACTGAAATTCTGCAACCTAACAGCAATGATGCATGAGGTGACTGGCTGCATCAGAAAACTGAGCACCAAGGTTACCAGGCCCTGTGGAAGCTGGTGCAGCAGTTTCAACTGCCTATCACTCAACAAGAGGTAAAAGGAGTAGAGGACTCTAGCCCCTCCTGCTTGCTGCAACAGCCCAGAATGCTTCCTCACTGACTTGGACCCATCAGCTGAGACCAGATTCCTCTCACCTGGTGGCAGGTATACTATATTGGCCCCCTTCCTCTATCCAAAGGGACAAAATACATCTTCACCACTGTAGATACAGCTATGGGACAGCTGCTGGCCTTCCCAGGGGTCAAGGCCAACTAGTGAGCTACCATACATAGCTTAAAAAAAGAAAAAGTGCCTTTTCTGGGGTCCCCACACAC
Source organism: Choloepus hoffmanni (assembly GCA_000164785.2). Taxonomy (NCBI): domain Eukaryota; kingdom Metazoa; phylum Chordata; class Mammalia; order Pilosa; family Megalonychidae; genus Choloepus; species Choloepus hoffmanni. The sequence continues at coordinate 12,138 of KN195676.1, read as the reverse complement.
ATGGACAGTGACAGGGTAACCCCCTTCACCAGGCACTTAACCCAGGCCTGGGCTACAGAACGTAATGTCCTTTGGACTTTTCACCTGCCCTATAATCCCACGGCAGTTGGGTTAGTTGAAAGAATGTATGGCCTTTTAAAGAAATACTTACAGGATGACAGAAACTCCTTACAACAATGGACTTGATGAGGGTACCAGCACTAACTCCAGACCCAAAGTGGCTCCCGCGCCTGTGGAAATGGTAACCACTGGGCCCATGCGGGCCTTCCAGATTCAAGTGGGGGCAGCTGCCTTCAAGCTGCAGCCAGGCAGCGATGATAATCTGCTCTTGCCTGTGCCACAAACACTGGAAATCGGGAAAAATGAGGTCAATTGGCTCTGGTTCTGGCCCATGCAGCCAAGCCGGTTGAGAATCCTAAGCCCATGGGGTACTTACTGTGCCAAAGGTTATTTGTATTCCCCACCTGGGGCCCCTATCCCCCAGGGAACTGTATGCATAACTTTGCAGCCCCAAACTAGCTGTGTATCTGACCCGGAAGGGCTCCCCACAGGGGCAGAAAGTAGGGCATTTTAAAAAAAACCCTCACCTGAAACTCTTTTATCCACTACTGAAAACTCAGCTTATATACTGTTCATACATGTGCTATTAATTCTTGTTAAAAAATTGTATATTACTGTTTAATTTTAGTGGTGATTGTATGCTGTAGAATGTGTGAAAATGGTTTCCAAAATTATTTTGGTAATTTAAGTAACATTTATCCGATAATCCTTTGTCCAAATTGTTTAATTCTTTAACTTGGCCATGATGCCACTTGTTAATAGGATTACTGTCCATATGTACTGGTTTACTTGTACTCTGCTGATTGCTGTATTGTGGATTATGGATGCAATGTCTATCTTATGGTCAATACAAATCACTACATGGGGGTAGATTGTGGGAGCCCCTGGCCCCTAAGTGTCTTGAAAACTGTACACAGTAGTTTGCTTGACTTAGGACCGCTGAGGTTTGACTTATTCTCCTTGTAATATCAGATGTTAACTGTAATCTGTACCTGAAACTACCTCCTCCCTGAGACTCCCTGAGATACTGTTATCTCTATAATCCTCCCCTCCTCCCTGTTGATTACAATCAACCCCTCCCTATGTTGCATGACCCCGCTCCCCTCCCTGCCTTATGCTCTCACACACATTGGAATGTCAAGCCCTTATAACCAGCTTATTCAGCCCCCCAAAGTGTAGACTATTTCCACATTGTGCTCTGAACTGGTGACCATTCAAAGCAGCTCCTGAATCCATCCAGAGAAGCTCCTGATTTCAGGGCAATGTGGCTCAACTTCCCCACTCTGTAGGTAAGGCCTATAATAAAATCTGATGTCTCAGAGTGTGTCCAGTGCTTTCTTTAGTCCTTTGGCTACAAAAGCCCTCATGGGCCATGAAAGAAAGAAAGGAAGAAAGAAAGAAAGAGAGAGAGAGAAGAAGGAAGGAAGAAGAAAGAAAGAAAAAAAGGAAAAGAAAACAAAATCCTTTTTCCATGCCTTTCCCCAGCCCCCAAGTTTTATCAGTCCCAGTATAGACTATTTAAAGATAAGCCCTTTAGGCTATTATCTCTTTCACCTAAATAGTTACTCTATGAAAACTTTAATTCCACCCTTGCAGTGGGGCTGGGTTGAAGCAGGAGCTCTGATGGGCGATTGAAATGCAAAAAGATAAAGAGTTGGAGAGCAAGAAAAGTTAAAAAACAAAAAACAAAAATCTGCTTTTCAGAGCCAACCCCCAGCTTTCTGGGTTTGCAGACGGGAGTTGATATCCATTTCTATGTGTCCCTTTTTGCTGGAGCCCAGCCCTTTTCCAGTATTCTGAACAACTCCAACACCAAAAGTCTCTGTTTTTTCTTTTTCTTTTTTTTTTTTTTTTTTTTGTTTTTGTTAGCCCTGCCTCCTCTCTGCTTGGCTGACTCTTTTCAGATTCTTTCATGCCTGCTCTAAGTTATTGTGTGCATGGAGCTTTTATTCAGCAGTCTGAGTTTGTTAATTCTGCAGTTGGGTCTGGGTTTACCCCACTCCTTGCTCCTAGCACAGATTGCTTCTTTTTCCCTTGAAGAACCACCTCCAAGACAGTCTGCCATTCTGGGGGGTAGGAGCACCAGCCCCTTGGCTGGGAAACTTACAGGTTTCTCCACAATCTCAGCCATTCCACCTATTCTAGACTGTTGTATGATGTGTGACTGATCACAGACTTCCCTGAAATGGCTGTTCCAGTCAGTTCCTGGCTATTTACCAGCTGCCCCAGAGGAGTAACTAAACTCTACACATCAACACTCCACCATCTTGCCCCCACTCCCCATTGCATTTTGACATTTCTATTACTCCTTTTATCCTGACATGGTTTTTTTTATTGTTTGTAGTATTTATTCACTTTTTCCAAACACTTAATCTTCAGGTATCTCCATATCCCTTATAATATTTACTACATCTATGATCAGAAGAGAAATGTATCAATTAGACACAGTTAATTCCTTTTCCTGATGCTTTACTCAATGGTACATTGTGGCTGTTAGGAAAGGAGTTATGATTTTCAGATCTGCCTCTGTGAGGACATTAGTCATCTGCCAGAGCAATATTCTTGGATTTTCTCAGAAGATTGGGAGTCCAATGAAGATTAGAAGTGAATAACTAAGGTTTGATTGTTTAGAGTCACTCTGTTATGAGCATGCGTCTAATTTAAAAACAGGCCACCCATCTCATAAACTACCACTAAGTATAGTAATCTCCACCCTTAGCAAGACACTGAGGATTTTAGTTTAAGCCTGGTAAGGCTTATTCACAGGAGCACAGGTGACTGTCACATAAGTTTATATCTCATAAACTGCACAAACTATGCCCTCAAAAAAGATTTTAGCATTGCCCTGAGAAGATTCAGACTTTTGAAATACAAAATGGAAAATTTATTTTCCCACATTTAATCCAGTCTCTTGGGATGCAAATTATCCTCATAATAAAGTCATTCTTTGCTCTTCAATATGAATCCCAGCCCATTTATGGCATGATATCTTCATCTTTACAAAGTCATCATCCTAATGTCTAAAAATGTTTGGTCACATCAGACCTTTCAGGAAGGTTTCATTTTTAAATGTAAGGTCCTAAGTGGTATCTTACCCCCAACTTTCTCTACTTGTCATTTCTGTTTCTTCTCTTTTTCAGAAAGTCTCCAATGATACTCATTCTGGTCCAAATCATGCCTTCTACTGATTTAGGAATATACTTTAAACTCCAAGGCACAAGCAGCCAAAAGTTATGGGCTAGCTGGAATGGTCTGTGACCTAGAGCCACTATTCAGGATTTCACCTCTTACATTCTGAGCCAACTCATCTACCCTTCCTAGATGGACTTTCTCATGTTAACTGAAAGGCCTACCACCCAAGACTTGAGGCTACAGTTAAATAAGACCAAGAAATCTTCTCTCCAAAATATGACTATGAACTGGACAAAATTGACCAAAGCAACCAATCCAGCATTCTTTGAAGAGTTTGAAGGCATACAACTGTTTTCTTAGAATTTATCCTATTCAGAAGAGTGGGAGTCTGTGGCATCTGATCTGATGTTGCTCCTGTTCCCCTCCCTACCCCAGCTTGGTCAACATGGAGGTTCTGCCAGGGCACATAGCTCCAGGCCATGATGATTAGGAGCACCTCCCACAGTGGAAGAGGGCTCATTAAATATGGGATGGTGTGCATTTTCATTCCTAGCAGCATAATCAATGGAAGTGACAATCTGAGTCAGCAAATTGGAAAAGGCTAAAGACTCTATTAGCATGGTTATGTGTTGTAGGACAAGCACAGATGAGTCTGCATGCAGAAGCAGTGGAGGCTAGAGAAAGCCCCAGTCATCCAAAACTGCTCTTGAGGCTGCAAACACACTCATAGGACACCTGCAAGGGCCCAGGAGAAAGGAAAACTTATCTTTTGCTCTTTCCACTACAGCTACCTTCTCCAGCCAGGCTTATCCTGCTGTTCTACCCTGTTCCCACCCTAGCCCAATATTATTCCCCTGCTCTCTTCCCATATAGACATTCTGCAAATAAAATCCACACTTAATATGTCCTTTAAAGGCCCGTGTGATCTGACTTCTGCCTCACTCTCCAATTGCATCCCCAACCATTCTCCCCCACTCTCTCTTCTTCTCCTTGAATTGGCAAACTTCTTTCCCCCTCCTGGGAAGTTGCTTTCCTGTGCTGCTGCTGGGAGTGCTCTTTCCTTAGCAATCTGCATGGCTGCCTCCTCCTCATTCTTCAGATCTCAGCCTTAAGATCACTTTATCTCCTCACTTGAAAGTAGATATATGTGAAGGAAACATCCATAATTTATCAATGATGATAATACTCTGTTTATTTCCTTCAATTCCCTGAGTAAAAGCATGGTTATCTTTTCTGGCTTTAAAGTAGGACTGCTTGAAGATAAAGTCCCTACACTGTTGCCATAATTTACCAGAATGCCAGTTTTTCAGTGTTCCTAAGTGTACAACATTTCAGATTTTTAATTGAGAGCAAGGAGATGAGATTTATTTTCATGAACTTTCAGAGCTAGTCTCTGATATGGTGAAGATACATTCACACAAGTCCTTAAATTCAGACACTGACTTTATTTCCAAGTGAGACTGTATATTCCTAAATTTTATGTGTTAAATGGTCACTTATAAAGTGTAATAAGACATTAAAATATGCCATAAGGTTATCCTGCTTTTGTCAGTTTTAATTTGTTTGTGAATAAGTAATTTACCACCTACCTTGCCCGCTAATGTAATCAAACTTCATAGTGTGCCTGGCATATAAGGGACCCTCAAGGTCTAGTGATTGAAGGAACAAAGCATTATAAAGGTAAACTCAAGTTAATTGGAATATAGTTACTAAAGAATCATTCTTTCTAACTAAATAACAAATATAATTTACTTGTAGATTTAAGTAATTAACATAGATGTGGGTATACTGTGTCTATGTGAAAAGTTCTGTTAAACTATTTTTGAATGAAGCTGTGCAGTCAAGTGCCTCCTGAGTAACAAACTATAAGGTGGAAGAAGTCAAGAATCTGAAGTAGTGAAAGCTTGATAGCAGCAAGTTTTTCAGGTATTTCTAATTCTTATGCACAAATGTACTTGGATGACATTATTCTAAAGCCTTTTGTATAGATGTTTCACCATCTCTTATTTCCTCATTGTTAGAAATGGTCTGCTTTTTTCCTAGGTAGGCAGCTAACTTTCCCCACAGTGGTGTGTTTCCCATCATAATCTGGTATTCTGCATATCTTATCTCCTTAGGGGGAAATTAATTCACATAGAATGCCATCCTCCCTTAAAGACCCACTATAGCTGCTCAAGGAAGTGTCAGTGACATAATAGGGTTGTGTTGAGACCATTTGATTTTCTTATGGATGTAGCACATTATAATGTATTGGGAAAGAAGTCAAAGAAAACTAGTACTGATGATCTTTCTCATACTTGTGGTAGTAAATTTTGAGGTTTTTTCTTTTTTGGAGCCTCATATTTGAAGCAGACACCAACCATATATTCACAAGTAATCTTTAAACCATTTCATATATTTTGAGATGTGGAAAATGCCACTAGTTGTGTGTTTGTTTCCTTTCTTGTGGATTTTTTGTGGATTTTGTTTTACGTTTTTGTTTGTTTTCCCAGAAAATGCATTAACATTTAAACACCAAGACTATCATAAAACTACTGCTAGACCTTTTTTCCATTAAAATGTAATAGTTACAATATCTAATTCTAGAGATTCTAATGAAATGGAATTACTCAGAAAAAATATATCAACCAAATATGTATTTCTACAATACTATCCTGGAAATTATGCTAATATTCACATTCAAATGAATATCAATTGTAGCATTAATTAACTGACAGAAGTTAAACTAAAATTAGATTAATCACTATTATGTTTAAAGAGCAAAACCCCCAGCACATGTCTTATGGTTGAGGATGACTGGCATTCAATGGCTGTGAAAACTGAATCACACCTCGGAGCCCCTGAAGGTTGTAGTTGCAACATCTAGAGCAAGAGGGTCACATGAGAAAAACTCTACTTCAGCCAATATGTCCCTGTTTTAATCATTTTCCTTTCTTAGCTCATTGAGTCAGCCCTTGAACATATTGATTACTAGGAAAAAAATGTTTTTGAAGAATAATAAAAAATGAAATAAAAAGAAAAATAAAATGTCATACAATACACTATGATAGTAAGGGCAGACAATACCACCACTACCAAGAAACCCATATTCTTCTGTTATATCCCCCTCTCATACACATTTAGCTTTGGTATACTGCCTTTGTCACACTTTAATAGAAGCATATTACAAAGATACTGTTGATCTTAGACTCCAGTTTTCTTTGATTATACTTTATCCCCAATACCTTCCCTTTTTCGACATTTTTCATGATGACATTCATTTGTTCTCCCATATGTAAAAACATTTTTGTTTGTATATTTAGTCACAATCATTGACCACTCCAGTTTTTGCTAAGTTACACAGTCCCAGTCTTTATCATCTATCTTTTCTTCTGCTTTCATACATGCCCCAGCCCTGCTCTTTCAGCTTTACTCACAGAAATCTTTGTTCAGTGTACTTACAATATTGTGCTACCTTCACACATTATTATGCTATTTCTGGATCTATACAATCCTGCTGAACATTCTTTAGTCCTTCAGAATCAAATGCCTGATCTCTACCCACTTTCTATCTCCTGATAGCCTGTATTATCAGCTTTTAACTCTCAAAGTTTGCTCATTAATGTTAGTTAATATTAGTGAGACCATACAGTATTTCTTCATTTATCTCAGGCTAACTTCACTGAACAGCATCCTCCAGGTTCATCCACCTTATTACGTATTTTGTGTCTGTGTTCTGTCTTACAGCTGCATAATATTCAATCATGGGTATATACCACAGCTTGTTTACCACTCATCCATAAATGGACATTTGGGCTGTTTCTATCACTTGGCAGTCATGAATAATGCCAGTATAAACATCAGTTTACAGATATTCATTCATGTCTTAACTTTCAGTTCCTCTGAGTATATAGCTAGTAATGGAATAACTGGGTCATATGGCAAATCTGTACTTAGCTTCCTGAAGAACCGCCACACTGTCTTCCATAGTGGTTGCACTATTCTACATTCCCAACAACAGTGAATAAGTGTAGCTCTTTCTGCTCGTCCTTGTCAGCACTTATAATTTTCTGTTTTTTTTGGATAGTGGCCATCTGATAAATGTGAGATGGTATCTCATTGTGGTTTTGATTTGCATTTCCCTAATAGCCAGTGAAGTTGAGCATTTTTTCCTATGTTTTTGATCTATTTGTATTTCCTCTTCAGAAAAGTGACTGTCCATGTCTTTTGCCCATTTTTTAAACTCATTTTTTGAGATATATTCACATACCATGCAGTCATACAAAACAAAGTGAACATTCAATTGTTTACAGTACCATTATATAGTTGTGCATTCATCACCAAAATTAATTTTTGACATTTTCATTACCACACACACAAAAATAATAAGAATAAAAATTAAAGTGAAGAAGAACAATTAAAATAAAAGAGAATACTGGGGGCCTTTTTTTTCTTCCCCCATTTTTCTACTCACCCATCCATAAACTAGACAAAGGGGAGTGTGATCCATACGGCTTTCCCAATCACATTGTCACCCCTCATAAGCTACATTTTTATACAATTGTCTTCAAGATTCATGGGTTCTGGGTTGTAGTTTGGTAGTTTCAGGTATTTACTGCTAGCTATTCCAATTCATTAGAACCTAAAAAGGGTTGTCTATGTTGTGTGTAAGAGTGCCCACCAGAGTGACCTCTTGGCTCCTTTTGGAAACTCTCTGCCACTGAAGCTTATTTCATTTCCTTTTACATCCCCCTTTTGGTCAAGATGTTCTCCATCCCATGACGCTGAGTCTAGATTCCTCCCTAGGAATCATATTCCACATTGCCAGAGAGATTCACTGCCCTGGGTGTCAGATCCCATGTAGGGCGGATCTTTTGCCAATTTTTTAATTGGGTTTTTGTCATTCTATTGTTGAGTTGCAGGGTCCTTTTATATATTCAGAATATTAAACTCTTATCTAATGTGTGGTTTCCAAATATTGTCTCCCATTGTGTAGGCTGCCTTTTTACTCTTCTGACAAAGTCCTTTGTTGTACAAAACTGTTTTATTTTGAGGAGATCCCATTGGTCTATTTCTTCTTTGGTTGCTCATGCTTTGGGGGAAAGGTCTGGGAAACCACCTCCTATCCCAAGATCTTTAAGATATTGCCCTACATTTTCTTCTAAGTGTCTTATGTTCTCAGTGCTAATGTTTAGGTCTTTGATCCATTTCAAGTTAATTTTTGTATAAGGTGTGAGATAGGATTCCTCTTTAATTCTTTTGGAAATGGATATCCAGTTCTCCAAACACCATTTATTGAACAGGCTGCTCTGTCCCACTTGCTTTGGCTTGTCTGCCTTATCAAAGATCAGTTGTCTTTAGATGTGAGAGTCTATTTCTGGACACTCAATTTGATTTCATTTGTCAGTATATCTATCCTTATGCCACTACCATGATGTTTTGATCACTGTAATTTTGTAATATATTTGAAAGTAAGGTAGTGTGAGACCTCCCACTTTGTTCCTCTTTCTCAAGATATTTTTGGCTATTCAGGGCACCTTGCCCTTTCAAATAAAATTGATTATTTCTTTTTCTGTTTCTGCAAAGTAAATTGTTGGGATTTTAATTGGTATTGCATTCAACCTGTAAATCAGTTTAGATAGAATTGACATCTTAACTATATTTACTCTTTCAATCCATGAACTCTGTATATTCTTCCATTTTTTTTAGGTCCTGTTTGATATCTTTTAACAGTTTCTTGTAGTTTTCTCTATAGGTCTTTTGTGGCCATGGTTAAGTTTATCCCTAAATACTTGATTATTTTGGTTGCTATTTTAAATGGAATTTTTTTCTTCATTTCCTCCTCTGTTGCACATTACTTGCTTGTAGGAACACTACAGGTTTTAGCATGTTGATCTTCTAGCCCACCACTTTTCTGTATTCATTGACTAGTTCTAGCAGCTTTGCTATAGGTTTTTCTTAATTTTCTATGTATACATTCATGTAATCTGCAAACACTGAAAGTTTTACTTTGTCCTCTCAAATTTGGATACCTTTCTTGCCTAATTGCTCTAACTAGAATTTCCAGCACAGTGTTTAATAACAATGGTGACAATGGGATCCCTTTTTCCTGATCTTATAGGGAAAGGTTTCAGTCTTTCCCCATTGAGTATGATGTTAGCTGTGTGTTTTTCATATATTGCCTTTATCATATTGAGAAAGTTCCCCCCATTCCTTTGAAGTGTTTTCATCAACAAAGGATGTTGACTTTTGTCAAATGACTTTTCTGCTTTGTTTGAGATGATAATGTGTTTCTGCATTGATTTATTGATGTGGTGTGTGATGGTTAGGTTCATGTGTCAACTTGGCTAGGTAAAGGTACCCAGGTGTCTGGTCAAGCAAGCACTGGCCTAACCATTACTGCAAGGACATTTGTGGCTGGTTAATAAGCCAGAAGGTTGGTTTATTAAATCATCAGTCAATTGGATGCAGCTGTGACAGATTACGTCAACAAAGGAGTGTCTTCCACAATGAGAGAATGCAATTACCTGGATTTAATCCAATCAGTTGAAGACTTTTAAGTGAGACAAATAGAGGACCTTCGCTTCTTTGGCTGACCAGTGAAGCATTTCCTGAGGAGTTCATTGAAGTTGCCAGTTCATTGCCTGAGGAGTTCATCAAACATCTTCATTGGAGTTGCCAGTCTGCTACCTGCCCTACAGAATTTGGACTCATACATACACACAGTCATGAGACACTTTTTTTTTATTAAATTCAGTTTTATTGAAATACATTCACACACCATACAATCATCCATGATATACAATCCACTGTCCACAGTATGATAACATAGTTATGCGTTCATCACCACAGTCTATCTCTGAACATTTTCCTTACATCAGAAAGAACCAGAACAAGAATAAAAAAATAAAAGTGAAAAAAAACACTCAAATCTCCCCCCATCCCACCCCATTTGTCCTTTAGTTTTTATCCCCATTCCTCCACTCATCCATACACTAGATAAAGGGGGTGTG